>QEPC01012378.1:211797-300230 GCA_003113815.1 Sphenodon punctatus
CCCCCCCCCCAAATAACCCTCCCAGTACTCCCCCTGCTGCCACCAGGGTCAGCCACCTGGAAACCCCCTCTCCCACACCCCCACCCTACCTCCCTAGCCCTGAACAAAATTAAAACGTCCCTCCACCACTCCTACATCCCCGAAGTGCTCCAAAGTGCCTCACCCTTTGGCCACAGCATTTCGGCTCGCGGCCTGTGGCAGAAGTTTCTGGCCACTGGGCTTTCTAGCCCCGCTGCTTCTGGGTGGGGGAGGGGACAAGCCAGCCCTGGCGACCGGCTTCTGCATTCCCCCCCACCCCATGGCACTCACAGCGTTTTTGCTTCTGTCCCCCACAGGTCCAGCAGAGTAAAGTGAAGTGAAGCAGCGGCGGCACAGGGACCCGCTCCTTACCAGTGGCAGATGACAGCAGCCCAGCATGACGGGATGGAAAGAAGAAGCAGGTAAGTAACCCTGGCAAGAAGCTGCTGGCCCCTGGGATTTCTAGCCCCTCTGCTTCCGGGTGGGGGATGGGACAAGACGGCCCTGGCGACCGGCTTCAGCACTCCCCCCTGCCCCCCGGCACTCACAGCGGTCTTGCTTCTGCCCCCCACAGGTCCAGCGGAGAAAAGTGAAGTGGAGCAGTGGCAGCACAGGGACCCCCTCCTCACTGGTGGCAGATGACAGCATCCCAGCATGGCGGGATGGAAAGAAGCAGCAGGTAAGTAACCCTGGCAAGAAGCCCCTGGCCGCTGGGCTTTCTAGCCCTGGCTCCGTCTGGGTGGGGGAGGGGACAAGCCGGCCCTCGTGACCGGCTTCTGTGCTCCCCCCTGCCCCCTGGCACTCACAGTGGTCTTGCTTCTGTCCCCCACAGTTCCAGCAGAGTCAAGTGAAGTGGCGCAGTGGCAGCACAGGGACCCCCTCTTCGCCGGCGGCAGATGACAGCAGCCCAGCATGGCGGGATGGAAAGAAGTGGCAGGTAAGTAACCCTGGCAAGAAGCCACTGGACTTGCTAGCCCTGGCTGCTTCCGGGTGGGGGAGAGGACAAGCCGGTCCTCGCAACCGGCTTCTGCGCTACCCCCGGCACTCACAGTGGTCTTGCTTCTGTCCCCCACAGGTCCAGAGAAGTGGAGTGAAGTGGAGCAGCGGCAGCACAGGGACCCCCTCCTCGCCGGAGGCAGACGATAGCAGCCCAGCATGTCGGGATGGAAACAAGCAGCAGGTAAGTAACTCTTCAAGCATGGGTGGAGGAGAAGGATATTCTTCAGGAATATCTCTGTCACATAAGCAGATGGTGGTAGGAGTGTGAAAACAAGGAGGGAGTACTTTTCTCAATGGGCCAAGATGGCAGTGGATGCTACCACTGGCAATCTGTGGGGCTTCTGGTCATCCCTTAATAGAATCATCAAACCCAGGGGAGATGTGGGGGGACAGGTTCTCCCCAACGCCCAGTGGGAAACCTTTTTTAGGGAACTTTATGCAGACCAGGGAGTAGGATTTGAAGATCTCTCCCAAGAACAGACGGGATCCCCAGAAGGCTGGAAGAAGGAGGATTTCCTTGAGGATAAGGTATTCGGGTTCATTATGAGACTAAAACCCAACAAGGGTCCTGGACCAGATCAGAGGTCTTACAGGCGGTACCTTGTTGGTGGGCCAGAATGTTTTCCAATCTATCCCTTGTAGTAGCTAAGGGAGAGGGGACCCCACAATCTTGGACAGATAGTATTATTATACTTATATACAAGAAAGGGATCCCCTAAGACCCGGCCTGCTATAGGACTATCAGTTTGATATCGGTGGCTGGGAAAATGTATGCGAAGATACTCCTCGGGGTCTTGGAGGAATGGGTGGAGAAGAAAGAGATTATTCCAAATGAGCAGTTTGGGTTTAGGGGTGGCCGTTCAACAAGCGATTGTTGTTTCGTTTTACAGCACGTCATACACAAATATCACAAGATAAGGAAAGGGCAGTTATACTTGGCCTTTGTTGACCTTAACACGGCCTTTGACTCAGTGCCAAGGGCTCCCCTTTGGACCAAGCTAAGAGCCTTTGGTATTAATGAGTCCCTCCTGACGGCAATTTTAAATTTGCACACAAATAATACGGCAAGGGTAAGAAGGCCTGGTGCACACCTATTGAGTGATTCTATTCCAATAAGAAGAGGAGTGCACCAGGGGTGTGTGTTGGCACCCCTACTTTTCAACCTTTACCTCTCTGATCTCCCCGAGGTTATAATGGGGGAGGAAATTCATGCTCCATCTATTGGGAACACCCGGCTTGCCCTCCTCCAGTTTGCAGATGACGTGGTTTTCCTCTCCCAGACTAAGGTTGTGATTAAAAGGATCTTGGGGAAGTTGCACTATTATTGTCAAGCTAATGGCCTCTCCTAAATACTTCTAAATCCAAGATTATGGTCTTTGGAAAAAGAAGTGTTTCTAGTAGTTGGAAGATCAGCACGGCCAGATAGGACTCGTTAAATCCTTTAAATGTCTTGACCTTACATTTAACATTAGAGGTACTTGGAATCATCATGTCCATAATAGGGCAAATAGCGCAATGAGAACGGCCCGCGCGTTACTCAGAGCTGCTAGGCTCTCGAGGGGGGTACAAATGTCCTTCTTACTTAAAGCATATGATGCTAAAATAGTATCAACTTTGCTTTTCGGACTGGACCTGACACCACACGCAGATATGCTGCTGCTGGAAAAGATCCAGAATTGGTTCCTTTGGCGACTTCTGGGCGTATCTGCGAGTGTTCTGGGGGCTATTCTCAGGGCAGAAGTGGCTAGACTCTCTATTAGGTCCTTGACTAAGAGGGCTTATGTTAGGTACTGGATCAGGCTATTAAGCCAACCAGCGACTGCACTCCCCCTATTACGTCTTCAGGAGGAGCTTTCGCATGAGGGCGTGCGATCCTATCCCTGGATTACATTTTTGGGGCAATTATTAAGAGAAACAGACTTCTCTTTACAGTATTTCAGTGGGAAAATGCTGTGGGTGGTTAAATCAGAGTTTCTGGGTAGGATCCAGGACATTGTGTGCCAGGAGGATATTTCCCAGGTGGATCTATGGAAGGTAGCCCCTTTCCTTGGGATATTTAAGAAGCAATTTTCCTTCGAGCCTTATTTAGATCTTTTACAGAGTACCAAGCTTTGTAGCGCATACACCCTCTTGCGATGGCAGCTAGTGGATACAGTTGTAATGCAGGGGAGGTATAAGGGGATTCCTTATGATCGCAAGCTCTGTTCTTGTTATAAAGGGGAAGTGGAGATCATCGACCACTTCCTGTTAAGATGCCCTTATTCTGCTTCACTTAAGGAGGTGTGGATTTCTCCATTGCTCTCTAAGGAGCCGCTTTATGGTTCGAGCCAAGCCTATAGGTTCCTGATCGCGTCCTTGGCATCCTTTACGCACCTGGCTAGTAAGAAAAGGCAATCTATCCAGGAGGAATTACATAGGAAGAAGGACAAATGGTGGGGGTGCTGATGTGGCAACCTGGCTAAAGGCTAGGAATTTGGGATGGATATAAAGGCAGAACTAATTTTTAGTATTGATCAGTATCAAACCCTTGTAGTAAGGGGAGGATGATGGTGCCTTGATTGCTGATGGGTTGCTCCCCGATCTGGGTTATGATTATGCAGTCACTAGGGAGGTTGTGTGGGGCAAGAGCTTGCATGAAGGGCTTGGAGTAGTATGAATGGGGATATATGGTGTGGGAAGGGTTGGGGTGGGTGGGTTTGTCTATAGTATCTGATTTTAACATTTATTTTATATTATGTATTATTTTATTGTTATTGTGATATTTTGGGGTATTGGCAAAAGTCACCCCTAAATAAAAGATTTATTGATTGATAGATAGTAGTAGTAGGAGTGTGAAGTGTCACACCAACACACATGGGGGTGCAGGAGTCCTGGGCTCACTACTAAAGTTCTACTGAAAAAAAATGGAGGGGGAAGAAGAGACAGAGAAAAGAGTAATAACTGAAAGATAAAAAGTCAAAAAGGAAATTCTGAGAGTCAAAGAGTGACCACCAAGATAAAGGGAGAAAGGAGAGAGAAATGAGAAAAAGAAAAGACGGTCTCTATGGTGAGTACATATTTAAATTTTCTGTGCACTTAATGATAAATCTCTCTCTGATTTTCCAGTGTTGCAGGACAGTTATGTAAGTAGTGTAAACTGCCCATTGGAGAACATTTATTTATTTATATAAAATTTGTATCCTGCCCCTCCTTCCCACAGGGCAGCCCGGGGCGGCGAACAACAACTATAAAAACAATAAAACATTTAAAACAATTAAAAATTCTATATTATGCAGGGGAAAAAAACAAAACAAAACACTCCCTCCCCCCAACCCTCCCCCTTGCCAAGGTCTGTCGGAACAGCCAGGTCTTACATAATCATCAAAATGACAGGAGAGTAGGGGCCAACCAAGCCTCCTCTAGGAGTAAGTGACACAGCACAGGGGCAGCCACTGAAAAACATCTAACATCGGTGGCCACCCATCTGGCCCAGGGAAACTCCCAAAAGACTACCACGGATGATCTCAGGGGTCATACAGGCACATGGGGAGTGAGGCAGTCCCGCCGATAATCAGGGCCCAGGCCGTGAAGGGCTTTAAAGGTTAAAACTAGCACCTTGAACCTAGCCCGGTGCTTTATACGCAGCCAGTGCAGAGCCTGGAGCACAGGTGTCATGTGCTCCCTGCGGCCCGCCGCCGTAAGGAGACGGGACACGGCATTCTGCACCAGCTTCAGTCTCCGGACCAACTTCTTGGGCAGCCCCACATAGAGCGTGTTGCAGTAATCCAGCCTCGAAGTGATAAAGGCATGGATGACAGTGACGAGGTCAGAGTCTGAGAGATACGTCTGAAGCCACCGGACAAGATGTAACTGCCGAAACGCACTCCCCGCCACAGTCACAACCTGAGATTCCAAGCTGATCCGTGAATCAAGGAGCACACCCAGATTCTGCACTTGAGAGACCATGCTCCCATGGTGAACCCCCCCAACAAGAGGAGATTCAACCACCCCTAGGCCTCCCAAGCCCTCGCCCACCAACGTCACCTCCATCTTGTCATGATTCAATTGCAGATGGCTCAACCTCATCCAAGCTCCCACAGCTGACATGGGTGCATATGCTTGAGTGAATCTATGAGGTTCAGTGGAGTGCGCATACGTGACCAAAGATTGACCTTATTTATGTCCCTCTGGAGTTGAGCTTAGAACAGACATGGATTCATGTTGAACTACACAGAAAGTCTGACCTTATGATCCAGTAATTGGTGCGGTTAAGCTGGAACACAGGAGAGCTGGGTTCAGATGATGTTCTGTATAAATGTAGCCAAATCATTTGATTTTCTGTGCTTTAGTGTTTCTCTTCTGTACAATGCGGATAATAGGGCTGTGCTGCCACACATGGCTAGACAGAGGATGACCATAGTATAAAATGGGAAGCATTTAAATGATATTATAGTAATGGCTCTAGTATCTAAGATGGATAGATAGATATTCCACCTGCTTTTACATCCAAACCTGTTATTACTGTTTATGGGAGTTCGAGGTGTGTACAGAATGCAGACTGGGCCTATGGAAGATATGTTTAATTCTGCATGAAACATGTATATTTTAAAGTATGGTGTGTTTAAAGACAACCTTGTAATACCTTACTGTAAAAGTCAGCATCTCAAACCAAAGGCTTGCAAAACAGCAGACATTTAATAAATAATAAAAAATTATCCATCTTATAACTAGAACTGCTTAACCAGGCACGATAGCGATGAATATAATAGAAACACCAGTTTAGAAAAAACACCACCACCAGAAACATTGACCCCCCAAAACAAGGACATGAGCTATGTTGACTATGTTGAGGACTGGTAAGAGGATAAAGAGACAAAAGTCTGAAGCAATATGATAATGGTGCTCAGGTCAAAGTGATTTTTGCTGTTGATATTTCTTCTATCTTTCTTCACATATGTATATGCCTACTCAAAAATACAAAGCATGGAGAATTGGAGGAAAGTGCAGCAGGTGAAATATAGAAGAATACATTTCAAATCAGAAATTTCAGTATTTGTCTACATTGTATTTCACAATAAATTTCTATCCTAGGTTTGGATCTGGTCAAAAATATAAAATCAAACGGTTAAAGTTTTGAATCAAGAAATTTCATTATTTGTCAAAAATTTAATTTAAAATGAATCAAAATTTGTCTTCCAAGGCAAACATTTGGTTTTTGATGGGTGCCATGGTATAAATTGCTGCACAAGGGGATTCAGAGATGGGTACAGCCCAGAAAGTAGCAGAGGTAATTGGCAAGGAATTGTGAGCTGCCTTCCCCTGATGGAATCTTAGAGATAAAGCAGCGGCATTTCCCGCTCCCTCCATTTTCACCCAAGGGTCTGGCTGAGGCTTTACTGATCCAGCTGACTCCACTGGTGCAAGGGTGTGAAAACTGCACCCTGACTAGACATCATTCCCTGCAATACAAACACTACTATGAACCCCCTCCTGGCTTGCAATAACTGTTCCGCTGTGCACAGCAGGAGCCATCTAGATCTCGACAGAGGGTGGAAAGCAAACCAAATTCAACCTACAGCCATTTACACATGACATTATGATAAGCTTTTCCCAAATATTATGCAGACAGAAAGTTAGACCTCATGCTGCTGTAAATCAGTAGTTGTGCTGTGGCGGCAGGAAAGAACAGTTACGGGATTCATTTTCCTTCCAAGAAAATCATACTTTTCAAATCCATCTGAATCAATGCCAGATGATTATTCCTTGTCTGGCTGCAAGAAATACTATTTATACCAATGATGCATTAAGAGAAAATAAGCCAGCCATTAAGTTCAGGCAACTGCCACACTTGCAAGTTAGAAATTTCAAGGGAGAATAAGGGTGTTGTGCACCCAAAGCCCAGTGAATTTCAAAGGGACCTGAGCACCTACCTTCTCCAAACACCTTTAAAAATGCCACAGAGGTTTTTCTGCATTGCAATGAGCTTCTCGTTTCAATAGGTTAATTCAGCTGACATTTTTACCCGCACAAGGCCCCTTCGCCGCCAAAATGGCGGCGACGGGCTAATTGTCGGGCCCCCTCCCCCAGCCTCGTGGAGGAGAGACTCAGATGGGGCCGCGCAACGGTTGCCTGTTAGAAGGCTCCGCTGTGGAATGGAACTGAGGCTGTCGGGCAGCCTTCCCCAAGCGCGCGTGCGCAAACGCGCTGTACGGGGAGTTGGAGGCACGCCCCTTTTAGGCGGGGCAAACCTCCGGAGAGCCGCAGAGAGCGGCAGTTTGCAGCGTGGAGGCAAAGAGTCAGCCCCACCCACCTCCCCTCTAGCACTGTTGTCTTGACGGTTGCCTTTAGAGGAACCGAGGAGGAATTTTGGCGAGCAACTAGTTAATTGGATCGCTTGTTTTGCCTCCTCAGCAGTGCTGAGTAGGTTAAATAGGTTAATTATGTTTTGGCTTCCTTCTAATTTGGTTTGTTTTTTAATTTGACTTATTTAATTTGGTATTAGTCTATATATTAAATAGGGCAATTGGCAAGTATTACGTTTAAGAACAATTTGACAAGACATGCAGTCAAGTATGCAGTCAGGAAGGCAATATTGTCGCACTCTGCAGGGGTCCAGTATGCTATTATAGGTTAAATAGGCATAAGTTTAAATGTTGAGTCATCTCCTTAAGAGATGGGGAGGTGACCTCAGGTGTAATGCGGGGCACAGCATGCACTGGGGTCACGCCCTGGGAGCAGTGGATTAGCAGGGTGGGTAGGGACAAGCACTGTCCTCACACCCTGCAGGCATGAGACTCCTTACTCATGCCCGCAGCTGGGTTTGTCCCTCCTTTCGGCCATTTGCAGTGACCTGTCGAAGGAAGGGACTGTTTGAATCAAGGGTACTGACACTGGAAGGCACATCCAGGTCAGTACAGGAGTTAAGAAGTTATAAGATTAGTTAGCATACTGGACCCAAATTGCTTGGTGCAATTGCCCCCACCGGCCGTTGTTATTTCGTTGTGATTGGTTTTTAATAAAGAGTGCGGCCAAGTTTAACCCAATATTGTTGTCTGAGTCTTGATTGGGGGGGTGCTTCGACAAGGCCCCCTTCGCCGCCAAAATGGCGGCGACGGGCTAATTGTCGGGCCCCCTCCCCCAGCCTCGTGGAGGAGAGACTCAGATGGGGCCGCGCAGCGGTTGCCTGTTAGAAGGCTCCGCTGTGGAATGGAACTGAGGCTGTCGGGCAGCCTTCCCCAAGCGCGCGTGCGCAAACGCGCTGTACGGGGAGTTGGAGGCACGCCCCTTTTAGGCGGGGCAAACCTCCGGAGAGCCGCAGAGAGCGGCAGTTTGCAGCGTGGAGGCAAAGAGTCAGCCCCACCCACCTCCCCTCTAGCACTGTTGTCTTGACGGTTGCCTTTAGAGGAACCGAGGAGGAATTTTGGCGAGCAACTAGTTAATTGGATCGCTTGTTTTGCCTCCTCAGCAGTGCTGAGTAGGTTAAATAGGTTAATTATGTTTTGGCTTCCTTCTAATTTGGTTTGTTTTTTAATTTGACTTATTTAATTTGGTATTAGTCTATATATTAAATAGGGCAATTGGCAAGTATTACGTTTAAGAACAATTTGACAAGACATGCAGTCAAGTATGCAGTCAGGAAGGCAATATTGTCGCACTCTGCAGGGGTCCAGTATGCTATTATAGGTTAAATAGGCATAAGTTTAAATGTTGAGTCATCTCCTTAAGAGATGGGGAGGTGACCTCAGGTGTAATGCGGGGCACAGCATGCACTGGGGTCACGCCCTGGGAGCAGTGGATTAGCAGGGTGGGTAGGGACAAGCACTGTCCTCACACCCTGCAGGCACGAGACTCCTTACTCATGCCCGCAGCTGGGTTTGTCCCTCCTTTCGGCCATTTGCAGTGACCTGTCGAAGGAAGGGACTGTTTGAATCAAGGGTACTGACACTGGAAGGCACATCCAGGTCAGTACAGGAGTTAAGAAGTTATAAGATTAGTTAGCATACTGGACCCAAATTGCTTGGTGCAATTGCCCCCACCGGCCGTTGTTATTTCGTTGTGATTGGTTTTTAATAAAGAGTGCGGCCAAGTTTAACCCAATATTGTTGTCTGAGTCTTGATTGGGGGGGTGCTTCGCCAAGGCCCCCTTCGCCGCCAAAATGGCGGCGACGGGCTAATTGTCGGGCCCCCTCCCCCAGCCTCGTGGAGGAGAGACTCAGATGGGGCCGCGCAGCGGTTGCCTGTTAGAAGGCTCCGCTGTGGAATGGAACTGAGGCTGTCGGGCAGCCTTCCCCAAGCGCGCGTGCGCAAACGCGCTGTACGGGGAGTTGGAGGCACGCCCCTTTTAGGCGGGGCAAACCTCCGGAGAGCCGCAGAGAGCGGCAGTTTGCAGCGTGGAGGCAAAGAGTCAGCCCCACCCACCTCCCCTCTAGCACTGTTGTCTTGACGGTTGCCTTTAGAGGAACCGAGGAGGAATTTTGGCGAGCAACTAGTTAATTGGATCGCTTGTTTTGCCTCCTCAGCAGTGCTGAGTAGGTTAAATAGGTTAATTATGTTTTGGCTTCCTTCTAATTTGGTTTGTTTTTTAATTTGACTTATTTAATTTGGTATTAGTCTATATATTAAATAGGGCAATTGGCAAGTATTACGTTTAAGAACAATTTGACAAGACATGCAGTCAAGTATGCAGTCAGGAAGGCAATATTGTCGCACTCTGCAGGGGTCCAGTATGCTATTATAGGTTAAATAGGCATAAGTTTAAATGTTGAGTCATCTCCTTAAGAGATGGGGAGGTGACCTCAGGTGTAATGCGGGGCACAGCATGCACTGGGGTCACGCCCTGGGAGCAGTGGATTAGCAGGGTGGGTAGGGACAAGCACTGTCCTCACATCCTGCAGGCACGAGACTCCTTACTCATGCCTGCAGCTGGGTTTGTCCCTCCTTTCGGCCATTTGCAGTGACCTGTCGAAGGAACGGACTGTTTGAATCAAGGGTACTGACACTGGAAGGCACATCCAGGTCAGTACAGGAGTTAAGAAGTTATAAGATTAGTTAGCATACTGGACCCAAATTGCTTGGTGCAATTGCCACCACCGGCCGTTGTTATTTCGTTGTGATTGGTTTTTAATAAAGAGTGCGGCCAAGTTTAACCCAATATTGTTGTCTGAGTCTTGATTGGGGGGTGCTTCGACAAATGTTCTGACTTGACAAATTCCGACTAAAACAGAGCTTTCTGAGGTTCCTGATGTGACGATCATAACCTGTCTAGTTATACTGGTGTAAATTCCTCCCCTAGCCTTTCCCCAAGTAGTGCAGGACTCAGAGTAGGTGTAACTAACCACCTCATAACCTGATGTTGCTCTTGCCTCAACTAGTAGAGGGGCTTTAGGGGTCATGGACTTTAAGATTATTTTTGCTCTTAGGTGGGACCAGACCTCCCCAAGGGGAATCCTAAGTAACCTTTAAGGGATTGGGGCAATTCGGTGCCTCACTTTGGAGAACTTGTTGCAGAATGAAGTGCACATTAGGAACTCCCAACCAGGGATTTCACTACCCTAGGGATAGGGATCTCAAACACCACTATACAGGCTATCACTTTATCAAATAAAAATGGGAGAGGGAAGGGAAGGGGGAATACCATCAGGCGCTTTACTTCTAAAGGTAACACACAAAGAAAACACAACATTTAAACAACATCCATAGACAAATCCACACCCTGCATCTCAAAGAGTTGTTCCAAGTTCAGTGATAGTGGCTTTCCTGCAGTTGTCTACAATGGGAGGTACCCATACACAGTTCAAGGAAAGTACCAACTGGGATGGTGCATTGCATTGCTCAGGCAAATGTGCCCAGTGGTTACAGAGGAAAGCACAATACCATAGAGATCTCTGCTTAGAGATCTCCCCCCCCCAGTCTCCTTCTCCCACCTCTCAGTTGAGAGGCATGCTAAAGGTCTCCCTCCCTTCATCTGAGAGGGGCACTAGAGGTCTCCACCCCAGTCTCCCTCCCTGTAGCTGCCTCTCACACGAGAGGCTCACTAGAGATCTCACTCCTTCTCCTCTTCTCCCCTCCAGTCTCAGCTGAGCAGTGGGAACAGAAATCTCTAGTATGCCTCTCATTTGATAGGCAGAAAGGGAGACTGTGAGGGTGGGGAAAGAGATATCTATCGCATCTCTCAGGTGAGAGGTGGGGAAGGAGACTGCGAGGGAGATCTGTCTCTAGTAGTGGTGGGACCCTGGGCCCATTACCGGCTACCGGATTTACCGGTTACCGGTTCGGCGAAAACCAGATTCCCGGATTAAATCCGGTATACCGGTACCGGATTTATTTCATTGGTTTCAATGGGGCGCTGTGTCCCCATTGAAACCAATGGAGCAATGTAAAAAAATCCGGTACCCGGAATCCGGTACCCCGGTCCGGATTACCGGGTCGAATCCGATAATGCCGGTACGCCCGTTACCGGATTCTACCGGTTTCCCACCCCTAATAATCACTGAACAAAACTTGATTCCATTCAAACGGGCATTAATCTAGAACTTCAGTCCTGCCCACTAAGATAGGATCCAGTCAATTTATACTAGAGCTAAAATGGGTAATTAATTTATTATTAGTATCTTTGGTTAGCCCCTTGAGTACCTGAGAATATCCATGACTGAAATGGATACTTAGTCTTACATATTTGATTTTTCAGATATTCTTTCTCTTTTCTCCTTTTCTTTTTTCGGAGGGGGGTTGATTTTTCAATNCGGTACCCCGGAATCCGGTACCCGGTCCGGATTGCCGGGTCGAATCCGATAATGCCGGTACCGGCATTATCGGATACCGGATTTTACCGGTTTCCCGCCCCTAGTCTCTAGTGTGCCTCTCAACTACAAGGGAGGGAGAGGCAGCTTCGGGGGGAGCCAGCACACCTCTCAGCTGAGACGTGGGGGCAGGGGGGAGGAGGATCTTTAGAACACCTCTCAGCTGAGAGGTGGCTGCAGGGGGAGAGAGACTTCAGGGTGAAGGAGATTGTGGCAGGATACATAGTAGTACCAGCAAAAGAGGAACAATTGGCCAGGAGTGCTTTTCACCAACTCCATCTGTTGAGAATGCTGTGTCCTTTTCTTTCTGATTCCGATCTGGAAACCATCATCCATGCCTTCATTACCTCGAGGCTAGGCTACTGCAATGCGCACTACATGGGGCTGCCTTGATAACTGTTCAGAAGCTGCAGCTGTTGCAGAATGCAGCGGTCCGGCTTCTTACAAGCGTGTGTCACTGGGAGCAATTAATATCAGTGCTCTGAAATCTGCACTGGTTACCTATGGTCTTTCAGACAATTCAAGGTGCTGGTTTTGACCTCTAAAGCCCTAAATGGCTTGGGACCCAGTTTTCTGACAGATTGCTTGGCCTACCATGTCCCATTGCGACCTTTGCGGTTGGCTGGGGATGCCTGTCTGGAGGTATTGGTTTTCAACCTAGTCTCAACAGCCAAGAGGGAGTTCTCAGCCACCGCTCTGTAACTCCACCAGAACTCCCTCCCCCAGGCGGTTCCTTTATGTCCAGGCTTGAGGTATTTAGGAGACATTGCAAAACTGTTATTCACAAGGGAGATTGCAGTAGGGGTTAGGGGAGGGGATGTTGTGAAGGGATAGGGATGAGCTAGGAGATTGGGGGGCTCAGATGGAGAGGGGTTGGTGAAAGGTTGGTGGGTATTTGATATATTTTATATTTTGATGTTGTACATTATTCTGAGCCACTGTTGGCAGGAAGGTTGGAATAAAAAATAAAATAAATAAATAAATTGGGGAAAGTGGATAACATATAGCACCAATCAGGTCCAAGAACCAAAGAGAACTATGAGTATTTAAGAACTCTGCTCTCAGTTTGAAGAGGGAGAACAAAGAGGAGGGATCTCTGGAACTGGGTTCTCCAATGAGGTCATGCGAAGGGGGGGTATGGGGCTCCTGGGACTATAACCCCACCATGAACCCATAACTGCAGATATTCAAGGAGGCAGACGTTCCTCACAGGACATGGGCTACTTGGGACTCGCAGGTGGGTACTTTTCTGAGAATTCTTCTTAAGGGGCTTTTTAATGACTGTATAAGGATAAAAGGAGGATACCCACACAATTGGTCTCTCTTTTATTACCATTGGTGGAATGGGCTGACTGTAGGGGAGATGGAGGCCAGAGTCACAGGCACAAAAAGGTTGCCTAAATATTTACCCTATGACTTGGACCAGGTTACCTGAATACTACACCAGAATTGGGACTAGGTTGCCTCAATACTTAACCCAAGATCAGGACCAAGTTCTCTAAATACCCCCAAATTGAGACTGGGCTTTATTATATAGATACTGTGGGTTGTTCATGTAGCAGGGAAGCTGAGCTAATTTCCCAAGAAGTAATCAGTGGGTGGTGGACCCTGCCACAGAGATCTCAAGCACACTTATCCGCTGAGACACATCATGGGGGAGGGGGATTGCTAGCGCCACTGTTGGAAGCTGCTGAAAGCACATGTTATGTGAGCAAGGAGTTGCCCATTTATTAGTCTCTACACACTCAACACATGAGTAGCGGCTGCCTGAGGGCTGCATGGACCAAACCTGGACTCTGGCAACCTATCTTGTTTGATTTTATCCTCCGTCTCTGTGCTAAGATAGCACCTCCTCTCTCCCTGCTGGCCCCTTCTTAGCTACCCAGAGGCAGCAGATAGTATCAGCTCCTCCTTTCAACTTTATGAGCCCAGAATGCCCTCTTCTCCAGATATTACAGGATTCCTAGTTACCCTATGAGGCAGACCTCAGCCAACATTCCACTGAGGTCAAAGCAAACTCATAGAACTTTCCTTCACTCAGTGAAGGAACGGGGAAGGCCCATAGGCCCATAGCTGACACGGTTGTCCATTTCTGTTGCAATACCACTGGGACTTCTCAGCTCAGCAGTTCTGGGAGGAATTTTACTTGGGGTTTCAGGCTGCTTCTCTTTAGCAGCAGTATCAGAGCCCTGAAGACCATAGAGTATGTGCCAAGATCCCATAGTCCCACTCACACTACTCCCCACACTTGCTGCAATTCTGCACCACCAGAGGTAATTTAATTTCTATTATAACTGAGCCAAGGGCCAAATTCTGCAGAAATGGCTGTAATTGCAGTAGCACAGAATTCACAGGGCCTTGCACTTAATTATAAGTCTTAGTAAAATGTTACCATAAGTCCACTGCTAATGCAGTTTGGACCTGCACAAAAAGCAAGGATCCCATTGGCGATACAATATTGGAAAGTGAGGGCTCTCGGCACCTTGCAGATGGAATATAGCAGTGGTGGGTAAACCATTTCTTGGGAGTTGCATGTGACTTTTGGGCAGTTCAAGTATGGTTCTCTCAGCCAGGGTTAGTCCTGGGTCCTGTTGCTGCCTCAGTGGTCTTGTGTCTTACTTCATTGCACCTAAGTATCAGCAGATAAATCACAGCTGCTCCTCAGAATCTCAGCAGCCAGAATTGCTGACTACCAGTTCCACCAGCCAATCATGGAATAGGAGAAGTGTGAGTGTGGTGCGAGTGTGTTATGGCCCTCAACCATATGATGATTTTGGTACATTGCTCATGGAGTTGAGTATTTTACCCACCCCTGGAATATAGCCCGCAGTTGGATCAGGAGCGGAGTGTCTGATTATAGTTTGGGAACTAACAATGGTTTTTCTAAAACCTGTAGATTTTTTCTATAGTTCATTGGTTTGGAGGACCTCTCTCGTACTCCATGAAACTTTTTTTTTTTGGCCTCAATTTAACCCTCTTATGATGGAAAGATATCACTGCGCTAACTTCGTATTGGACTCTGAAAGACCCCAAGTTTGTCACAGTTGAGAGAAAAAAAAAAATGGGATATATTTTTAAGTATTCTCTTTTTAATATTCAAAACAACATTTTATTAAATATTAGAAATCTCTTCACAGGAACTGTAGGTTTCCCAAACAATTCATTTCACAGCTTACCTTTTATGCCATTGTTTTTACTGAAAACTTTTGAGCATGGTATCATCTCTACATAGAATCTCAAAGATCTTACCGGTACATAGGATCTTACTGGTACACTTTTTGAAAACACAAAACCCACTGGATGATGAAAGATTCACAATATCACAGCATAGTTGTTGCATCAACATAAAAAAAACTCTTATGTTGGAAAGTACAAGTTATTACTTGGGAGTATAAGTGATCCCTGATGCCTTTGAAGTAAAATTAAATTGTTCTCACAAAAAGCATAACATTTATGAAAGGAATACAAATGCGAATAGGTTGTCCTCATCAGTTTTGGAATATGTAAAGAAATAATAGGCTTTGGTTAGAGCATCACATTTTTTAAAAAAAGAACTTTAATGCATGAAAGTACTGCATGCCCCAAGTTTGGGGTCACTTCGATTCCCCCAATATTTATGGCATGCAGTACTTTTATTCTCCCATTGATTATCATTGGTGTCTATCGGACCCTAATACCCTCCAGCAAGATTTTTCACTGCTGGTGGGGGAGAAAACAGGCAGGGTGATCAAACCAACACAGAACAACTAATCATATTCTAGTTTGCCTGAAGAATTATGTGGTACAGGTTTGCTCGAAATATTTTATTTACATTTATGTGTTCCTCTCAGACTATAACATCCCTAGGAGAATTAAATGACTTGTCCCCAATCAAATTTGAAAAACTGTTAACCTGCTCCCAGGAATTATTATTATTATTATTATTATTGTAAGCATTTATATAGCGCAAGCAATGTACCTCACAGAAGAGAGACATAAAATACAGAGATCAGAACTGTTACTTTTCCAGCATTTAGTAAACTAATCTCCAAATAAAAGCAAACCACCCCCCTTTTTCTAGTGCAGCATCTACAAGAGAAGATTGCGCAATTAACAAAACCCGTTTAGGAACAAGTTGTTACCAGACATAACAATAACTACATGCAAATCCTTCATAAAATTTATGATGTCATCTATTGCTGGTTTTACAGCTTTGGTGGCTGGGGTTGCCATTGCATGTTTTCACAACACCCAATAGTCCCCATATTCCCCTCCCACCAGCTATTGGTCAGAATCTGTCCTTTGATGAAAGAGATCGCTATGGTGCCTTGTGAAATCAGAGACCAGAAACGGGGCAGCAGGCTTATATATACTACGGCTGAAACTCACCATTGCAAATCTGAAAAATCTCGGTGAGAGTCCTATTGTCACTGAGATTTTTGAAAACAAGAATGGGTCAAGAATCAGCTGCTTCTCGACCCCTTCTCACGAGATTCTCACACAGCTAGAAACCGGCTCTGTGTGGCCATTAGGTGCATGCGCAGCCCAGGGTGGCCATTTTGTACACGTACAGAGTGTTTTCAGGGTTTTGAGAATCTCATTTGATTCTCGAGAAAACCTTACAAGAACGTGCAAGATCTCGCCAGGGTTGTGAGAATTTCACACGTTCTTGCGAGAATGAAAATCCATTCTCGTTTCACTCCTAATCTACACTAACAGCGTGTGTGCAAGTGCCTGCTACGTGCTGTTCACATGATAGCAGATTTTTGGAATCGCAGAGTGTGTTTTCAAATGTGATGGCACCAAAATGCCGCCACTGACTTCCCCAATCCAGAGTGGGGCCGCAATTGCAGTCAGGATTCAACCAGCCCCCTGAACTAACACGATGGGGGCCTGGCTACTGAGTAAGGCAGGGAGCCCCGCTCCCATGCTGTGCCCAGCAACTCGCACCCTCCCTCATGGGTGGTCATGGCAGCTCACAAGGACCACCATGGTGCCCAGCCCCCACCACTCTGGACCATATTGAGTAAAGCGGGCTTTCAAACATGAAAGGCTGCTTTACTTCCAGTTGGGCAGTGGGATTCTGACCTTGCTGGTAGCTAGCCCGAGCTGTGACTCGGAGACTTCCCTGAGATACAGTCTGGGTTAGCTGCTGCCACAGTTTAAATCCAGCGCGTGCAAACAATGCATCTGGTGGGTGTTTTTTATCAGGACAGTGGCCTGCAGATTAAAGTGTGCTAAAGCTGGCCATTGTCACATCTGAAAACACCCCAAGTGCAGTATTTTTTATTTATTTACCCCCCCAAAAAACAGACATAATAGCAAAATGTGTTTTTAACACCCAAATGAGTGGCTAGAGTTACATCTGGTATCAATGCAACACCAATGTAACTTTATGGAGGACCTTCTGAAATCAATAATAACTTTAAAACCAAAATAAAAGTGCCACTGCAGCAACTTTTGGGTGTCAATCTCTTTCGCCAGACTTCCTGCTTCTCATTACTGTGTAACCTTTAATACATATTATTCTTTATAGTTACAAGAGCTATTAATTTGTTTACAAGACACTTCCAAATAAGCATCACCATATTTTAACTGTCAAAACTGATGTTGTGCAATTAGAATGTAGCTCATGTAATTACACCGTTTGAGAACTTACTGATCTAGAAGCTAGAACCATGGGTCTAGGATGCAATTTTTAAGTTGGTTAAGTGGGATCAACAACTAACATTAGTTCTTCTAACATTTCCTGTGACTACGTCTACTTTCCACAGTAGACATAGTGGAAGTATCTTCTACGAAAAAAAAAAAGAAAAATAAATGCTTTGCTGTTTCAGATTTTATTGACCATAGGCTTTTATTTCCAAATATTCAGTTATATAAGGCCTAGGTTCTCAAATGAGGGACAGGCCCCAGGCACAGAAGGTATCCAGTGGGAAGGCACACGAATGATCTTAAGTGGTAAATACCCAGCTCCATATTCTCACTGAGTTAGGGGGGATTGCCAAAATAATGGAATGGCAAGAGGGAGAGAAAAGGGAAGCAACAGGAGGATGGAAAGGCAGAGAGGGAACAGGATGTGGGGGGGGGGGGGGGGGGGGGGGGGGGGGGGGGGGGGGGGAAGGTGTGTGTGTGTGTATGTATAGGAGGGTGACAACTACCACGGGCAAGCAGAAGGGGAGTGAGGTCAAACATTTTGAGAACCACTGATCTAAAGTGAACAATCTGGTCTTGAACCATCAGGCACTGTTGACTTCAGTGGGCCCACTCATATGACTTATGCTAAGTATGATTTTACCTGTTTTTTGGATGGTGTACAGAGTGCCTAGCACTGCACAGAATTCAGAGAGACTTAGGACCTTTTCACTCAGACACACTAATACTGATAAAATGGGTGTTGCATTTTATTATACATGTTGCAGGGCACCCACAGAGCACACATGCAGTCCTGCAACATGTATAATAAAATGCAACACCCATTTTATCAGTGTTAGAGTGTCTGCGTGAAAAGGGCCTTAGATGCAGGAGGCATCTGCGATGAATAATAGTCTGGGTTATTTTTGTTGGGGAGTGAAAAGCCTCTCTATGAGCAGTTGTTTTTTCTAAAAAAGAAAAATTCTGGGAAGGAGAGTGGTGTTGACAGTTTGTTCCTCGCTTTAGTCAGTCTGAAGCAGATTTGCTCCCTGTGAATTATTGGTGTTGGACCAAGGTTCTTTAAAGAAGGGTGTTACTTGCTGCCATACTCTTTGGGACCAGCTCCTCTTTTCCATGCTGGTATAGACCAAAGTAATTACATTTAGAGTATACTAAAAGCGGGTTCAAAACTTCTATTACATTTTAAAAGTTTTCGGTGCGCTGATCCAGTGCTCATTAGCTTTTCAAGCTATGAGCTGGCCAGACTCTGAAGCTCCTCTAGGCAACTAGTGCTTCCTACTGCTATGTGCCCAGGGGTCCAAGGTGCCAGACTTTCCATCTGTCAGAGTCCTGCACCTTCTCCCAGGCAGGGATGCCTTTCCTCCCCCAGCTTCTCCCAAGCCAAGACACCTGTGATCCTCCGCATCCAATTGCGACTGTACACAATCCTTCCACCTGGTCTGCCACCAAAATGTCAAGCATCTGATTTTGACAATTAAGTTGTATTGTGTTTGGGCAGAGGCTAAAATTATTTTGTGAAGAGGGAGTCTCTTTTTGGGCAACTCTGGAATATGAGCAGAATAAAGGTTAGCCATTTCTCCTTCACTGGACATATGCTCCAGCTCAACACTTGTGTCAGAAACAGAAACCAGTTGCAGCTGAGAAAGCAACATCCTTAACATCCCTTTCCTCCACTTCAGAAGGAGTGTCAGAGAAAATAGGCAATCCAGAAGAGAAATGGCTTCCTAGATCCACTCACAGAGGTATAGGTCATACTTCACCCCACCTCACCCTCCCAGCAATGGTCTCAATAATGAAGACAAAATTCTTATGCCTAGCCTGTAAGTGAAACAGAGAGCATACAATGACCGAACAAAAAATATTATGCACAGGGAAGGCAGCTTTGGCATCCACATATGGAGGATTATCTCCAAGGATGACAGATAACACCCCCACTCCACCCTTACAGCACATATATACGGGGGGGAACACAGGCTTTCTATTAAAGGAATCTGCTAACAGTCGCTTCCAGCCTCTTTCCCATGGTGATTTTAACCTATTCCATGTGGCTGGTGAAGATGGGAAGGAAAACTGGGGGTATATCCAGACATTAAGCCTCCACCACATCTCCCCATCTCTATGTGGAAGGATTCTATGAGACTGGCTCAAAATGATTTATTGAGACAGACACATTTCTCTCCTAAAGAGCTAAAAAAAATATATGTCAAAGCTGGATTCTTCTGCCTCACGTTCTGTGCTGAAATTCCACAAGTTATTTTGGTGTCACTTCTCATTTTGACATGTTGGCATAACATCACATGCTGAACATCCCTAACAATGTGATTACAAAAGCTTGTGCTGGGCAAACCACAGAAGGTCAGAGACTAAGAGTTTGTTCATATATTATGGTGAAGGGAAAGACATCCTGTAGCATTTCTGAATGTACTGGTGTGGGGGGCAACTTACACGCCTGTCTTTAGAATTGTTCTCCTTTACTATTGTTCATGCATTACATTAGCTTACCAGTGAGTGATAAAGATGGGAGTGTTTGTTTGGTAGGTTACCACACACAAGACCATTCACACGTTTGTAAATACCACAAGTTAGAAACTTAATGGTTTCTTTACCACAGGTTGTTTTACCCATCACTATAAAGAGCCTTAAGGATTAGGGATGTGCGAACACAATGCGGTTCTGATGTTCGGTTTGAAACTCAAGTTCAGGTTCGGTTCGGCAGACCTCGGCCAAACCTCCGAAAATAGCGCTATTGATACCAAAAATCAAAAAAATGTTTCAGTATCGGTATCATTTGGCTCCGAAACCACCCCTGGTCTCCACCCTGGTGCCACGAAGTCTGCTCCTCAGCTGCCTCCCCCTTCCAGTCATGTTTTTCCCCACACAGAGTCACGTTTTTCCCACCCCCGAACTCATCTGAACTTTTCCAGACTGTTCGGCCGTTCAATTCGGACGTTCGGTTAGGTCGTCCGAACAGGCAGAGTTCGGCCTGAACTCCGAACATCCGAACCGCATTCACACATCCCTATTAAGGATTCAGTCTGGAGGGAAGAGCAAAGGTGGTTCTAGACCAATACTATGCCGCCTTCATTTCTGGGTGCAGATGGGGCCTTTAAGCTGTATAAACTAAACAAAAGAGTCAACAAAGGACCATTTTCACTGACAAAGGACCATTTCACCAACACTGACACTGTATCCAAGCCCTCATCTCCCCTTCCTTAAGCTCAATTTTTCAGTGCTTGTGGGTAGAACAGGATCCAGATCCAAGAACTGGAATGGGGCCACATAAAAACTAGCTACGAGCCACATTTGGTCCCTGGGCATGGTACAGACTATCGAGGGCGGCGGCGGCGGCGGCGGCTGCTGCTGCTACCCACACACGAAAACCTTTTCCCTCCTGAAGGCCATTTAGAAAATCAGGACAACCTCCACAAGCTGGATTTAAATTGAGAGTGATCAAGAAGCATGCTTGGGATGGGGAATGAAAGTGAAGCTTCCAGATCATGAAGCCATGCAATGGATTCTTTCCTTACCCTTTGTCTAGATGCCCAGGTTGGAGCTGTGGCAAGGAGCTCATTCTGCCAACTACACCTGGTGCGACAGCTTTGATCATACATCTCCGACTCCAACCTGGCCACTATCATCCATGCTTTCATCACCTCAAGACTGGACTATTGTAATGCACTCTATGTGGGTCTGCCCATGGTGACGGTTCAGAGACTGCAACTGGTGCAGAATGCAATGGCCCATCTCTTTGCAGGGATACGTCACTGTGAGCATTTTACACTGGTGCTCCGTTCTCTGCACTGGCTGCCTATAGTCTTCCGGGCCCGATTCAAGGTGCTAGTTCTTACCTGTAAAGCCCTATATGGCTTGGGCCCCATATATCTGTGAGATTGCCTCACTCCCCTCTCTCTCGATCGGCCCATCCGGTTGACCAAGAGCACCCTTCTCAAAGTCCCCCAAGTATCCCGGGAGGAGACAATGATGAGAGCATTCTTGGTGGCCACATCGAGGCTGTGGAACTCCCTCCTGGTTGAGTCCCAGGTGGCCCCAGAGCTCTCCTCTTTTTGACATCAATACAAAACCTGGCTGTTCCACCAGACCTTTGGCGACGAAGATGGGTGAAGGTGGGTTTTTATTTTTATGGGGGGTGTTAAGGTGGGATCTTTTTTTCCTCCCAATAGGTTGTTGGTGTATTTGTGTGTGTTATTTTTATGTGATATTTAAAAAGGGATCCAGAGGTGATCCTAGAAGTTACCGATTAGCAAGCTTGATGTCTGTGCCAGGCAAAATGGTGGAAACTATCATTAAGAACAGAATCGTCAGGTATGTTGATAAATATGGCTTAATGGGGAAGAGTCAACATGGATTTAATGGCCCCCAGGCAGATGGTGAGGTGATCAAGAATCAGAGGGCCCCTGGGCTTTGGTTTGCTGCTGGTAAATGCAAGGTTGGTAGCCAATAAGTCAACTACAATCTGGGAGATGATCCTGGACCAGGAGTCCGACCTCACATGTATTACGGAGACCTGGATGGACACTGAGTTGGGGCCTATATTGACTGACCTTGTTCCAGCTGGGTACTCCGTACAGCATCAGCCTCGGTTGGGGGGCAGGGGTAGTCATTATTTTTAAGGATACATTCTCTGTGAGGAGATTACCTCTCCAAACTATCATGGATATAGATGTCCATCTGGTGTTGGATTTGGCCAGAGACCGAGTTGGGATACTGCTGACATACCGGCTACCCACCTGTATGGCCGTTAGGGATATGAGAACAGAACGCGGCTCAACATTCGGTTGTTTGGTTCGAAAACCGAGTTCAGGTTCGGCTGTTCAGTTCTGCAGAGTTTGGTTCAGCCAACCCCGGCCGAACATTCGAAAGTAGCGCTATCGATACCAAAATCGATATCGAATGTGAAGATTTTTTTTATATCTGTATCATTTGGTCCTGGGACCACCCCTGGCCTCAACCCCTGGTGCCAGGAAGTCTGCTCCTCAGATGCCTCCCCCTTCCAGTCATGTTTTCTCTCCCAAGGTCACATTTTTCCTGACCCATAACTCATCCGAACTCACCCAAACATGGCCAAACTGTTCAGCCATTTTCGAGTTCGGTTCAGACGTCCGAACAGACCGAGATCGGGCCAAACTCCAAACATCCGAACCGCGTTTGCACATCCCTAATAGCAGTTTCCCTGCCCACATTCACCGAGCTGGTGTCGGAGGTGGTCTTGCAGTCCTCCAGGGTGATAGTCCTGGGGGACTTCAGCATCCATGCCAATGCCAGTCTTGGAGGGGCAGAGCATGAGTTTCTGGCTTCCATGGGCCTGTCTCGGAGAATGGTGGGTCCCACACATGTTGGAGAACATACCCTGGACATGATATTTTGCACCGGCCTTAAGGTGGGGGATCCGTTAGTGGGGGAGGTGTCAACAGTGCCCTTGTCATGGACAGATCATTATCTCCTCTGGGCTGATATCCTGGCACATGTCGGCCCAAGGAGGGTGCAGAACCAGTTAGGATGGTTCGCCCCCAATGACTTATGGAACCTGGAAGGTTCCAGACCGCTTTAGGGGATGTTTCCTCTGATCTCGATGGCCACTCACTTGATGACCTCATGACCATATGAAATTCTGTATTGGTGGAGGCCACTGACGAGGTAGCTGCCAGGTGTTCACTCCCAAACCACTGACAACACAGGTCCCCATGGTGTTACAGAGGAGCTGCAGCGGATGAAGTGGGAAGGGCGGCGGTTAGAGCGATGGTGGCGTCACTCACATGCTGAAGTTGACTGATTATGGCATAGAGTCCAGTTGAGTACTTATGTCGTGGCGGTGTGGGCAGCAAAGAAAGTTTTCTTTGCTGCCCTCATTACATTTGCTAAGTCCTGCCCAGTGGAGTTTTTCTGCATGGTGAGGGGGCTGGTCAGTCTGGCCTCCCTCCGCCTAGATTTAGAATAATAAAATGCCCATTGTGATTTGTTTGTGGACTTTTTTGTGAATAAAATTGCTCAAATCCACCACAGTTTTGACGCAACATTTTTAGCAGTAGGTGAGCCAGAGGCAGTAGAAGCCCTGTCTTGTTCTGTTTTGTGGGATGAATTTCAGGATGTGTTGACCTCAGATGTGAGGGATGCTCTTGGGACTGTTGGAGTCACTTATTGTGAACTGGATCCATGCCTGTCCTGGCTGGTCAAGGCCAGCCGGGAGACATTAGGGCTGTTTCTGGTGGGGATTGTCAATGCATCCCAAGGAGGCTGTGGTGTAGCTCCTGCTCAAGAACCCATCATTAGATGTTGGTGTCCTGGCCAGCTATCGGCCGGTCTCTAACCTTCCCTTTTTAGGGAAGGTTATTGAACAGGTGGTGACCCAGCAGGTGCAGGAGCATCTGGACTGGATTAATTTTCTCGATCCCTCACAGTCTGGCTTTCATCCGGGATATGGCACGGAGACTGCGCTTGTGGCCTTAGTCAATGACCTCTCCCGTGAGTTGGGCCAGGATTGTTCGACCCTGTTGATCCTGTTAGATCTCTCGGCTGCATTTGATACTGTTGAACATGAGTTGTTGGTGACTCGGCTGTGGAACTGTGAAGGGATTAGTGGGACTGTTCTTGAATGGTTCCACTCTTTCCTGGCTGGGAGAACCAAATGTGTGGTCCTGGATGATTTTTCATCTTCTCTCCGGGGCCTCACGTGTGGAGTCCTGCAGGGTTCTATCCTGTCCCCTCTCTTGTTCAATGTGTATATGCAGCCTTTGGGGGAGGTTGTCATGGAGTCTGGTGTACCATGACATCAATGTGCTGATGACACCCAGCTCTCTCTCTCTCTTTTTCATCTGACTCAGGCCCAGCAGTCTCAGTGCTTACCCGGTGTTTGATGGCTGTGGGGGATTGGATGAAAGCGAGCCATCTAAAGTTAAATCCTGACAATACGGAGGTGATGGTGGTGGGGAAGGCCAGAGGAGTGGTGGCCCCCATAATTGATGAAGTCCATCCTGCCCTGGTATCTCAGGTTAGGAGTCTGATGGTGCTCCTGGACCCACACTGCCACCTGAATGTCCAGGTGGTGGCTGTGGTGAAGGGGATATTTTGCCAATTACATCTGGTGCGTCTGCTTCGGTTGTATGTCTTGGACTCGGATCTGGCCACGATCGTCCATGCTTTTATTACCTTGAAACTGGACTACTGTAACGCACTCTACGTAGGGCTACCCTCGGTGCTGGTTTGGAGACTGCAGCTAGTGCAGAATGTGGCAGCTCAACTTCTAACAAGATGGGCCGACGCGAGCACATTACACCGGTGCTTCACCTCTGCACTGGATGCCGATAGTCTTCCATGCCCAATTCAAGGTGTTGATGTTGACCTTTAAAGCCCTAAAAGGCTTGGGCCCAGTGTATCTGAAGGACCGCCTCACTCACCTGATTTTGGATCAGCCCCTGCGGTCAGCCGGGGGCACCCTCCTCAAGATCCCCCGGGTTTCTCGGGTGTCAACCTCATGGAGGGCATACTCTGTGGCCACGCCGTGGAACTCCTTCCTGTCAGGGATCCACCTGACTACCAACCTACCCTCTTTCCATAGACAATTCAAGACCTGGCTGTTCCGCCACGCCTTTCCTGAGGGAGATGGGCTGGGTTATGGTGAGGTAGGGGGTAGTTTGTTTTTCTGTAGGGGTCTTTAACTGTATTATTATTGTTTTTAAATCTGTTTTAATATGTTGTTTGCTGCCCTGAGATGCTTTTAGCAGAAGGGGGCGGCCTAAACATTTTATAATAAAAATGAAAATAATAAAGTTAAGTCATGCCTCACTAATCCGTTGGAATTCTTTGAAGGTGTAAATAAGCATGTGGACAAGGAAGATCCGGTTGATATAGTGTACCTGTATTTCCAGAAAGCATTTGATAAAGTCCCACATAAAAAACTCTTGAGAAAATTAAGAAGTCATGTGATAGGAGGTAGTGTCTTACTATGGATCAGTAACTGGTTAAAGGATAGGAAGCACAGAGTAAGACTAAATGGTCAGTTTTCACTGGAGATATGTAAAAACTGGTGTGCCTCAGGGATCTGTATTGGGACCAGTGCTGTTTAATGTATTCATTAATGATCTGGAAAAGGGCATTAAGAGTGAAGTGATCAAATTTGCAGATGACATCAAGTTATTCAAGGTAGTTAAAACTAGAGCAGGCTGAAGAACTGCAACAGGATCTTATGAGACTGCATGGATGGGCATCTAAATGGCAGATGAGATTTAATGTGGACAAGTGCAAAGTAATGCACATAGGGAAAAATAACCCAAACTATGAGTACACAATGCTGGGTACTAAGCTAGGAGTTACCACTAAGGAAAAGGATCTGGGAGTAATTGTGGATAATACGCTGAATCCTCAGCCCAGTGTGCAGCAGCAGTTAAAAAAGCAAACAATGTTAGGAGTTATTTGTAAAGGGTTAGAGAATAAAACTGAAGGTGTCATAACGCCTCTATACAAATCAATGGTGTAACCGCACCAGAATATTTTTTTGCAGTTCTGGTCATCCAATCTCAAAAAAGACATAGCGGAACTAGAAAAGGTACAGAGAATGGGAACAAGAATGATAATAGTTATGGAACAGCTTCTGCAAAGAGAGGCTTGATGAGCTGGGTCTCTTCAGCTTAGAGGAGAGAAGACAGAGGGGACATGATAGAGGTTTATAAAATCTTGTATGGTATGGAATGAGTAGATAAGGAATGGTTATTTACCCTCTTAAATAGTACTAGAACTAGGGGACACTCCATGAAACTAGCTGCCGGCAGATTTAAAAACCAATAAAAAGGAAGTACATTTTCACTCAATGCATAATTAACTTACAGAATTTGTTGCCAGAGGACGTTGTAAAGGCCAGAAGTATGGGTTTTAAAAAGGCCTGAATAAGTTCTTGAAGAGTAGGTCCATTAATGGCTATTAGCCAAGTAGGTTACGTGATGAACTTCTTACTGTCGGGAGTTGGGCGTGAACAATGGGGAGCCGATTGCCCTTTGTGGCTGTTGGTCCTTCTCCCATGCAATTGAGATTGACCACTGTCGGAGGACAGGATGCTGGGCTTGATGGACTATTGGTCTGACTCAGTATGGCACTACTTATATTCTTATGTGTTTTTATATATTGTAAGCTGCCCCAAGATGCCTTTGGCAGGAGGGATGGTATATCAAATGTATAAAACAAAATAAATACCGGCCCTCAGCTCAACTCCATTCCTCAGAAGTCACTCGTAATACTTGAAGACAGAGAACAGATCCATGCGGGAGGTTCAAGAATTGGAAAGGGGCGAAATAAAAAGAAAGCCAGGATAGGATCTGCATACAGGTTGGATGTTCCTTTGATGTACATAGTTTGTAGACAACAAATTCTGACATGGGCCCTTTTTACATGCGCTGCAGCATGGAGGTGGGTGGGTTGGTGTGCGCTGCAGTCCGTGTGCACTGGATGGGTGGGAAGTTCTGACGGGTGCACACCAACTTCCACACCAACTTCCACCCATCACCCACACATAAAGGCACCTTCGTTTCATCCGGTGCCTCTGTGCATGGGTGTAGATGCATGTGCGCGGGACCACACACACACGCACACACCCACCCACCCCACCATGGCACGGTTCAGATGAAACCCAGCCACGCATGAACACACAGAAATCTGGGTGTTCATGTGTGGGTTCTACCCATGTAAAAAGGGCCACAATATAATAGACCCAATTTAAGCTACAACAAATTTTGTTGTGCCAAACAACTGACCTTACAAAAAAGAGAATAGCAAGGACCCCTCTTGTTACAGGTCAATAAGCCTGATTTCTTTGATAGGCAAACTTTATGCAAAATTTCTCATACCTTGAGAAGTGGGCAGAGGATTTGGGCATTATTCCTGCGGAGCAATTTGTATTTAGATCTGCATGATCAACTTTGGCTGTTGATACATATACATATACATATACATATAAGCACATGTTACGTTTAAATATCATAAAATCAAACAAGGGAAGTTATTTGTGACCTTTGTAGATTTAACAAAGGCTTTTGATTCGGTTCCTTGGCTGAACCTTTGGGAGAAACTGAAATTATTGGGATTGAATGAGAAAGTGTTGGACTTACCAGTGCAGCTTCGTTTAAACAACAAAGCAGTAGTTAACAGTGGAGATATGAATAGCCAGAGTGATCCTATTTCCATAAATAGAGGTGTAAGACAGGGCTGTGTGCTAGGCCCTATATTATTCAGCCTATATTTATCTGATCTTGTTGACCACCTGAAGGCTGAAAATACTCACGCTCCCAAAATTGGGAATTATTCTCTCTGCCTGCTACAGTACGCAGACGATTTAGTTCTCCTATCTCAGACCGAGATTGGTTTAAGATGGTTAATAAAAAAAACTGGGATCTTACTGTGAAATTAATGGGCTCAAAATTAATGCTCAAAAATCTAAAATTATGATTGTTGGACAACAGTTTCCTCCCACTAAATGGAAAAGTCGGTGACAAAAGTTTTACGGTTGTTAAAGCTTTTTCATATCTTGGAGTCACCTTTACTAATAGGTGAACGTAGACTACTTATATCCAAAATAGGGTAACCTAGGCTTTAAATGCTGCACGTGCTATTATAAGGGCTGTGAATATTTCTAAAGGAGTACCTTTCTCCACATTTCTCCAAATATATCTCGCAAAGGTTCCTTCATCGGCGATTTTTGGTCTGCATATTGTCTCTCTCCCCAATGTGGTTGTTATCAAGAGAGTCCAAAATTTCTTTTTGAGACATCTTTTAAGAGTGGGGAATAATGTGCCGGGTGCAATTTTAAGAGCAGAGACTGGTTTGATTACTATAGAAAGTCTTTCCAGACTTTCCTTTCTCAGATTCTGGTTGAGACTCTCGACTCAACAGGAGACCACTCTCCCCATCCCATGTCTAAAGGAAGAACACCCACTCAGGATGAAGAGCATACCCCTGGTGGTGTTATCTTGCCTTTCTCCTAGTCAAGTCAAGTTTTATTTGGGCAAGCTTTCACTATATGCCCCTCATCAAAAGAAGCTACACATAGATAATTAATAATAATGATAAAAGTAACAACATTGGTACAGTATAAATACAATTATAATTAAATAGATTCCATTGTTGCTAGTAACTATAAAACAGGTGGTGAGCCTTTCTCCATATGGAGTTTTCCTTTGACTATTTTGCATGAAAATCTTTAGCACATATTAAAAATGAACTTTCAGTTAGAGCGGGAGATATAGGGAGACAAGAGGATCTTGCCACAGTGCCCCAATGGAAAGTGGCACCCTGGTTGTCCCAAAATAAAGATTCTATATCCTTCGAACTATACCTGGATAGGATTGTTAACGGGAACGTGCACAGATGCTACATGCTTTTGCGGTTCCAGCTTATCCAGACTGCGGTTACCGAGGGCCGTTATGCTCGTCTTGATTAAGACCTTCAGTGTTGTACTTGCAGCCTGGAGGAGATTGAGACCATGGAGCATTTTCTCCTGAGATGCCCCTATTATATTCTGAGGGCTATCTGGTTATGTCCCCTGCTAAAAGAAGGTATGGATGTGGCCTCAGATAATTTTTTATAAATACTTACTTAATCTAATACAGAGGATATGGTTGCTATTGCAACATACCTCAGGTTAGTATTGAAAAGAAGGATGGAAATTAAGACAAAACTTAAGGCCATCAAGGCAACAGTAAATGCAGCTAAGGATGTGGATGATTAGTTCTGAGTTTCCCACACCTGTAGTTATCTGTTTGGTAAATGCTATCTACCCAATACTGATCAGGGTTGTTGAAGCGGCTCTTATAACCTTGGATTGTTCCATTTCCTCATGGCCTATATAAGTTCATAACTTTTGTAGGCATGAGATGATTAGAGACGAATTAGTACACTGGATGGAGAGAAATTTGGTTGATTTGATGAAAGACTGATTAACTGTATTTATCAATTGTTATTGATAATTTATAGTTGCTGATTATTTTTGATAATATTGATAATTTTATTTATTTTTGTTCTTGTATCTGTATTCACTTTGTTTGTTTGTGTGTCTGTAAATGTGGGCAATAGCGAAAGCTAAAGCTGTCAATAAACTCATTCACTCAACTGACCTTACAAATACTTTACTTTTAGATTAATAGACTACACTTTAATAAAAAAAAAAGCCAGACATTTACTTTGATTTACTTTACTTGTGGTGTCGTCTCTTAACTCCACTTGAAGTACTCTACAGGCCACTGCAGTCTTTATTCAATCAACGTTGTATTCACATCCCAATGAATGGGACATGAAAAATGAAATTTAGCTCAAGTAAGGAGAGCTGGACTGGACTCTTAGATGGATATTGCCAAAAATTGCCACCCCATGTACTGATAACATTAATGATGAGGAGGAGTTAAGAAGAAAAGAACTGCTACATATTATCCTCTTTTGGATACACATTGTTCATATTAAGCCTGCTAGATTGCAATTGGATGTAGAGAAATTGTCAAAATACTCTGGTCTGGTTTTTCGCCACATGATTAACAGCAGACTATTACCCATGTGGAGTTACAGCTCAAAGCTTTCAAATGTGTTTGTATATATCTTGCAGTGACTTGTTAGTATCACACAGGATAATCATTCTTCAATCTAAGTGAAGAGTAGCATGGAAAGAGCTGAAACTAAGATCCTTAGCAAATATCGCATCCAGCAAATGCAATATTTAATTATTTCACTCGCTACATTCGCTTTTGATGAGAATCGGATGACGCAACTATATTCATATTCAGTCCTACTCTGTCAGTTATCCACTCTGATTACTTTGGCAATAGCTAAAGCACTGAAATGAAGTAAGTATAAGTACCCAGAGTTACCAAAATATCCACAGCAAAATAACCACCAAAAAAGAGGCAGATATGTGAATATATTTTTTGGTCACAATATCATTCAGAAGACTATCAAAAATGTGATTAATATCTGCAAATACAAAATCCACTATTAGTTTCAGCATTATTGAAAGGCAGAATCAAGTTGAATGTTCAATTAATTTTACAAATCTGCAAATATAGATTGCACATGCAAAATTTGCAGAATCTTATTTGAGTTTTCTCATTACTTCAACATTCACCAAGTCATTCATTTAAAGTCATTAGTTTTGTCTCTATGGAACTTTCGATGCATTGCCTGTTCCCTATTGTGACGATTCCTTCAAGGCTTTGCTTCTATTTCTGTTCACTTAATTTGCTTATTAAATGAAGTCAACATTTATTGGATTCTACTAGGTTTCATTTGTCTAGTTTAAATGAGTTAAAATTAGTATCAAACTAATGGTATGATTTTCAATTTCATTAAGCAACCAAACAAAGCAAATTAAGCAAATCTAATTTCACACAAACATTTTATATTGGCTGAATTTGATGGTTTGCTAAAGGAACTTTATCTTCAAATTAAGTGCAAAATCTCAAGACCCCTATCCATTTCAGCTTTCATGTGGAAGGAACTACACAAAAGGCAAGATTAAAAAGGAGGGGAAAAAATTGTTTAGATTCAGATCTATATTTTTCTGCTTATCTCATTGGAAAATAGGTGGAAGATAATGCATGGTCTTGCCACCAGTTTCTACCTTGATAAATGGCACTGTAACAGAGGACAAATATTTCAAGGGATTTTGCAAATGTTCTCTTGCACAATTACTGTGCGTGCGCGTGCATACTTGCATACAGCAACCACATTCTCAATGACTGTAATTAACAGTCAATGCTCTTCTTTCAGTTTTAATCAGGGACGTGAAAAACAAAATCTTGTTTTTGGAAAATCTCTGCGTTATTTCAGAATGCATTTGATTAAATTGATAGGCCTCAAGGTCTGAGCATACAGCAATTCGACATTTTCTACTGTTTTATCTCCACCGCTCATAGGTGGAGAAGGAATTATTTTAATGGGGCAGATGTTCTGAAGGGATAAGGCCTCAGACCATACTGCCAATTGAAAGAGTGAGAAAGACCACATGACTAAATACATCACCATCTATTTTTGTTGCACTGGAACAAGCTAAATTAGACTGTATTATAAATTATGTTAATGAAAAGGTATATAGCAAAAAGAAAACATGTAAGCTCAGGAAATCATTCTGAACAGTGAAATATACCTATGGATAACAACAATCTTTTTTTTGACAGCATAATGGTCTCTCAAGGGGAATGGTGGAAGTTCTACAGCTTGAGTCGTTTAAACGTTGTGCTGAAAAAATTGGTGAGTTGACCTGAAAAGGATAATAGAAGTTTAGAGTTCTTTTCTGTCTCTAAATTCAACAACTGTCTTCAACAGGCCTCGAACCAACAGAACAGTGTGGCATACGTTTAAATTTTAAGTGCAAGTTCTCTTAGCTTCTTTGAGGGTAGATGCTGTTAAAGGGGCAAAGCTTGGCAGTAAATCAAATATTGCATCTCCCACGGGGGTATTGTCTACATATTATCAGTGCATTGTCAGGACTGGGCCAGCAACCCCTGGGAAATGGGGCTGGTGTAGGTCCAGAAGTCAGATCTATAATCAAATGTCAGGGAACATGCCAAGTCAGCAGCTTGGTGGTCAAATACCAAATCAAGAACTAAGGGATAGGGATGGGCAAACACGGTTTGGAAGTTCGGAGTTCGGGCCGAACTCAGCCTGTTCGGACGACCGAATGCTCAAACGGGCGAACAGTTTGGAAAAGTTTGGATGAGTTCGGGGGTGGGAAAAACGTGATTGGAAGGTGGGAAAAACGTGACTGAAAGTGGGAGGCAGCTGCGGGACAGACTTCCTGGCAGCAGGAAGTTTCAGGATCAAACAAAAAAAATAATTTGGTTTTGGTATCGATAGCGCTATTTTCGGTTGTTTGTCCAAACCGAACTCCGCCAAGCTGAACAGCCAAACCCGAACTCGGATTTTGGACCGAACGTTCCAACAGCTGAACTGCATTCTGTTCGCCCATCCCTACTAAGGGAGTTGGAGTTTGGATTATAAATTGAAGAAACAAGCTTAGTCAACAGCCAGGTGACAAGTGAGAAGCCACTTAGGTCAGTCTCACACTTCCCCCCCCACCCCGCATATCTTGGCTGCTGGAGGGAATGCGCAAGCCAGGATACGTGTGGGGTTTGGCAAATCTGAAAGCCCCCCAGTGCAGCTTTCCTGAAAAACACACAGTGATACAGAGTAGGAAATACAGCTCTTTATCGCTGCATGTGTTTTCCGGAAAAACCACATGGGGGGAGGTGGGGATTTCAGACCAGCTGAACCCTGTGAAAATTCTGGCTTGTGCATTCCTTCCTGCAGTCAGGATATTCACATGGGGGTGGGGGAGCAGGTGTGAAAGTGGCCTAAGTCAGAGTCATAAGCCAGAAACCAGAGCTGAGTCAGGAACCAGTTAGTCAAACACTGCAAGGGCAGGGTGGGGCTGGAGGAAGACAAGAGCTGGACCAAGGTGAGTTACAAGGAACAAAGACAGGAAAAGGCAGCAGCAGGAATAAGGCAGGATACCAGGCAGAGACAAGGAAAGATTACTCACTAGGTCTGTGGACAAACCAGGAATGGTCACCTTGGGTGTAAACAGACGAACGGCAGCTCTAAGGGTGCCCCCCCCCCCCAGCCTACTGCAACCCCTGGCTGGCCAGCCCACCTGAAGGTGGCCCACCAGATACTGAAGCTAAGCAGGTGCGGCAGCCACATTGACGGCACTCCAGAACATCACGGAGCTCCACAAGTGGAATGGGAAGGTCTGGGCAAAGTGGAGCAGCTGTATGTTTGCTTGGTTGATGCATGTTGCAGCTCCACTCCCAGCCGGTTGTTGCCCTGGCAACACCACAGAGTTGCCTGTGCCAGTCTAGAGGATTGGGCGATCACCTGCAACTCTCTGGTGGTGGTGAGGGCACCAAACAGGCAGACCGTGTCCAGGGGAACCCACTGGGTCCATGAAAAATGGGCCCAGAAGAGGCTGGAAGTCAGTGGACATGGGGGGTGCACCCCCAGAACAGCTCCGGCGGTAGGCTGCTTCCATTTCGATCTAAAAACACCCATTGTTCAGATAGTATAATGTTCCCAGCTAAGAAATCTGTGGCCATGAACTACTAATCACAGCTGGAGCAGGGAATAGCCAACTGAGGACTTTGTGGGAAGCTAACCCTCCAGGGTTTGAGTTCTGCTAGGTATAGTGTTGTTGACTTCTCCTACACAGCCAAATGGCCAGAGTATACACCCAGAGACTGGAGAGCCAGGCCTCCAAACCTCCAGGCAATAATATTGAACAGGCCAACTAGTTATCAGAGAAGACATGCCAGCCTTGGACCAGCAGTATGACCATTTCCATAAAAGCTATTTCATCATAAATGGGAATGAATATTAAAGAGTGGCATACAATGGAGATTTATGTTGTCTTGGCGAGAGCTCTGCATCTACATTGTGTGCCCCATTGGTTGTCATTCAATGCAAATGGAAAGAGTGCTACAGCATACAGGCAACCAGTAAAGCACCTCTGATTGGTTGGGTCTTCAGTAGAGCAAATATGCCAAGGGTAGACAAAGCTCTGAACCACAAGATCTTGATACAGCCAAGAGCCACACTTTATAAATCTAATGTCTAGTAGAGGTGGGAAGTTTGGATTGGCATCAATACAAGTTGTCCAAATTTGAATGATTTGTACTGATAAGAATCAGTATTAGCCTACAGGGGAATACGACCCAAAGGTTCGTTCTCCCCCCCCCCCCCCCCGTGAGGATCTATCAAAGTTCCTTGGAGTGGTGAGCTTACATATGCCAAATCCATCCTGACTCCAGCTCTGCCTCCCCCAGAACCCTGCCTGGCACTCACCTCCCCGAATAATCCAACATTTGAGGAATGAAGTATGTTTTGGGAAGAGGATTCAGGATCTACAGATGCTGAACCAATGCCCAGGCAGTAGCCAGCCCTACAGCATGCCTGCATTATCCTGATGCCTGGCTTGGCACATCCACTGGTGGGTTTTCTCAGTTGGCTCTTTTGTTGATGGCTCCAACAGGATCCTTTCACATGAGAAGGTCTGCAAATGACCTTTTCTAGGTCCTGGGGAAGCAGAGCTGGGGGTAGAGCAGTGGAGAGAGGGTGGTGGTGGTGTTTTTCCTAGGCTCCAGAGTCTGAACCAGGACTTCGTGGCACTCAGAATGGCCTTTTCAAGCCATGTTGGGAAGAAAATGTGTATGTGTAAAACCTGGCTGTTTTGCCTGGCTTATTGTGAGGGAGTTGGGGTGTAGGGGAGTGTTTGTTGCTCAGTGCCTTCCTTTTAATGCATTTTAATTGTGTTACTTTTAGCTTTTTATGTTTGTTTATTATGTTGTAAGCCGCCCTGAGCTGCCTGGAGCAGGAGGGGCAGGGTAAAAATGGTGTAATAAATACAAGTTAAAATACCATAGAAGAAAGTCACTCTACATGCGCAAAATGGCTACCATGGCTGTTCTGCATATGCATGGCCAATTTCCAAAATGGCATTGGTAGTGTCAGCAGACTCAGCACCATTTTGGGAAATTGCAGTCAGTCTGCACAGGCTCAGCATTCAGCTGGGCATGTGAAGACTAGGTCTGTAGCGGAATGTCGCAGCGGTAGCTATTTCCGCTGGAAACAGCGTTTCCACAATTAGTGGTACGGCGTAGCAGAGGCTTTCATTCTGCTAGTTTCATTCCGCTACTTCCGCAGTTCCGCTAATTTCATTCTGCTACTTCCACGGGCTTCGCAAAATAGTGGAAACATGACATTTTCGCTACTTCTGCCATTCCGCCAGCACCACAAAATAGCGGAGCAGCAGTTTTCTGACAGTTTCCGCAATTTTTCCACAATTCTGCAATTTGCAGAATGCCGGCGGAATTAGCGGAATGTCAGCAGCAAAGCCGCAGTGTGGCGCGGGCAATTCCGAAATGGTGGCATTGAATCACGGTGTGGTAACAGCTGCTGCCACATCAGCCCTAGTGAAGACTAGCTGTCATTTTCCAAAATGGTGCCAACGCTGCTGGCACCATTTTGGAAAATGGCCATGCATGCACCTAATATCCATTTTTGTGCATACACAGTGGTTTTCTATGGTATATTCTTCCCGGCACAGTCTGAGAAGGCCATGTGCTGGCAGTGCTGTGAGGCACCGGTTTGAACTCCAGAGCCTAGGGGGAAAATTAAAGCAACGACTCCCTCCCCACTCCTGTGCAGCCCTTCTACCTCCAACTCTGCCTCCCCCAGACCCCTGCCCAAACCAGGCAGGGGTCTGGGGTGGCAGAGCTGGTGACAGACATAGATTTAGGCCCAAATCTGATATGACCTAAATCCAAGAAATACAAACCAAAATCCAAATTGAATTCCATTTGGTTTGGTTCAGTTTAAAAACAAACATGATCCCTTATTTCTAGCCCTCATGCATTAACACATTATCACCAGGGTTCCTGGTTTTCTGTTTAGCACAGAAAACGAAAGAAAAAACACAGAATTCTAGGTTTTTCTGGGAAATTTCTGCTTGCAAAAAGTCACTGGGTGCAGCAAAAATGTAGAGGAGGTGGAAGCTCTTTTCAGGTTCTAGTTGTGCCTGCATCTGAGAGAAGAGATTTTGTGTAGGAACACAGCCACATTTGGTTTTTGGCAAGGCAGAGGTATGTTGGAGTCCGTATTGGGGCTGGAGGAGAGAAGATTGAAGTTTCATGTACACACACTTTCCCTTCCACACCCCATCTGCAGAGAGAGAGCCTTGCGCTCCATGCTGGGGCTGGCTGGTGTGAGATTGTTTTATTTTTTTGTTTAAGTGACAGTGGCAACCAGAGCATTAAATTGTTCAGAAAAAAAATGAATAATTAGCAATGAACACTTTCTAATTTTAATTGAGGGTTTTGTTCAGAGCATTTCCATTTTTTAAAATTATTTTTTTTGCAGAAAGAACTAGGAAGTTGGAACCCTGTTAATTACACAGGGTAAAAAAGATGCGCCAGTGGCTGACATTGGCTCACCATGACCCACATTGGCTCAGGAGTTGCCTGCACATTTTTTCTCCCACTGCCAGATGTTGGTCTGCTACTGCCCTGGGACAGTAGGCAGCTGGCTCAGGCTGTGTTGTCTGGAAAACCTCTGAGGCACCACCTGGGCTTAAGTAGACCCACACGTTTGTTAGGCCTGCCCAGCCCCACTGAGAGGCAGGGTCTGTGACAGGGACTGCGTCTATCTTGTTTTTTGTAAAGCACCAGGTACAGTGCTGGTGCTATATAAATGTTTATAATAAATAAATAATAAATAAAATAAAATAATAATAATAATAATAGGCCCAGAGGAGTGTAGTCACCCGGGCTTGAAGACAAACAGCTGATGGGGGGGTGGGCTGGAAGAGTGTGCTCACCCGGCCCTACCAAAAAGCTGATCAGGGAGTCCTGGAGTAGCGCAATCACCTGGCCCCACCCAAAGCTGATCAGGGTATCTAGAGCTCCTCCAGTCCCCCAACCCCCCGTTCAGTTGTTAGGTGACTGGGGTGACCATGCTCTTCTCACCACACGCACCAATGAGCTGTTTGGTGCATGCAGACAGCCACCAAACAGCTGATAGGGAGGGTGCTCCTGAGGGTTCCTAAATCAGCTGTGTGGTAAGCACAGCCAACCCCAGGTTAAGAGTTGCACATTTTAACACACAGCCCTACCGGCCAAGCTGAGGAGTGGTGGCTGCAGTAGTTCACCCCAGGGTGGTCTGGGTGTGTGACTTTCCAGAATCATGTCTGTTTTTACCCACAGACACACACACAGCAAGTCTCCCCCCGCCCGAGATTTTAACTGGAACCTTTGTCTCAGTGGTTCCCAAGCTTTTTGCATGTGCACATTTGCCTACTCCTGAGCTAGATTAAAAAACCCCTCAAAATGTCTTCCCAAGCTCTGCAAGCTCTCTGTGCTCATGTGTATGTGCACGTGCGCACATTTGTGCATATGAGGCACTAGGGTGCCCTATTATTTTGGTGTTTACTGCCTTTAGGCAAGCGGAGACATGAATCCTGAGAGATATCGCACTTACCCCAAACCTGCAACTCTGAAACCCCCACTTTGTCCCTAGCACACTAGGTTGGTAACTCATCTGTGGCTTGTGATGTTCATGGGGATGGGAGGCTGCTCGCCTGACTAGTTCCACATCTGCTTCCTCCCCGAGGCCTGGGACAGTGTGTTCCCCATTGGAATGCAGACTGTGATGGCCACTCAGCCACAGTTCCTGCCAGTGCTACCCACCCTGGAGCTCAGATCCTGCCACGGCCACCACCAGCCCAGTTCCCAATCAGCTTCAGATCCTACTGAAGCAGCAGTGGCTGCAGCAGAATCTGGGTTCTTGTGGGAGCGGGGAGAAGAGACACAGTACAGCACAGGGAGGACCAAAATACTGAAATCTGCAAACTGAAAGCCAGAGTGACCAAAATGAACCCAAGACAAGTATTTGTTGTGGCAGATGAAGATGGAAACAAATAGCCCTCTCTATCTTCTTTTTCAGAAATGAAACAAATGTACCTAACTCATCAAATTTTTTATTCACTGAATTATTCGCTTTAGTCCTAGTCTGGAGATTGCAGCCAACTCCAAAATAGCAACTTTCCCCCGTCATCTTTCCCACATTAGGTTAAATAATGTCATGTAATATGGGACAATTAAGAGAACATGGTTGAGTGATCAAATAAAGAACTAAGCAGTAAGATCAGACTCTGTGGAGAGAGTTGGGGGAGCATGAGTTAGGTGGGCAGTGGAAAGGAGTATGTGGTCACTTACGTGCATAAATTGCATTGTTTGGTGTTCAAAAAACTCACTCAGCAGACCAATATTTTCTGAAATCTGATATTATACTAGTCCAGAATAATGATTATGAAATGAACTGGCTCTCTTATGGAGCAACACTGGGTAACAAACATGGCGGCGGCATGCTGTCATCACGACCTGGGTCAGGAAGCCAATATGGTCCTGAAACCGAGTGGCAGGAGACACACAAACTATAAGGCGCATGGGGGGGGGGTCAATTGCTGAGGAGACCCCCCGGGAGAAACCGCACGGTGCCGCAGGAGGCGCCGCCCCCACCCCCAACAGAGCCCCAACCCCCTGAAGCCTCGTCGGCTTCAGGGATGGAGGCACGTTCAACTGGCCATGTCCCCAGCATCGGCCGACGCTTGGGGAATCCCTCAGACCTTGGCGGCCCCCACAGGCATGGGAACAGAGGCGCATGCACAGGCCACGCCCCCAGCACCGACACACGCTCCGGGAATTCCCCCGCCCCTGCTGCGGCGTTCGGAATGCCTGCGAGCGCGCACGGGGCGGGGTTTGCAGCACATAAGCCAGCGTCACAGAGACAGCGGCGCTGGTGATTTCTGAGAGACCGGCCCCTGTTGTTCAGCCTTTTTGAGTGCCCTGAACGAATTTGCGACTGAAGCTGTTTGGAGTGTGCGTGGACCCTCCCTTCCTGAGACCTGAGAACTGCAGAGTGTGAGATTACGTCAGTGAGTTGAGTGTGTGTTTTTCAAGTGTTTCATCCCCCTCCTGGGTAAGCCCCTTTCCCTGGTGCGAGTGTCCCCTGTTCCCCCTACCCCTCGGGGTTCCCCTTCCCTGCCCCCTGCCACAAGACCTCACCTTGTCTCCCTTCCTCCCCGAATCCCTGGAGTACGTGAGTACCGAGTGGCAGGGTGTGCCTCGGTTTCCCAGGTGTCACTCGCCCTGATGATGATAGGGGTCTGTTCTCTTTAATTAAAGGTAAAGACCCACACACTATCCTGATGGGCATTCTTCATGCAGGGCGCGTGCCCCCATTTCTGGGATTAAGACCGTGGTCGCGACTGAACCTGTGCGAGTGTGTTCCACATCCCCCTACCCCGGTCACACAAACAGGCGGCTGGCCAGTCCCAGCCCTGCACTGTACCCAGTGACCCACTCCTCATCATGTCGGGCAGATATGGCGGCTAGCCATAGTAGACCTGATCCAGGCTGGCAGGAACAGATGTGATAGTGATAGTCTAGCTCTGGCCTGCTATGACCCTATCGGGCAGACCATTGCCCAGACTGTAACCTTGGCTGTTTTCCAAGGTCAGAGCCTGGGCTAGCCACTGACATGGCCAGAGACAATATGGGGCCAACATCTGGCAGTACCTGCATAAACATGCAGGGGAAGTCTGTACCAGTCCAGATTGTGACAAACTGGACCAGAGCAGGCTATTGTTACATCAGTTTTTAGCCACTAACTACAGAGAAAATGCACAGGAACAAAAAACAAACTACTGTTCTGTAAAATTCTTAATGTCTACTTCTATTTCTCCAGTGACATCTCAGTAGCAGCAGGTCTGATCATTTATACCAGAGCAGGAAAAGGTGTGAAATCTTCATTCACTTTCACAACGACCTTTAAATATTTTTATAGGCCTTTGTCTTTAACAGACTATACACACCAGAGAAACTTTGCCCATCAGATGTAAGCAGTCTGACAGCAATTAAGTAATGCCTATTTATTTAGTTGCAGGATTTAAGTGTGTATCTACATCTGCTGGCAATCCTTGAAGATTATATATACACACATATGCAGCCATATCTATAGAAGAGTCTGGCCTTGAAGAAAACTAAAAGGGCTCCAGGAAATAAAACCAAATCATTAACAGTGATATAAAGCAGTCTCCATCTGTCACTTATTCCCCATTCTATGTGCTCACACACACACACAATGTTGAAAGAGCTGAAGACATTTTTGGCATCCAAAGAGGAAATCATATTGGATCTTTTAACTATTTCTTCTGGGAGGACATTAAACTTAGCTCCAAAACATCAGCAGGCCATCTAACAAAATGATAAAGAGATTCATCAAAGTATAAAAGATAAAAAGGTGGGAGATATTGGGGCAGGAATTTATAAACTTTAATGAAATGATTAACTAAATAACTGGTTTATAAGCATTCAGAAATCAGCCTCCAGCAGTTCTGTATTGTAACCATCCTTATTACAAATTATATTGGGTATTTTGCATTTCTCAATTAAAGGACCCATGTTATTCCTCCAGGAATTGCTAGTGGGAGAATATTAGAAATATTTTTTAATAACAATTCCTGAAGTATTCTCTCTGCTGACAACAAAGTGCTCCCTTCACGCATACATTAACCCCAAACTTGGTCCTAATCCGACCAGTCGCACAAGCAGAGAAAATGCACCCTAGTGTGGAGCACTCTCAATAATCATGGTTGGGTTTTTTTTGTTTTTGTTTTGTAAAAAAGACACCTCCACTCATGGCCCTGTATCTATGCATCCAACTTCTCATGTGAAGGTGGTGCATGGGGGAGGGGGCACACTTCTGTGACCCACACATTGGCCACCCATGGCCATGCACGGAGCATTTCTGAAAAATCTGGAGTGCCCCATGCGTGGGAAGGCAAGAAAGTGCACAAGGACAGGCACTCACACATCCCTTGCCTGTACGAACTGGGGTGGCCATACACCAGCAAGCAGGTCCATGGCCCCTCTGCCTTCTAGGTCCTGCCCACATTCCCATCAGGAGTTCTTAAGGGGCAGGTGAACAAAATACATGTCTCCCCTCTAGCTGTCAGTATCTCTATGGTATCCTGCAGTTTTTCCAGCAGTCTCATCAAATTTGAAATCCACTGCGTCAAGGTGAAGACCCCTCAATTTTGCAAGGTGACTGCTGTATCTGTTGCTGTCACTGTACTCCCAAAAATCAGAGTGGAAGAGGACACTGAAATCTGGTTTCGCTGCTCTATGGGATTTTGCAGTCTTCCTTGTGACTCAATCCAGATGAATCTGTTCACACTACAAATCAGGATTAATTAACATTTCTGATTTAAAATGATAATGTAAACAGCTACTCCTGAATAATAACTCTGAATTAATGGATCTGGATTAAGAACTAATTTGGATTAACTGTACTCATGTAAAAAACAGCCTTTGCTTCCCTTAAGCATTTTCTATATCGCTTTGCATTCTGTCAGCTATTTCTGAATGAGCTCTTTGTGATAGTCCAGTGGTTTATTTTAGAAACAGAAATAGCCTATTCCCTTGTCATGGAGATTGGAAAGGGCTGCATTTGTCATTACATCTTCCAGCTGGCAGAGGTTATTAGCCTGGTTTCATGGCTGTGGATCGGGGGTGCAGGGAGAGAAGTTGGATCAGGCAAACTTCAGTGTTTTTGATATTGCATGAATACGTTTTCTTTCCTATTCTCTCTGCGACGATTGAAGAGTTAGAGAAGGCCAGGCTTGCCTTTAACATTATCTTATCACTATATTTTGGTAACACAGAGAGACCCCAATTGGGGCTTCATTACTTAGATGCTGTTTAGACAAACAGTACTGACCAGTAAAAATGATGATTTATTGTGGGAGCAGAAGTCCAAGGGGATGGAACCTCCGGTCTTCCCCCATTGGCATTTGCAGTATCCCACCTTACTATGCCATGCCAGCAGCAGTTACAGCATAGTGAGCTTTAGCCCTCACCAGCCGACTCCTTCTCGAGGAAGAAAAGGACTGTAATGCACGCTTGGCGTTCAGTGAGGAAACCATAGCCAGGGAATGCTTATTACAATGCTAAACATGCTAAAACTAATAATAAAAACTTTTCCAACTACATCAGGAGCAGGAAGCCTGCTAGTGAGTCAGTTGGGCCGTTACATGACCAGGGGGTGAAAGGGGTGCTCAGGGAGGAAAAGGACATTGCAGAGAAGCTGAATGAGTTCTTTGCTTCAGCCTTCACTGCAGAAGATGTTGGGTGCAATATCCACACTGGAACCTTACTTTGTAGGTGATGAATTGGAAGAGCTGTCACAAATCAACGTGACTTTAGAGGAGGTTCTAGAGCAAGCTGGCAAACTAAATACTAACAAATCACCAGGACCAGATGGTATTCACCCCGGAGTTCTGAATGAACTCAAATATGAAGTTGCAGACCTACTGGTAGTAGTTCATAACCTATTGCTAAAATCTGTCACTATACCGCAGGACTGGAGGATGGCAAATGTAACCCCGATATTTAAAAAGGGATCCTAGAAACTACAGACCTGTAAGCTTGACGTCTGTGCCTGCCAAAATGGTGGAAACTATCATTAAGAACAGAATCACTGGGCAGGTTAATAAACATGGCTTAAATGGGGAAGAGTCAACTTAGCAAAGGTAAGTCATGCCTTGGAGTTCTTTGAGGGTGTAAATAAGCATCTGGACAAGGGAGACCCAGTAGATATAGTATACCTAGATTTTCAGAAAGCATTCGATAAAGTCTCCCATAAAACACTTTTGAGAAAATTAAGAAGTCATGAGATAGGAGGTAGTGTCTTACTATGGATCGGTAACTGGTTAAAGGTTAGGAAGCAAAGAGTAGGACTAAATGGTCAGTTTTCACAATGGAAAGATCTGTATTGGGACCGGTATTTAACGTATTCATTAATGACCTGGGAAAGAGCATTAAGAGTGAGGTGATCAGATTTACAGATGACACCAAGTTATTCAAGGTAGTTAAAACACGAGCAGACTTTGAAGAACTGCAACAGGATTTTACGAGACTGGGCATCCAAATGGCAGATGAGATTTAATGTAGACAAGTGCAAAGTGATTCACATAGGGGAAAACAACACAATCTATGGGTGATTTCAGACGAGATGGGGCGGCATTTGCCCCGTCCCAGAATCACCCAAACGATTCCCCGCCGGGATCACTCCGGCACATCCAACAGACATGCTGGCTGATCCCGGTGGGGAATCAGGGAGGGGACGGGGCCATGCGGCGCAGTGTGCGACCGCTCGTCCCCCCCGTCCCCCCCCTCCCATGCCACCCGCCCTCTGGGGAGATGGGTGGGCACCGCGGCCAATGCAGCTGCAGCGCCTGCCCGATTTGACCACAGCCCGACGTTACGTTCTGTTGGTTCCCGCCAGGGATCTCTTTGACCACGTTTGCAGCGCTTGTCTGTCGGGGAGCCCCAGAAACATGGTTGAAATTGACTCCAGGTGGGAATCGACCATGGTGAACATCTGGCAGCCACCTAAGATGTTCAGGGCGCTTTGGCCCTATGTGGGTATGGACTGTGGTTCAATGTGATCTTGTCACGTCTGAAAATACACAATGCTGGGTACTAAGTTAGGAGTTACCTCTCAGGAAAAGGATCTGGGATTGATTGTGGACAAGACACTGAAATCCTCATCCAAGTGTGCAGCAGCAGTCAAAAAAGCAAACCAAGTGTTAGGAGGTATTCACAAAGGAATAGAGAATAAAACTGAGAATGTCATAATGCCTCTATACAGGTCAATGGTACAACCACACCTGGAATATTGTGTGGCATTCTAGACTGGTGACCCCATCTCAAAAAAGACATAGCTGAACTAGAAAAGGTGCAGAGAAGGACAACAAAAATGATAAAGGGTATGGAACGGCTTCTGTACAAAGAGAGGCTTGACAAGTTGGATCTCTTCAGCTTAGAGAAAAGACAGAGGGAACATGACAGAGGTTTATAAAATCTTGAGTAGTGTGGAACGAGTGAAAGGGTACGGTTATTTACCCTCTCAAATAGTACTAGAACTAGGGGACACACCATGAAACTAGCTGCCGGCAGATTTAAAACAAATAAAAAGTACTTTTGCACTCAATGCATAATTAACTTATGGAATTTGTTGCCAGAGGATGTTGTCAAGGCCAGTAGTATAGCTAGGTTTAAAAAAGGACTGGATAAGTTCTTAGAGAGTAGGTTGATTAATGACTATTAACCAAGTAGCTTACGGGGTGAACTTCTTGCTGTTGGGAGCTGGGAGTGAACAGCGGGGAATGGATTGCCCATTATGACTGTTGGTTCTTCTCTCATGCGATCGAGCTTGGCCACTGTCATAGGACAGGATGCTGGCATTGATGGACCATTGTTCTGACTCAGTGTGGCACTACTTATGTTCTTATGATTCCCCCTGCCTCTGCTCACCCTCAGATATAGTTGCAGCATCAGTGGGTCCAAAGCTTCCCACTTTGCATAGGTGCAGACAGACAAATGGTGATCTCTCAGAAATTTCAAAGGTTGACAATGGTTTATTGGTCACTCATGGTTTTTGAAGATTGAATCGTGTGAAGACAAAGAAGAATTCTGTACATTATCAGATAAACTTTGGATCCCAATTGGAAATTAACTTCTTTTTTTGGAGAATATATGTTTAATTTGTATTGTGGACTGGAGCTCTGTTAATTTTTACATAAAGTAGCTATTACGCAATGCATTGTGTCAGGCCATGGCACGCACAGGCACCCCCGAAAGCAGCAATCGCTGGGACAGCACGGGGGGCCCACCCTGGTGGGACCCTGGCTGTAGACAACGACACAGTGGCGGGTCCAGCAATACGCCCTCAGCAGCAGAACCTTCCGTTCCCTCCCCGCCCGGACCATGGGTCAGTTGGGGCTGTCAGCCCCAGCGGGGGATTCCCAGGGAGCATCTCAGGCGCTGGCTCTGCCCCGACAGCCCACAGCTGGCAGGGGACGAGCAATGCAGCTGGCACTGATTGCCATACAGGGCAAGCAGCAGATAAAAAGGCCAGCGGGGTTCCATCTCCCCACCGGTAATCTTTTGAGAGGCTGGCCCTTGTTCTACCCTTGTCTCCATGGAATCACTCTTGTCCTAGTGCTTCTTGCTCCCTTCCTTCCCTCAAGTGCGTGTGGGCTCCTCCCATTGCTGAACGCGAGTACCAGCCTTCCTCTTTCTACACCCTTTTCCCCTTACAATTGCTTTTTTACATATTTGTTCAATTGTTTAGTTGGTATCTTTTCTATTTGTGCGTTTTCTTGTCTATTGTGTTGGCTATTTCATTGTCCCGGTGTTTTTGGTTTGCAGTGTTACACTGGGCCAGCCTTCAGCGGGGGTCAAAGATTCTGAGCAAGACCCTGAATTCCATGTGAGTCTTTCCATAGAATTTCAATAAGGAATGAGACCCTTTTTATTTGTTGTCTCTGAAACATGAAAAGAAAAAAAAGAAAAAGTGCTGTGGCTCAGTACACCTGGTGTGTATCCAAGTGCCATAATGAAGATGTCTAGAACAGACATTCAGACTGAAAGATGGGAGCGGTTTATTGCTTCACTTTCCATTTCCTGTGTGGCTCTGCCATACGCTCATTTCCTCTGAAGGGGACTTGGTGGAGTTGATTAATTCCCCATTATGGTACATGCATTAGGAATAAACATGATTTGCTGTTTTCTGTGGCTCTCTCCACCAGCACTAGACTTAGTATTTGAGTGGTGCATGGCAACTCAAGCTGCCATCCCTCCCCCACAGCTCTTGTGTGCCCACACGATGCAACAACAGCTGTCCCAGCCTGCCCATCCCCCTTGCAGTCTGGGTCACCATTGCCTGTCCCATGAGTTCACCAGTCACTTTTGAGTCTGCTTGAACAGCCACTGGCATCCAAGCCACAAGTTCTTACAGTCTACATACACACACTGTTGCCACTGCTATCATTGCTCTTGAACTACATTTCTGCTGGAACAACATTTTCCATAATGCTCAAAGTAGAGCAAAGGTGACGGTGACTATGTGCATGTACCAATAGCAGCAAACTGTGTGACTAAAGTGGGGAGGAAGATAATGACATGGCACCCAGCACAGAGGCAGTCTCTGCCTCTATGTTCGGTGCCATTGCACAGTGCATTTTCAGGGAGCTCGGGGTGGAACAAGATTTTCCCAGCTCTCTGTCTGTCTGTGTGTGGAGTCTGCCTCCAAGCTGCAGGAAGCATGGGTGAGGTAGTTCAGTGGCAGGGGGTGCGATGACTGGGTGGACACAGACTGAAAACAGAAACTTCCATTCCCCCCAAACTTTGCCACCCTAGGTAGTCCAGCTCTGCTCATCTTCTTCATAGTGTAATGTAACTATGTGGTTAACAAACTTGGAATTGCTCATTATAAACAGAAGTGAAATAGATTCTATACAGAGAATTTTAGGAGTTTCACTATTGAATCACACGATAACTAGAACCCATCTTCTCCAAGAACTGCTCCTTGAAACACAACTGATTGACCAGGACCGTACCTAATGAGAGATTTGTGTATGGACAGAATTTTTTACATATACCTCTGTGCAAACTGTGATAGAAAATCTCAGAGTTTGAGGGCTGGCATCCGTGAAAACCTAATATTTGTAGACTGAAGTCATAAGAAGCTGTACTAGCTACAAATGTAGAGAAGGGAAACAAACTCTTAATGCTTAGAGGAAAGGAAGGGAGAGAAATATAAGATCACTGCTCTGAGAGGTATGACGACATGGAAGATTCAAGATGCACAAACATGCATATCTTGAGTTCTCCATCTCTTGCCAGACATATATTCCACAGGGTTGCTAAGATGAAGAAAATTCTGTTACATCAAAGGTGTGCAGATGCACATCAGTCCTTATAATAGGCAAAATGAAATGGTAAACTTATACACTTGACCCTTCCCCCTTGCAACTGATGCAAACTTACTTTAGATGTAGGAATGTCAGGATACTTCCTTCTCATCTTTCTACCTTTGTGTACATGGGCATTTGTACAGACCATTTATAATTCAGTTATTCCGATTCAGTCACTGGTATATAACCCCACAGATTCTCTTAGACTTAGATTCTCTTTCCTATATAATCAGTTTCTAGAGGAATTATGGGATGGCAGACCTCATTCTACTGCACGGAGCCAGCAAAATAGGCCTGCTGTTCATTAAACTGTCACAGATATCTCCTGCTGAGCCAATGACCTGTCCTTCTCATTCTTTCCAGCAGCAAGTCTGGAAAAAGCACTCATGTCCTGACTTTTTAAAACATAGAAGTTTGGGATAATTCTTTTATTCACACACACACACATTTCATTCAGCCAAATGCTCCTATAAGTTGTGTTAAGTGAAACCAGCAGGTAGTCATAATAGGGCTGAAACAGGAAGCATTTTAGCTTCTTACAGGAAATTTGAAGAATCCTAGAACTGGAACCAAGATCTCGATTATGGCTGGATAAATAACCATCTTCAGTTCTTGTGAGATTCCCATGAGAGTTGAGAACTTTTATCGAGATATCAAGAAGATCTCAGCAACATTCCCAGATCTTGCAAGAATATCAAGAAAATTCAGAAAAATGTTTTCTGCATGCAAAAGTGGCTGCATCTGTGGATGCTTGTGTCAGGTTTCGGCCGCAGGCTCGGCGGCGCTGCCAATGAGCCCCGCAACAGGGACACCCGGCAGCCGACGGGCAGCAGGCTACACTCCCCCGACGTCCACAGACACCGGGGAAGCCCAGCAACAACCGCAACAAGCTTCCCAGGCCCTGCCCCTGGATACAGCACAGGGCGCAGGGGCGGGGCCCCCAGCATTCCTCCTCTCGGCTCGGCTGCAGGCGCGCCAAGGAGGCGTGGCCTTTACTTTAAACACCGGCGCAGCGAGGCACTCAGCGCCGGTGATCTGCTAAACTGGCCCCCTTGCGTGAGAGGAAAAGGCGGAGAGTATTGTTTGCAGCTTGATACCCTGTTCCCTTCCCTCTGGATTGCCTGCGTGGAGTGCCTCGGAGGAGTGAGTGGTGAGTGAATGAGACCCAGTCCCCCTGTATCCATTATCCTAGTTTGAGTCTGGTTTTGGTGTGTTGGGTAAAGGGTGGAGTGAGTATGAGTCAGCCTTCCCCCCCCTTCCTGTGGGAAACCCTGCCCCCCTCCCTCCCCGTGAGACTTGGATCCTGCTCCTTCCCCTTCTTGCCTGGGACCCTTTCCCTGAACCCCGCACCTTGGACACGTCATTTCCCTTCCCCCGTTACTGAGCACCTAGAGCGTGTCTGTTTGGTGGGAGGAAGTAAGGAGGATTGCACAGCACAGGTGACCCGGCGCCCTATGATGAAGTAGGCCCCAATTCCTTGCGGATCTTAAGGGCCAAAATGTGCAAACCTGTGAGCAATCCCGGGGAGCCGCGGCGAGTTTGGTCCGCCAGGGAAGCGTGAGAGGGAGTGTGTGGGTCCGTATTGTCCCTTATCCTAAATCCCCCCCTCCCCGTGACAGTATCACCAGCATACTAGCCTTCTCGCTAGAGGAGGACTCTTCCTTGGCTATGGATATAGCAAGCCAGTTACAGGAATTAGTTCGGGCAGTACAATCCCTAGCTATGGACATGCGAGATGTTAAAGCCAAGCAGGTGGAACTGGAACAAGCAGTCCTAGAGGCCTCGGGGGCTGCGGCCCCAGCGGCCATAGCCGCCCCACTTGGAGGCCAGTCCCTGGACCCAGGTCACTGGGCGGCCGGGGCTGCCTTACCCCGAGAACCTTAGGGTCCGAAACTGGAAAAGTTCTTGGGCAATCGAAAGGCCTTTCAGGGGTTTATAGCCTTGTGTGACTTGACCTTTTCCGTTCAACCAGCTACTTACCCCACGGACAAATTAAAGGTCGCATTTGTTATTGGGAATCTGTGAGGCATCGCGCTAGATTGGGCAACCTCCCTCCTCAAGGACAAAAGTCCTTTGCTAACTAACTATGGGGACTTCCTCAAGGAATTTGCTGCCCTCTTCCATCACCCCCACCGGACAAGAGACGCCCAAACTCAAATCATGGCCCTTAAATACCTGGGGACAGCTAGCCACCCTAACCCTCCAAATTGAAGAGCGCCTTATAGAGAGAGGTGACAGGAGCGACGACAAGGGGATCACCCCTTTTCCCCTCAGCCGCCTTTCAGGGGCACCTCAGGAGGAGAAGCCGGGAAACTGGGGGAGGTGGAGCCTATGCAACTGGGAGCGGCGCAAGGGCCTCTAACCCTGGAAGAGCGAGAGAAGCGACGTAAGTCCCGAGTGTGTTTTTATTGCGGCGACATGATGCATTTCATAAATTCCTGTCCGGTCCTAGCCACACAGCCCAGGCCCCTGGGAAACACCTCCGGCCGGGGTGCTCAGGGAACACCCCAGCCGTAGTATTCAGCTCCCTGACAGTACCTGCCAAAAGGTCCCATTTCCAAGTACCCTTGACGATCGTGATTTCCCCATGGCGTTCACTTGTAGCCTGGGCCCTCCTTGATTCAGGGGCTTCAAGCAACTTTATGGACATGACCCTGGTGGCTACGCTGGGAATTGCTACCGACCCTAAGCCCCTGCCAGAACCGGTTCATACCATTGACGGTTCCCCCCTAGCCTCAGGACCTATCGTTACCCAGACGAAGCCCTTACGGTGCAATATTGGTGCTCACCAAGAGGATCTAGCATTTGATGTAGGATGTACCCCCCGTTTCCCGTGGTCTTGGGACTTCCGTGGCTGTGAAAGCACCACCCCCGTGTGAACTGGGCATGGAATAAACTTCAATTTAACTCAGAGAATTGTCATCGCCAGTGTCTTCAGGAATCTCCGTCTCAAGTTCTAGCAGCCTTGGCTCCAACGCCCTCCATCCAGGGTGTTACAATTCTTCCCCCCCGAGTATCAAGCATATCGAGATGTATTTGATGAACAAGCAGCCTCTACGCTACCCCCAAGGCAGCCGTATGACTGCCCCATCGATCTACAACCAGGAACAGAACCACCATTCGGGGGGATCTACGCCTTTTCTACGCCGGAACTGGAGACCCTCCGGCGTTATCTGGAGGAGGCCTTACGCCAAGGCTTTATTCGACACTCTAGTTCTCCCATGGGGGCCCCAATATTTTTTGTACCAAAGAAGGATGGAGGGCTCCGCCCCTGCGTAGATTATCGGGGCCTAAACGCAGTGACGATTAAGAACCGATACCCCCTTCCACTGATCCCAGAGCTTCTCAACCGGTTGCAGGGGGCGCGGGTCTTCACCAAACTCAACCTTCAAGGGGCATATAACCTCCTCCGGGTTTGCGAAGGGGACGAATGGAAGACGGCCTTTCGTACACGCTATGGGCATTTTGAATACCTTATAATGCCGTTTGGTCTAGCCAATGCTCCAGCAGCCTTCCAGCATTTCATAAACGATATCTTCCGGGACCTCCTGGACATCTTCATGATTGCGTATCTGGATGATATCCTAATTTATTCCACCACCTGGGAGCAACACATTCTTCATCTACAACATGTCCTCCAACGCCTTCGCACCCACAAGCTGTTCTGCAAACTAGATAAGTGTGCCTTTCACCTTACCTTTGTAGACTTCTTAGGATTCATTATTACCCCAACCGGGGTCCAGATGGATCCACGCAAGGTGGAGGCAATCCGCTGTTGGCCTCCCCCCAAGGTGCTAAAACCTCTCCAGAGGTTTTTGGGGAGCGTTAACTATTACCGCCAATATATCCCCCATTATGCTGAACTAACAACTCCGTTGACGCGGCTGAACAAAATTATACGATCCTAGACCGAGAATTGTTGGCAATTAAAGTGGCTTTTGAAAATTGGCGACATTATTTAGAGGGAGCCCACCATCCGGTTACAGTAGTAACGGACCATAAGAATTTAACCTTCTTACAGACGGCCCACATCACTAACGCACGACATGCCTGGTGGGCTCTATTCTTCGCCTGTTTCTCTTTTGTCATCAAGTATCGCCCCGGGAAATTAAACACTCTCGCCGATGCCCTATCATGGTACCATGAAACCACAAATGAAGGAAAACCCTAGAAGGGGACGATCCTTGAACCCAAGGTCTTCGCTATGATTCAAGTAACTACCAAACAATTGGAAGAGGTGACACGGCAGGAATTATTGCCCACTCAGAACTCCAGTTGGACACTAGACCAAGGGCTCTTACGAAAACAAGGGCTTATCGTCGTTCCACCTTCTTGTCGGGCCCAAATCCTATGGGGCCATCATGATGCCCCCTTAGCGGGACACCCAGGCCAGGATTGAACACAGCAGCTAATCCACCATTCCTTCTGGTGGCCAACCCTACTCCAAGACGTCCGCCAATATGTAAGTAGCTGTTCCATGTGCGCCCGGACCAAAGTTCCCCGACAAGCTCCGCAAGGATTATTACTAATTACTGAACCCCCGCAAGGACCATGGCAGTAAGTCGATATAGACTTTATCGTGGATCTTCCCCCCTCTCGAGGGTACACCACGGTGTGCGTAGTGGTCGATTTCATCAAGATGGCTCATTTCATCGCGTGCAAAAAACTCCCTACGGCCCAACAGACCGCCTTGCTCTTTATTCGCCACATTGTATGTTTACATGGATGGCCCCAAGAGATTATCAGTGATAGGGGTTCCCATTTTCTCTCTCATTTCTGGCGATCCTTTTTTAAGGCCTTACAAGTACAGCTAAGTCCCACCACCGCTTACCATCCACAGGCCAACAGCCAGGTGGAAAGAGTAAACCAAGACTTTGAGCACTATCTGCGTTGTTTTATAAACTATCTCCAGGACGATTGTTATACTTGGCTACCGCTTGCGGAATTCGCACACAACAACGCCCCTAATGCCTCCATTGGGGATTCTCCCTTTTATGTCTCCTATGGATACCACCCCCACAACGGTACTCCAAGCCTTGCCTCTATACTATTCCCCGCCGCAGGGAGCCTTTTGCAACACCTACATCACGTCCAGCAACAGGCTAAAACCACACTAATCGCCTCCCGTCAGCGCTATAAACATTACGTGGATCAACACCGCCGAGCAGCGGAGCCGTTTCAACCTGGGGATTACGTCTGGCTTGATTGCTGCCATTACCCCTCAACGCGACCCTCCCATAAATTAGATGATCGATTAATCGGGCCTTTTCCTATCCAACAACAAATTAAGGAAGTAACCTTCCAGCTCCAGCTTCCCCCTCACCTCCGAATACACCCTACAGTACATGTGTCCCTTCTAAAGAAAGCTCCCACACCCGTGGAAGACCCCGGGCCCCTATCCCCAGAAGTTACGGGCGCGCCCATGGATGCTGAATACGAAGTTCATGCCATCTTAGACTCAAAATATCTGTGAGGCCGACTTCACTACTTAATAGACTGGGTGGGGTACGGCCCTGAGGATCGCTCCTGGGAACCTGCCACCCGTGTTTCTGCACCCCGCCTGACTCGACTCTTCCACCGCCGACACCCTGAGAAACCTGGACTGTCCTGGACCTTTGGGAGGGGGCCTCGAGGGGGGGTACTGTCAGGTTTCGGCTGCAGGCTCGGTGGCGCCGCCAACGAGCCCCACAACAGGGACACCCGGCAGCCGACGGGCAGCAGGCTCCACCCCCCCAATGTCCATAGACACCGGGGAAGCCCAGCAACAATCGCAACAAGCTTCCCAGGCCCCGCCCCTGGATACAGCACAGGGGCGGGGCCCCCAGCACGCCACCGCTCGGCGCGGCTGCAGGTGTGCCAAGGAGGCATGGCCTTTACTTTAAACACTGGCGCAGCGAGGCACACAGCGCCGGTGATCTGCTAAACTGGCCCCCTTGCGTGAGAGGAAAAGGCAGAGAGTATTGTTTGCAGCTTGATACCCTGTTCCCTTCCCTCTGGATTGCCTGCGTGGAGTGCCTCGGAGGAGTGAGTGGTGAGTGAATGAGACCCAGTCCCCCTGTATCCCTTATCCTAGTTTGTGTCTGGTTTTGGTGTGGTGGGTAAAGGGCGGAGTGAGTGAGAGTCAGCCTTCCCCCCCCTTCCTGTGGGAAATCCTGCCCCCCTCCCTCCCCATGAGACTTGGATCCTTCTCCTTCCCCTTCTTGCCTGGGACCCTTTCCCTGAACCCCGCACCTTGAACATGTCATTTCCCTTCCCCCATTACTGAGCACTTAGAGCGTGTCTGTTTGGTGGGAGGAAGTAAGGAGGATTGCACAGCACAGGTGACCCGGTGCCCTATGATGAAGTAGGCCCCAATCCCTTTCAGATCTTAAGGGCCAAAATACTATCCTGACGGGCAACGTGCAAACTTGTGAGCAATCCCGGGGAGCCGCGGCGAGTTTGGTCCACCAGGGGAGTGTGAGGGGGAGTGTGTGGGTCCGTATTGACCCTTATCCTAAATCCCCCTGTCCCCGTGACAGCTTGGCCCTTTTCCAAAATGGTGCCAGCAGCACCTATGCCATTTTGGAAAAGGGGAGCCATTCTGTACATGCATAGTCCTCATTCTTATATGAGTAGACCGGCTCCCCTTTTCCAAGATGCTGCAGATGCTGCTGGCACCATTCTGCATGTGCAGAACCACCCCAGCAGCCATTTGCACCTGCACAGTGGGGTTTGGTTTTTGTTTGCTGTGAAGCATCCACCTCCTCAGCGAATTGGTCTCCCTGGCTGCCCCCGTAGAGAAGCGGAGAATGGTGAGGAGTCCTGGAGCAGCCCCCGACACAGAGAAGCAGCCAGGTGAGTTTCAAGGTTTTCTTATACAAGTGTAGGGAAGGCAGGATTATCACTTTTCTCAGCAAGAGTCAGGGCAAGTCTCAGTGAGAAAAGTGATAATCTGAGGAGTATCAGCCCTAATCTTGACAAGATCTTAATCTTGGTGTGAATTCTCAACAACAAAATCATTTCTCATGTGCAAAATAGCCATTGGGCCATTCTGCGCATGTGCTGTCCTTATCAAAAATGGGAGCGGTAGTGTCACCACCATTTTGTGAATGGCAGATATTCTGGGCATGCGAAAACGGGCCGCCGTACACATGCAGACTGGCTGCCTTTTCCCAAATTATTGGCAATGCTGCCATCAGTTTGGAAATGGACTACTGTTACCCCAAGATTTCCCCAGGAATTAGCTCCACCACAGGGTCAGGAATCCCCATATAAAAGCTTACGTTTCTTCACTAAAAAGTCAAAATAGACAATTATTATGACTAAAATACTGCAATTTATTGCCCTGCCGAACTGGCTTACACACTACTATAAAAGCACTATGGGAGCACACAAAAAAGGTTATTGATTACAAAATATCTCTCACCAAACAGATATTGCAGCTCCCATAAAAGTTCCTCAGAGTCTGTGGGGTCCTGCTGAGGAGGATATGTTAATTTGCTGCTATCCTGGAGACTTGGTAAGAAGTAAAAATAAAAGACAGAAAAGGAAAAATATAAAACAAAATGTATTTAGAGGTTGAGAAGCATGGATGCTTCAAAAAGAGAGGGAAGAGAGAGAAGGACTTGGGGGAACTCTGTCCATCTGACAGAGTTAAAAAACAGAAAAGAAACAGGTTATCTAAAACCACTACAGGGCTTACCTAGAAGAAAAGTGAAGTTGGCAAGTAGGGACAAAAATTAAAGAAAAGTAGGAATTGCCCTTTTCTCGGGCAAAAGATTAGAAAATCCCAACTGGTAATTAAAATATCTTTGAAAATAGAAAATAGAAATTAAAACAAAAATGGCTTGGAAATAGTAAAAAATGAGAAAATGAAATAAAAGAAATAAAATAAAAATAAAGAGAAAAGTAAAAGCTTAAGCAGCTTAAAAATAACTTTAAAAATGGAAAAGAAAAGACTTCGGAAAAAGACATAAAAAGTGAAGAATTCAAGCACAGAAAAAAACTGTGGGTGAAAACAGACATGATGCTAGCCACCCTTTAACCACCCTTGGTTATGCATGTTGCAGGGCTGTATTTGTGCCCTATGCAGCCCTGAAACATGCATAAATGACCACCAAGGGTGGTTAAAGGGTGGTTAGCGTCATGTCTGTTTTCACCCTAAGTCCCTTCAGGCCTATTCAGGCCTTTGCCTTTCAGCAAGTCTCCATAGCAAGCAAGGTCTTCCCTTCTTTGTCAACAGTATCTTGCCAGTTTTATAGGATTTCTGAAAGTCTTCTAAGATGGCGGTCATGTGTTCCTCCAATCAGTGGCAAACAGGTTAGGGGTCCTCGAATAAAAATGAAGTTTGCTTCTTGCCATGTGATGGCTCTAAAGAAAGATGTTTTGGGGTTCCATGTCTCCACTCTTCTTGATTATTTTGACTTCACCCCTCCTTACTTCTATGAACCCAAGCCATGGTAACCTTTTACCGGTCTTCATCTTTGCCCCACTTCAAATGGAGTCTTTCAGTTTCACTGGAGCTCTATGAAACCCAATGGAGTCTATAAGTCTCACTGAAGTTTTATTAAATTTGATTAATTCTACATAATTTCATATATGGATTCTTTTCAGGAAGTTATTGAAAAACAGAGGTTAGATCTGCCTTGGTTCTACCTAATTTAGAAAGGAAGTTTTAGAGCAACATTGATTTATAAGATTGAGAGTCATTAAGACACAATTTAAAAGAACAATTACTTATTTATCTGAAGGGGGTATTTAGGTATAATTTGAAGTCAAACTTTAGGTTGAAATATAATTTAGTTTACTAATTAAATACATCACTCTCAATGTCTATAGTCTCCTTTATTTAGCTTAAAAATTAAACCTATTTCAGCATTAAGATATGATTGAAACAATAAAACACCTTCTTCTGCAGGGTGGCAGCATTTATCTACTACCAATATTACTGTCTAATAATAAGCTGGAAACATGTTACAAATAATGTAACTGTTTTGACCCAACTTACAAAAAGACCTTGGGTCTCAAAAAAACATGTTATCAGTGTCTCTCTTCAAATTCCTTTGTACCAATTATCCTGAAAGTCAGATTAAAAAGAAAACTGTTTTCTAGGCCAAATTAAATCCCTATAGTCCTTGTCTCTGCAATAAAAACCAGACCCCAGCTTAAAGACTCCTATTGCTTATTTTGATACTCCCACCTAATATCAATGGAAACCCATTACAGTTAAAATATAGACAATTCAAAGTTACAGTCACAACATTAACAAAACTTAACAGAAGTTAAAATACAATTTCAATGCATGGTGAACAGATCAAAAGCCTACGCTGAAGAAATCTGAGGAAACTAATGTAAGCAAGTAAATCCCAACAAATTCCAATCAAATGGCAAGTAAGTTATTAAACAGTAAGTACCATATTATATCCAAACAGGTGAACAGAGTCTTTATAAAACCAGTGTTTATGCTGTGACATACCACATGGGGACCACATTGTGATATTATAATTAGAACTAACTTCTGATTAACATCTTCTAACAACTATATTGTTTACTGCATTCCAGACCTCCTAATATCGTCAAAACAACCTAGCTGGAGCAAGGTTCACATAACCATAAAAAGATAGCTAGTGTTTACTGCCAGTTGTACAGCATGCCATAGGTCACAAGAACGGAAAAGAACAGAAAGGAAAATGGATTCTGGCCTATTCTGAAACATGAACACTTTAAATCTATGATGGATTTTATTCATAGTTGGGATGGAAAAGTAAATCTTAGACCTATAAGGAATCCCTCCCTCTCAACTGGGCACTTCCTGGGCACTTGATTTAATCCAATATTGTTTTCAGCAAACAATGTCTAAAATATGTCACCTGTTTTAAAGGCTATGGCTTCTTTTGCCATACTATCGCCCACTTAACACCCACTACTTCGGGTCAAAGAACCCACCCATATATGTTAAAAGTAAATAGTTTAAAAGCAATCAATAGGCATTGATAGAATTTTAACATAGGAACCAAGGTTTCCAGGCATACTGCCAACAAATAGATAAGAAAACATGTTTAATAAACATCTTTCAGCACAGAACCAAATACTGAAAATTTTAAACTCACCTGTTTTTTTAGCAACTCAAAGGCTGAAATGGGCCTACTTTTCAGACCTAAATTTCCTAGCTACACAATGCATATATAGAACAGCTCAGCGGCACATTCACAGTGATTGTTTTATTTTTGTCATCCAGAATGAATCTGAAATGCTGCCTGATCTTGGTTCATTCTCAGTTCCCAGAATGAACCCACAGGTGCCTTATCACACTCAGGTGTATAGACAATATATTAAAGAGAGCCACTATGACAGGGAGGAGCCCAAGGGGGCTGCTGCCCTTTTAAGGGAGTGGCGAGTCCCAACCCATGAAGTGGGTTGCCACTACTAAACAGCATGACAAGGGCTTGGCAGAGTCAGTCCAGTAGTAAGGTGAAAATGCAAGCTGAGAGCTGGAAAAAGTGGGTAGACACTGGTCCTTAAGTAGGGATGTGCAAACCCCCAGGGGTTCAGCCAAACCTGAAACCATTTGGCTCGTCCTGTTTGAACCAAACCTGTTCAGGGGGGTGAGGTGGTTTTCCCTCCCCCCTCCATGTTGCGTGGGTGGAAGGGGCACCGGGGAGCACTGCCCCCCCCCACCCTGCCGAGCCTGGGAATCTTTTTTTAACCCCCCTACTCCAGGGATCACCCTACCTGGTGGTGCTGGGGTTCTGGTCTTGGGTCTGGCGGCAGGTCCGGTGGCAGCAGTGCTCTGGAGCACTTCAGGTTACTACTAGGTCTTCTGGGTCAAAGAAGAAGGCCTAGTAGCAGCCTGAAGCACTCCAGAGTGCCGCCAGACCCACCGCTGCTACCGGACCCAGGGCCCCGGAACCACCAGGTAGGTCGGGGTCTGGCAGCGGTGGCACTCTGGAGCGCTTCAGGCCACTACTAGGCCTTCCAGTTTGACCTGGAAGGCCTAGTAGTGGCCTGAAATGCTCTGGAGCACTGACACCACTGGACTCGCCGCCACTGCTGATGGAGAACCCAGAGCCCTGGCACCACTAGGTAGGGAGATCCCTGGGGTGGGGGATTAAAAAATAATCCCAGGCTGGGCGGGGGGGAGGTGCTCCCCCTTCTACCCGCGCAGCCTGTAAGAAGAGGGGAAACTGTGTTCCTCCCTGCCCCCCTCCCAAACACGTTCGGAACCCGAACTTTGTTCGGTCAGTTCGGGCGGGGGTCGGTTCAGATTCAGGGTGTTCATGAAAAGGACTGAACACCCCGATTTCAGGCCAAACCCTGAACCGCATCCGTACATCCCTATTCTTAAGGTCTGGAAAACTACATGGCCAGCCATTCAAACGCCTTAGATATAAGAGCCAGACTCTGAGGAGTCAATCTGTTCCTGGAAGCAGGCTGGAGAGGAGCTCTGGTGGCAAACCAGCATGAAACCTGATCAGGTCGTGAACTAACCTATGAAAAATACATGTTGCAGGGCTGCATTGGTTCCAGTGTAGCACTGCACCATGTATTTTTCATAAGCAACCTCTTTTTAAAGGGGAAGTATGGCCACCGTATCCTGAACCCAGGCTAAGATAATGGAGAAATCTGGATGCCTGGTCTGTCTGGGTAAGCCTTCTACACTCTTCGGGTTGCATGGTGACTCTGGCTGGACCTAAAGCTTGGGAGTAGCCCTGGATACTTGCTGCTCTCCCAGGTCCTTAAAGGGGCTTGTTGGTGGATAGGCAAAAAGTACTTGGCCTTGGAGACTGAACAGTGAGTTCCAGCCAGAGGGCTGTTGCTTAACTGGGCAGAGTTATGGACGAGGTTGGTAGAGGACTTTTTCCTGGTGATAGCTGTGGAAAACAGAATGCCCACCCAAGTAAGGACTATATTAGTATATTGGAGAATTGAGGCATAGTGTGGGTAGATGAGCTGGCCTAAGGTATAGACACAGGCAGGGCTGCAGACTATAGGGAAGATGGGCAGTTCAGCAAGAATACTGTGGATACTATAAGAGCCTGTCTGGTGGAGAAGTGTACTGAAGGAGAATATGTAAAATAAAAGACATTGAGGTGAGCTAATTCCCAAAGTGACAGAGTGAGTTCCCTACTTGTGAGTGACAGAGCTGAATTCCCTGAGTGAGTACAGGGGTCTGATGCTTGAGGGACTCATTCCTGGGAACCGCTGCCGCACCCTGCTATGCCCACAACCTCAGATTCCTTGGACACACAAAAAATGCCTAGATTTTCAGACATTGCTCCCCAGGTTGGGAAGGGCTCAGGGAAGACTCACCCAACAACAGTAATTCCAGTTGCAAAACTTACCAGGAGACATTGCATCCGCAGAAACCATAAACTGTAGCTTCCAATTTGTCTCCAAATTTGGAGGAGGTGGGAAATGCTGTAGATGGGCATTCCATTCTTAGCTAGAGAGTGTCTTGGTCTGGGGCTGGCACTGCTGTTGTGCCTTTCCACCCACCAGTAACATTGCCAACTTAGGTGATCACCATACTCTACAAACCTGGACAATTTTGGAAATCCGCACTACATCCCACAAATAGGAGACATTGGGAGGGGGTAATTCTGTACTTGTGGGGTCTAGGTCTGTACTGAAGCATTTTGTGGTAAAATGTTGACTTTCTGATGGAAAGCATGTGCTTATTCTAATCCAATACACCACAGGGGAAGACTCAGTTAAGATCCATGAATAATCATGTTTATCATTTCCTATGGCCATGGATGTCTTTAATTTTGATAGGCTGTTATGATGCATATCTTTCATGCATTTCCTGAAGGCCCAAACTCTCAGATTATCAGTTTGTCAATTCACAAGGAAAAGAGAACCACGTGTCCCCTGTTGTAACAGCAGACACCAAAACTATCATTCTGTGATTTCAGTTTAAGACCCAAAGTTATCTTAGTTATTTGGGCCTGTCCTCCTTATTCTCTCCCCAAACAAAAATCTGGAGAAAATTCTTCTTTTCTCAGGTTTTGCTCTGTAGACAGATTCTGGTTTGGCAAAATCCTTATGAAAAAATGTCACTATCTGAAATAAGAATGTATTTTTTTTAACCAAACCAGAAAAAAAACCCAAACCCACAACACTTTATGCTCCTAGATTCTTCTACAGAATGATCCAAAAGGTATGTCCTTTTTCTTGTCAAACTGTTTTGCATGCAAAATTAGGGACTTTTTTAGATCAAAGAAAATATTTGCAGCTCTAAAGGCAATAAAAGTCCAGCATAATTTTAAAAACACAAATAAAATAAAACAGAGGCCATGCAGTGAATCCCCCCGCTAAGCGCCTTGTGCGCTGCGGGGGAAGTTTGGGCCCGCCTCTAAAGGAATGAGGCACCAGGGTGGCGTCCTGTTCTTTCCCGCTGCGCGCGGGGATGGAGCAAGCTGGCCGCACGAGGAGCAAGCTGCAATCCGTCTTGGATTGTAGTTTGCAGCGGCGGGGTTTGTGGTGCGAAAATGCGCTCTTCTGATTGGCCGGTAGAGGCCACGTGGTGCAGCGTGCCGGGCAGCCCCTCACTTGGTTGGCAGCGCGCTGCTGAAGAGGACGGCTTTGTCGGCGCTCCGGGGTTCCCCCTTTTAACCGCCCCCCCTCATTGGCGACAGAGGAGCTGTTTGCAGGGAAGAAGGGATTGGTTTGAACTGTTGGGAGTTGTTTGTTGGGCGGGGGTCCCCCCCCTCCCTCCGGTTGAGATCGGGGCTCGGGGAATTGTCTCGGGTTGGGGAATTGTCTCGTGGCGGGGGCAGTTAAGCTAGGGTGCTCACATAAGGGGCTGAGTGGTGGGGCAGGCTCGCACATAACCCCCCCCTTTTTTCATTGTAAAAAGGGGCCCAAACACTCTATCCTGCCATCGGTGGTGGGGCAGGATTAGGCCTGGGTTGGCAGGCCAGAGTTGGTGCTTGCCTGAGGGGTACTGAGCGGTGGGGCAGTTTTGCCTACACCCCCCCTCCCCTCTGCTGTGAGAGAAGGGCCCAGCCACTCTCTCTTGCCACGGGGCAGCGGGAGACGGATCTGGATTAGGGTGGTGTGCCCACTGTGTTTGGGTAAGTGGGGTGTGTAGATCTGTGTAGGATCCTTAGGGGGACTGGCACAATGGGTAGGAGGAAAGGGAAAAAGGGGGCTAGTGTCCCTTCAGGTGCCAGGGTTGGGGATGTAAGTGGTGACTTGTTGGTGCCGGGGTCTCCTCCAGCTGGCCAGTTGGGAAGTTTGGCCCCTGCACAGGGCCAGGTGGTGGACGGGAGCGGGGCCTGCACAGCAAGAGTAGGAGGGGGTGCAGGAGAGATGGCAGGGCCTTCTGCCATGGAAGAATTGTTGAGGCAGGCTGGTGCCGCCTTGCAAACAGGGGGTCCCGCGCCACCTGGTGGGCAATTAGTGGCCACGCAATCCTGGCAGCCAGGCCAGGCTGCATCAAGTGATGCGTGTCAGGACAGGCAGGAGCATGGGTTGTTGCAGACACTGGAGGCTAGGATGAGCGCATGGGATGGAGTCATGGGGAGACTGATGGAGGCTGGTTTTTTGAATGCTGCTCCTAGGCAAATGGGGGGTGCAGCAGCAACTGGAGTTGTCAGTAACCCTGGCTCTGTTTTGTCTCAGCCTGGCACGAGTGCAGCAGGTGTGCATGGTCAAGCAGCAGCTGACGGGGCCGCTGGGGCGAGTAGACAAGCTGTCGAGCAGCTTGCAAGAATGGTGGACTGCATGGAGCAACAGATGTCCCGGATTGCAGCCTTACTGGAGGCAGGGGTGTCGGGTGGCGACAGCGAGTGTGCCTCACGTCGCACCGCCCCAAATGGGATTACCTGCCCAGGTGGTCACAAATGCAATGAATGGTGAGTATGTCGGGCTGAGTGGTGCAGTGATGGGGGACCGCGTAGCGTCTCGGGGGTCCCAATTGTCGGGAAGGGAAACTGAGACGGTGTGCCCGCCCATTGCCAGCCAGGTGCCACCCTTGCAAGCGGAGGGGATGGTGGGCCTGGGAGCTGGGGTACTAGTGCAGCAGCCTGCACCTGTCATGCCATCGTTGGGGCAGGGAGGTTTGGGTCAACTGCGGGTGCAGCAGGACCCAAACAGGTTATTGTGGGTGGGCAATGTGTGGCGCCCGCAATCTGAGGTGGGCCTAGTTGGCCAGTCAGAACTTAGCGGCAGGAGGGGGACCTGGTCAGGCTGGGCTCGGTCAGACTCCCCAAGGGCAAGCTCAGGTCGGAGCAGGAAGTACAGCGGGGACGTCAGCGGCGCCGGTAGTGCCAGCTGGTGTAGTCCCCCCGTTGCGTGGAGGGTACGCGAGGGTCTCTGCTCCCTTAGGTGTGCACCTATCTCAGTCCACACGCAAAAAGATTTGGAAAGGGGAGTACATTGATTTATTTACAATTTTGTTTTGTGATCCGGTGCCGGATCCTAATGCGAAACTCGAGCCCAGGGAGTACGAAAGGGCAAAGAGAAGGAAGATAGATAGGAACTGGGCCAACTGGGAGTCGGCATTTATAATTTATGCCGGCGTACTCATGCAGGCGTTTCCAGAGCGGGCGGTGGCCCTCTGGAAATATTTTGATATCGTGAGGCGGGCTTACCTGACTAAGGAAGGGTTTGGGTGGCTCAGATACGATGAGGCGTTTCGGCAAAATGCCTCTATCACGCCTGGCGTACAATGGGATGTAAAAGATCATGACCTCTGGATAGAATGCATCCAGGAGAGAGATGTCGCCAGAACAGATAGTGGTCATGTCATAGTGAAAGGAGGGGGACAGCCCACAGATAATTTTCGAGGCGAGGTGCCCAAAAGAGGTGGTCCTGGGTTGGCATGCTGGGACTTTAATGAAGGATCTCGGTGTTTTCGTGCCAATTGCAGGTTTCGGCACTCCTGCCTGCAGTGCGGCGGGCCCCACCCCATTTCTACCTGCAATAGACGAAAGGGTGGGGGACAGAGGGGTAAGCGCCCCTTTCCTGGGGGAGGAACACGAGGTGGCGGTCCCCCCCACGCAGGTGCTAACAAGGGCACCAACGCCAGTTAAGTGGTGGGTTCTTAAGGAGTTGTTGGTCGATTACCCGTTAAAGGGGGTCGCGTGTTATGTAGTTGATGGGTTCCGTTACGGTTTTCAGATTCCATTCCAAGGGGTGCGCGAGCGCATGTTTGCGCAAAACCTGAAATCGGTGAAGGGTTTGGAGGAAGTTGTGGGAAGGAAGATTCATAAAGAAGTTGTTGAGGGCAGAGTTGCTGGCCCGTTTAACGGTTTGCCGTTGGATAATTTAAGAGTTTCACCGTTGGGTATTGTTCCTAAGAAGGCACCCGGGGAGTACAGGCTTATTCACCATTTGTCGTATCCTCGTGGGTCTTCTGTGAATGATGCGATACCGCATGATATTTGCTCGGTGCAGTATGCTTCATTTGATGTGGCAGTAGAGCTGGTTCGTGAATGTGGAAAGGGGGCCCTGATGGCAAAGAGCGACATCAAATCTGCATTTCGACTTTTGCCAGTCCACCCTAGGGATTTTGATCTATTGGGGTTCGCATTTCGGGGCCAGTTCTATTATGACAAGGCTATGCCCATGGGATGTTCCATCTCATGTGCGGCCTTTGAGAAATTTAGCACGGCATTGGAGTGGATTGTGAAGCGTAGGGCGCGGTCTGGCCGCGTGACACACTATTTAGACGATTATTTGTTCATTGGGGAGGCGGGTGCCTCGACATGTGGTGATTTGTTAGGTTTGTTTAGGGAAGTGGCTCAGTTAGTCGGGGTGCCTTTAGCAGAGGAGAAAACTGAGGGTCCTGCACCAGTGTTGACTTATCTAGGCATAGAATTAGACTCGGTCAGGGAGTTGTCGCGGCTGCCTGCGGGTAAGCTTGTTGAGTTGCAGGAGGAGGTACAGGCTTGTAGAGCTGCCAGTAAGATAACGTTAAGAGCGCTGCAATCATTGATTGGTAAGTTAAACTTCGCTTGCCGCGTTGTCGCTCCAGGTCGGGCTTTTCTATCACGGTTATACGCTAGGACAACAACGGTGTCGTTGCCCCACCATCATATCCGGGTTACAAAGGAGATGAAGGAAGATTTGGACGTTTGGCTTGAGTTTCTCAGGTCTCACAATGGGGTTAGTGTGTGGCGTGACCTGTTTTTGCTGGAGGCAGAATTGCAGGTCCACTCTGATGCAGCCGGTGCGGCTGGGTTGGGAATTTATTTTCAGGGTCGTTGGTGTGCTGAGAGATGGCCTGCACGGTGGGAGGACTCAGGAATTTTGAGGGACTTGACCTTTTTAGAGTTATTTCCTATAGTGGTTGCTGTCCACTTATGGGTGGACTGTTTTCGGGATAAGAGTGTTGTTTTCTGGTGTGACAACTTGGCTGTGGTTCATGTTGTTAATTCTTTGTCCTCCAAGTCTGAGAGAGTTATGCGCCTCGTTAGGGTGTTCGTGTTATGGTGTTTGCAGCATAATATAGTGTTTTCTACGAGACATGTTCCGGGAGTCCAGAATGAGATAGCTGATGCTCTCTCTCGTTTGCAGATGCAGCGTTTTTGGGAGCTCGCTCCCTTTGCGAGGAAAGAGCAGGACTTCGTCCCCAGACAGCTTTGGAGCCTTGGAGGCTAGAGCTGATGGACACGGTGAAGGGTTCCGTGTCCCCCGTGACGTGGCTGGCATATGAGAGAGCGATCAGGGAATTTTTAGGGTTTGCCCGGTCCCGCGGGTGGGTGTTGGTGATCCCGGTGCCGCTTGCCCAGAGGGTGCAGTTCGGACTTGAATTGCATAGGAAAGGGTTAGCTCCGGGTACCATAGCCACCAGATGGTCCGCTTTGTCTTTCATGGCTAAGTTAGTGGGAGTTCAGGATGCCGAGGTGTCCTCAGTTCTTAAGGCGATGGTTACGTCATGGAAAAGACAGGGCCCCGTGCGGGTTGATAATAGGGTCCCCTTATCCCCCAGGAATTTGGCCGATGTAGTAAGTAAATTGGGGGAGGTTTGCTGTGATCCCGCGGAGGTATGTTTGTTTCGGGCAGCGTTTGTGGTTGCCTTTTTTGGGGCTATGCGAATTGGGGAGTTGGTGGTTAAGTCACGGAATGATAGGTCAGGGAGAGAATTGCAAGTTGGTGACATATCCATGACGGGGGTGGGTATGGAGATTAACATCCGTTTTTCCAAAACTGATCAGTTGGGAAGGGGCACTAAGGTGGCGTTAGCGCGATCGATTGAACCGCTTATTTGCCCGGTTGTATGCACAGAAAATTATTTGAAGGTCAGACCAGGTTTGCCTGGCTCATTGTTCATACACCAGTCGGGTCTCCCTTTGACCCGATATCAATTTTTAGCGGTATTAAAGCGTTGCCTCGGGCTGCTGGGGTTGGCCGGGGTGGTTTTCAGGTCCCATTCATTTCGGATCGGCGCAGCCTCAGCGGCGGCTGCGGCCGGTTTCCACCCCCCGGAGATTCAGAGGGTAGGTAGATGGCGGTCTGGGGTTTTTAAGTCATATGTTCGCCCGTTTCCGGTCTTGTAGACTCTGACTCGGGCAAAGTAAGTGATGATTTGTTTTAATTCCTTTTTCATAGGAGGTGGCCGTAATCCCCAGGGAAAAGGAATCTGGATCATCGGCCACAGTTTTGTCAGGTGGGCTGCAAAACGGGTACAGGCATCTAGCTGGGGGACACAGCTAGGCTTGGCCCCAAAGGGTTGCGTTGTGTGGAAGGGTAGAAGAGGGATGCTGTGGCCCCAGCTTATGCCCTTACTGTTGGGTTGGGCTCGTAGACCTCACCCGGATGTGATTTTAATCCATCTGGGCGAGAATGATTTTTCAAGGGGATCTGGGTTGGACCTGTCAATAATGATAAGACAGGATTGGGTCAGGTTGAGGGAGCTGTTCCCGCAGACCATTCTGGTTTTTTCGGAGTTGTTGCAAAGGATTAAGTGGCCGGGAGCCACTAATCCTAGGGCGGTGGATAGAGCTAGGAAAAAGGTTAATGGGGAGGTTAGAAAATGGATTACCCCACTGGGTGGTGTCTGGCTCTGCCATCCTGAAATTCGATGGAACAGGCCGGAGCTCTTTTGGCAAGATGGGGTCCATTTATCTGAGCATGGATTGGATTTGTATATTGGGAATATTAAAAGATTGTTACAGAGGCTGGTGTAACAAGAGGGTGGAGTATAAACACTTTGCTTGGGTGAGGTGGTTGATTTAAGGGGGTGTTCAAGCAAGCTCAGCTGCTGAACTTGTGGCGGTGTTCAGTACCATAGGTTTAAAAATGGAAAGGGCTCTAGGGCCTTGGGTGTATGGGCAGATGATTGGGATCATTCTGCAATGGGTACCTGGTGAGTAATTTAGGGGAGGGGCGCCCCAAATTATCACAGGACGGAAGGCCAGGCGTTGTGTGCATACGGGTAGGATTTAAGCGGTCCCGAAGTTTGCAGCAGCAACGTCTGTCCTTCGGAAGAATGGATCAAGTTGGTCCATTGGAGGGGGATTGGACTGGTATCTCCAATCCAGAAGGTTGGAAGTATGGTACTGAACGTGGGTGGGGGTGAGATATAGTTTAAGGTTTGAGTTATGGCATCTCTTCACCCCTTCCCCCCTTTATTGTTGTTCACCCAAGTTAATTTGGTCTAATTTTAAGCAGAATCTAATTGGCATTCTAATTGCCTCACAATTCGGCATGGGGAACAATTTGAAGCAGGGTAATTGGTTTTAAGTCTATCCACCTTTATTCATCAGTTCAATTGGCGTAACTGGTTGCCTTGTTTCTTAACAGGTTAATTAATTAAATTTGGATTCAATAAAACAGCTGCGGCCAGTTTTACCCATATCCTTTGTGTCTGAGTCTTATTCCTAGTGTGGGGGCAAACCACCAACAGATTTGAATAGGAAGTATTGAAATCAGTAGAACCCTAATATTGTACGAGTTGAGGATGACCAAAACCTCATAATATCAAGACTTAAGTGACTAATACATTAATTAATGGATTGCCCCCAAAGGAAGGATTCTCAAGGAGACTTTGGGCAAGTGGATGCAATGCAGTTGCTTTCACTGAATGTCACCCTTATACATTATATTGATACTTCACCCAAGATTAGGATTTTATTTATTTATTCCTATTTCTACCCCACCCTTCCCAAAAGGCTCAGGGTGGCTCAGTTGATCTCTGCTGTTTCGGTTGTCCTTTCCTTAGTTCAAAGGAGAGAGCTTCTGATGTTCACTGCCATTGGAAACAGAGCACTGGGGAACTCATGCATGTTTGGAGATCTGGACTTGTTAAACCCCAATATCAACATTTTAAATGTATGGATTTCCAAGCATGCACGAGTTCCATGGTGCTCGCTGTTTCCAATGGTGCCTGGCTGACTTCCAGTAGCAGGGATTAATGGTTGTTTCCAGTGGTGTCTGCCTGAAGTCTAGTAGCGGGGGTCAATGGCTAATAACTCCCCCTGCCCTCGCATGAGTTTCTTGCGCCTGAACTGAGAAATCCTGAAGAAATGAGATCTTATCTAAAAATGTCCTACATAGTCATCGGACAAGAGGAAGAGTCCTGCCATGGATTAGTAGCTGGTTAGAAGATAGGAAATTAAGGGTAGGAATAAATGGTCATTTTTCAAGTTGGAGAGAGGTAAATAGTGGGGTGCCTCAGGGTCTGTACTGGGACCAGTTTTGTCTAACATATTCACTAATGATCTGGAAAAAAGGGGTAAAGAGTGAGGTGGCTAAAGTTTGCCAATGACACCAAATTATTCAAGATACTTAAGACCCAGGCAGGCTTTGAGGAACTAAAGAGAGATCTTGCACAACCAGGTGAATAGGCAATAAACTGGCAAGTGAAATTTGATGGGGTCAGTCCCAAGCCCTGCGGATCTCACACATAACTACATGCACAGAAACCATGCACGCTGCCATTGCTGGCACATAGTGCCCCACAGAAACTGTGCACATGTGCATGGAAAGGATCCATGAGGTTTGGGCTTGACTCCAATGTTGGTAAGTGCATGGTGATACACATAGGGAGAAATAACCCTCACTTTACAATCATGATACTAGGTTCTGATCAGGGTATAACCACTCAGGAGAAGGATCTTCGAGTCACTGTAGATAGTTCCTTCAAGACCATGGTTCAGTGTGCGGCAGCAGTCAAAAAGGCAAACTGCTTTCAGATGGGAACCCATCCCCGATTCCAAAACGTCACATCGGGAAATATTGTACAACGGACAGTCAGACACCATGTGTAAGCATTCTACCACCTTATGAGTACAACATTTACAAGATATTTGCAGATGGGGAACTTGATTAATCTTACCTTCTGTTACAGCAGAAGACAAAAGAGCAAATCTGGCTAAAGTAAAGGCAACTCTGTTTGGCCAATTTGATAAGCTTAAATTACAATTATTTCCTAACTGAAAGTTAAGAAATATTGCATAAGGAATGGAAAATAAAACGGAAAAATACTATAATGCCACTGTATAAGTCTTTGTTATGACTCCACATTCCATACGAGGACAGGCTCTACAGGTTAGGGTTGTTTATCGTCAAGAAGTGGCAATAAAGGGGAGATACAATAGAGGTCTATAAAATCATGAGCAGTGTGGAAAAATTAAATATGGAACAGTTTTATCTCTCACACAATAAGAGAACAAGGGGACACACTCTTAAGGTAAGTGGCAGCAGATTTAAAACAAAAAAAAGGGAGCACTTTTTCACTGAGCGAACAATACAGTTGTGGAACTTTTTGCCAGAGGCAGCAATGAAATCCAGCACCGTAATTAGCTTCCAACAGAAACTAGATACGTTCTTAGAGGATAAAGCCATAAATGTTTGCTAGATGGGGCCTAAACCCCTGGCTACCAGTAGTTGGTAATGGTTAGCAGGTCACATTTCCATGACCTATACTTGTACTTCCCTCAAGCTACTGTAGCTGGCTGCTGTTGGAGTGGAGACAGGATGCTGGGCTCAATGGGTCTGACCCATTATGGCACTTATGTTCTTAAGGAAGAGGAGGGTCCAGACCATGGATCCACCAGCAATCTCACTCTTTCAGAGCTTAAGGATAGGGACTGGATCCATGGGCCAGATCCAGAAACTGGAAAAGCACAAAGAAATGTAGTGTCAAAAAACCACAAAGTGAAGAACCTTGATTAAACAGCAAATTCAAACTTGGGTATATGTATCAGTAATTAACTAACTCATATTCAATTCATCACCAGTAACAACATCCATACTCATTCCAATGCTAGTGTCAATCCCAGACAGCGACAGTCTTAGAATTTGTGGGGCCCAGGGCAAAGATACAAAGCGGGGGCCCTGATGGCCCCTTCCGAGTCCCTCTGCAGGACCCTGAAGGTCATGTTTAGGGTCTCACTGAAAGTGAGTGGTGCCCTGCCCCGGTGAAAGTAGGGGCCACCACGGCCTTTCTGTCAGGCTGGTCATGATGACAGACATGAGCACTGGCCTGAGTCAAGAAAGGGAAAGCCTGTGTGTTGGCAGTCAGCTTGCAGGTAAAACCCTTTACTTTCAGCACTTATCCCTCAAGGGTTCAAGATTACAAATTGGGATGGTCGTTCAATTAATTTTTTTATCCAATTGTGTTTCTTTTAACTGACCAATTTATTAATCAGTCGGTCCTCAATACTATAGGTCCTCAATACAGATTTATTCTACACAATTGAATGATTTTTTTGGCTGCCGCCAAGTATCTTTTTAGAAAATATTCCATATACATTTAAAAATTATATGTTTTTATAAAAAAAGAAATACATTGTTTAAAATTATTGATTTTTAGTGTCTAGTTTAGCCATTAATTAACACATGAGATTAATCAATCAATGCTGTCAGCCATCTTGCAAATGCTATATAGACCAATGAGTAAGTAAAGCAAAAGATCTCTGTGGAATGGATGAGTCTCTGCATTTATCTGATCTGGTTTTTCCATCAAGACTGGATTGACTAAAATCAGAAAAAACGTGCACTAAATGTCAGTCTGAATTTAGAGACTCCTTATGTACAGACCATCATCAAAGCCATTACAATAGGTCTATCATACACTGCCATACTAAGGGATTCTAATACATTAACAGTCTTCTACAGGATCTCTTACCAGTCTTAGTCACACAGTCTACTTAAGGATGCTTTAACCCATGAATGCTTTACTTCCGAGTGTTTAATTTATTCTGCAATGTCTTTCCCATTATTAAGTCACATCAGGACCTAAGGCACTCATTAACCAGCAGATAACTGGTCTCTGAACACATGCAAAACTTCCAGAGCGTCACAAATCCAGCTACATGCTTTCTTCCTGTGATTGAACTAGATCCCAAAGCAAGTGAGGATAGGTCTGGTCTGTATCCAAGTTAGGAAGCACTGGGTTGTGTTGTGCAAGGTACAATCATTCCAGTGAGATGCAGGCTATGACCTCCAATTATAAGAGCTTGCATTATTCTCTTAATCAGAAGACCTGGTAAAAATCAGTGCCTCGGTCAAATTCTGACTCTGGCCCCTAGGTCATTTCCTTATGTGGCACAGAAACAAAATGGCAAGCAAACCTTGGCATGCTCTTCTTGTCCACTTCCTGTAGTTTGCAAGAGCTTTGAGGAGGAGGAGGAAAGGGGCATAAATAGGGTTGCCAGGTCAAAATTTCAACAAAAAAGGGCACCGTGTCAAGCTGTGGTGTTCTGCAATAAGGGAGTCTATTGTGTTCTGGAATACTCTGAAATAAGGGACACCCATTCTTTTCTGTCAAGCTGTGGGGCTGTGAATTGAGGGATTTCCTTGCAGACAAGGATATCTAACATCTGTAGCAAGGAGTGAGGGAGAGGGACGATGAACACAGAAAATCATTCTGAAAGACGCCAACAGCTCCACTCACAGTTCCAGCCTTTGTTCAGCTGTTACCGCTTGTGTGCATTCTGCCATCTTCCTAAAAGCAGAATTTTGAGATTAGTGTAGATGAAAGATTTTTCACACAATATGAAGTAGTAAACAGATGCCTTCTTCATAATTTTCCTCCTTTAGGAAAGGCATGAAATGTAAAATGGCATGATGCTACTTTCCATTTTTGACAGTGGGAATGAAATAGCTTTTCAGACCCTTTAACAAGGCCTAAAATAGGATTGTACCCAATGGAAAATTTCATCAAAATCCCAGTTCCCAATGCCATCTTTGTTGAAATGAGAACCTCACGGTACTCAGAAGTGTCTTGACTGACATTTTGTTTCTTGGTTTACTGGGATACTATTTACCACTTTGTCCTTTTATATCCCAAGAGAGAATACTGATGCAATACCACATTTCTTGAACTCCATTTTCCTTTGTACTTCCTTGTCACGTAGGCCGCATTCACATCTGTGGCGGCGGCAGAGAGAATGGCGAGGGAAGACTCGGCAGCGGGGAGGAGCCGGATGACAGGAAAAGAGCTGGCGCAAAGGGGGATCTGCTGTGGCTTCTCTCACGCATGTCAGAGCAGGATTTTGTGCCCTGACATGCGCAAAAGAAGCTGCAGCACATGCCCATTTGCACTGGCTATTTCCTGTCTTCTGGTTCCCCCTGCTGCTGCTGCGTCTTCCCTTGCCGCTCTCTGACGCCACAGATGTGAATGCAGCCTCAGTGGTGGATACTTAGATTCCTTTACTACTCTGAAATCCAGTTGCAGATTGGTCAATGCAAAAGGGAACATGGAACAACAATTCTGATTGAAGGCATTGGAGTGGAGGTTAAGGAGTGGGCTATTCACACAGCGATTGGCTCAGAAGTATGGAAACAAACAACCCAGGAATAAAACAGTATCGTTGGCAATGTGGTAAATGAATGGTGTATGATGTAAGCATTAAACATATGCTGTAAGCGTTAAACAGAAAGTGGGTAAACTGGGATGATATCTTCTGATATTGCCAGAATTGAGAACTCACATTAGTATCAGGAAACTGTCAGGAAAGCGATCCTGGTTTCCTACATAGCAAAATTTCTCATGAGCAATGATTTACTGGCTCATTTCAGACCTATCTTTAACACCTTGACAAGCTCGGCTTGAATTTAGAAGTATAGATAAAGTTTGCCATCTTGTGGTCAAAGTGTTTTAGGATACAGCACTGGCTTTAAATTGATGCTGTTCTGCTACTGAATGGTGTCATTTATTTCTGGTCTTTACTAAAGGATTTGGGCTCCGCTGTAAACAGGAAGCTTTCGTTTGGGTGTAAGACTAACATTTTGTTGGGTTTCAACAGGCTTTGGGTCAGATCCCGTAAATTGATAAAGTGTCACAGTCCAGTTTATCTGCTTCTGTGGGTTGGTTTTTTCTTAACACTTTCCTAAGTTAACATTTTTAAGAATGCCAGAATCTAAATCATGTCTAACCTGAGGTACTGCAATCTCTGCAGCGTTGAGTAACTATTATTCTGTTCATTTAACTTATTCTGCAGATTTCTGTAGTGGGATGAAGGCTGCCTGTAAGGATTAGGAGTATAAAGACGACTGCATGGAAGATAGTATACAGTTGTCAATAGTACAAGAGTTTAAAGTCTATTGTTCAGTTATACAGTCTCTGCAATGTTGTTTCTGAGGTTTAGTTCTAAAAAGGCTGAGGCGGTCAATTATCTAGCCTCCTTTCTTCATGTTCCATGTCTCTTTCCCCTGTCTTCCAACACTACATGAGTGTGTGCATTAGTTATGCGCTGTAAACTACATAATAAAATTGCTTGAATTCACCACGACTTTGACACCACATTTGTAGCAACAGGAGAACCAGAGGTAATAGAAGCCCCATCCTCTGTTTTATGGGATCAGTTTCAGGGGGCATCACCCGCTAACATAGGGGAGGTCCTTGGGACTGTTAGGGTCATCTGGCTGGTAAAGTCAGCTGAGAGATACTGGGGCTGTTGCTAGCTGGAATGGTCAATACCTCCCTTAGAGATGGCAGCGTGCCATGCTCTCTCAAGGAGACGGTGGTGCAGCCTCTGCTCAAAAAGCCATCACTGAACATTGACTCCATGGCCAATTATCAACCAGTCTCTAACCCTCACTTTTTAGGGAAGGTTGAGCGGGTGGTAGCTCAGCAGCTTCAGGGGCATCTAGACAGTCTTGGTTACCTGGATCCCTTACAGTCCGGCTTTTGGCACAGAGACTGCGCTTATGGTCTTTGTCGATGACCTTTGCCGTGAGTTGAACCAGGATCAATCTACCCCATTAGATCTCTCGGCTGCTTTTGATATAGTTGGCCATGAGACGTTGGTGACTCGCTTGCGGGACCAAGCCAGAGTGGGCAGTACTGTATTTGGATGGTTCCACTCATTCCTGGCTGGGAGAACTGAACTTGTGGTGCTGGGTGATTGTACATCTTCTCCCTGGAACCTCACGTGTGGGGTCTCCTCTCCTGTTCAATGCGTATATGCAGCCTTTAGGTGAGATCGTCCAAGGATTTGGTGTGCGGTGTCATCAGTATGCTGATGTCATCAGGATGTTGACGACACCCAACTTTACCTCTCTTTTCCAACTGACTTTGGTCTGGCAGTCTCGGTGTTTATCCGGTGTTTGGTAGGTATGGGGAATTGGAGGGTGAGCCGTGTGAGGCTGAATCCTGACAAGATGGAGGTGATGCTGGTGGGAGGGGCTGAGGGTGTGGTGGGACCCATCATTGACTGTCAGCCCTTCGTTGGCCCCACAGGTTTGTAGTCTGGAGGTGCTCCTGAACCCAGGGTGGCACCTGTGGAGAAGGGTGCATTTCGCCAGTTACATCTGGTGCGATGGCTTCGACCATATGTCTCCAACTCAGACCTGGCCACCATCATACATGCCTTCATCATCTTAAGTTTGACTATTGCAACATGCTCTACGTGGTGCTACCCTTGGTGATGGTCAAGAGATTGCAGCTGGTGTAGAATATAGCAGCCCATCTCCTGACAGGAATGGGGCACCGTGAGCATATTACAGCGGTGCTCCATTCTCTGCACTCACTTCCTATAGTCTTCCTGGCCAGGTTCAACGTTTTGGTTTTGACCTTTAAAGCCCTAAACGGCCTAGGCCCCACCTAGCTGAGTATCTGGGGGGATCACCTCATTCCCCTGGTCGAAGTCCTCCGAGTGGCGACAATAAGTAGGGCATTCTCAGTGGCTGCACCTCAGTATGGCACTCCCTCCCTTTGGAGGTCCATTTGGCCCCGACCTTCCCTCTTTCCAAAGACAACATATGACCCTGCTGATTCACCAGGCTTGGTGAGGGAGATGGATGAAGGAGAGGGGGTTTTCTTCAACTCCACTTGAGCTTTTTATTGTTATGATTTTTATGTATTTATATTGTTGCAAATAGGTTATATTAATCTTGTGTGTGTATTTTAGTTGTTTTGTACACCGCCCCGAGCTGCTGTTGCAGGAGGGGTGGCTAATCAAGTTCAATGAAATAAAATAAAATAAAATAATGCTGATGGAGCAGAACCTTCCCTGTCCCATGTTGCTGATCTGGATTCTTTAGACGTCTTTTAAAGTAAGCTTATTTTGACTTCAAGTTCAATAAAAAGAAGTTAAGGATCTGATCCCAAAAGTCCATCTTTCCATTGATTTCAGTGGACTCTGGATGCTAGTCTTGGTTATTAAAAAAAAACAAAAAAAAACATATTCCCATGCTCCAAGCTTTCTCCTTCACCTGTCATTGCACTACATCACTGGAAAAATGTTGCTCTGAATAAATAATGTCTCTCTTATAGCAAGATAATGAACAGTAACATTGAGAATAGTAATAATAATGTAATTATAAACAGACATTACATTTATTTACTCCAAAGTGGAAGGAATTTTCATACCAGGTTGTGATCCAGTGGATAGAGCATGGGGGATGCAACAGAATCACCTGGGTTCAAATCCTGCCTCTGTCATGGACTTACTGAATGGCCTTGGGCAAGCCCCTGTCTTAGCCTCAGTTCCCCATTTGTAAAACAGAAAGCACAGTCCTGACCTCCTTCCCTCACAGGGATGCTGGGAGGTTTAATGAGATAATGGATTAGAAGGTGTTCAAGTACTATCTAGCGAGTGCCACAGAAATTCCTGTATAGAATAAAATGAATGGTAATGTGGCATGCACTTGCTTATTCTATGATGTCATACAATCTGGTGTTGCTTTCTTGCTTAGGATTTTAAAGGGTTCCATATGCCTGCGTAGACTGAAGGATGAAGCCAGTCCACATAGTAATTTCTCAGAAAGACAGATCCATTCAGTCTCCCTCTCTCCTATGTATAGAATCATTTAGAACTTTTCTTTTTCTCCCCACTTCAAGGCCTGCTGCAAGTATGTATTGCATGGTTGACTTATTTCCTGCTCAGTGGTTAAAGTTCTCTAGGTTAGTGTGTGGGTGTATTAGTTTTAGGAAGCATAGCCGATGCCAAGAGTCCTCTATTCTTAAATAGATCTTTGTGCATTTGCATGTCTCGGATTACAGAATGAGGCCAAATCCTTGTTTCTGTTGAAAAAGGTTCACAATATATTTCAAAAGAGAGGAATACAATGAAGATGTTAATGTGCCCTGATCCTGTGGTGCTAGATCAGTCCTTCCACCCTAGAATGGAGAACTGTGAAGGTTACCATAACAAAGCCCCACCCCAAGTAATCCACAATCCCTCCATCCTGTCAAATTGTGCAGAATTTAATTTAATTATGAAAATTATTGAATTCAGATGAGATTTCCCATATGCCACTCCACCAGTTTTGGAGATCTTAAAAAAAGATATGAAACAGATCTCTGAGAGACTATGCAACATTTTGCACTCTTATCTCCAACAGAGGGTCTTGGGCTGCTCCTCTTCAGCAGCTGAGGTAAGGATCTCCATGACTCTGGAATATATGGCAGCAGTTCATAGAGCCAGCATCCCATTGGCTAATTTATCATGCTCCCTACTCACGCAGAGACCATTTTTGCCAGTATTTGGCAAAATGACATGTGAAAAGTAGAGCTGAAATGGGAACCTGAAAAAATGAGTATACCCATCAAACCTGTAGTCCCTGAAATGTCATGGGCAGATTAGGCACTAAGTGGAACTTGTCTAGTGCCCTATGATACACCTAAATTACCATTACTGAGTTACCTGTTTTCCAGTACTGAGAGTGAGATACTGGTCTTCTATTTCATGCCATTGTTCCGATTACCAATTTACCATCTTTCTGTCCATTTCCATTCATCTATTAATGGCTCTATCTCAGAAAGACACTAACATGGTATCATGGTAAATAGGGCTGATACGAGAATCAGTTTGGTTCTCCTGAGAATTGAGAACCCTCAGCGAGATTTCAAGAAGTTCTCGCTAACAGTGCAAGAACATCACGAGAATCATGCTTAAAGCGAAAAAAAACCCGTATATGAACAAAATGGTCACTGAGCCATTCTGTGCATGCACAGAATGCCCTTTTGCAAAATGGGCACTGCTTTGGAAATGGGCTTCATTTGCACATAACAGCCTGGCAACCATTTGCAAATGCGCAGTTCTTTTTCTTGTTTTCTCCTCGGGTGTGGAATTGGTGGCTGCAGAAAAGAGAGACAGACAGACAGAGACAAACGCAGGATGCAAGACTCAGCGCAGGACACAGCACACACATAGCTCCAGTAAATAAATTGAGGGGGAAAAACTTTATCTAGGAAGGGTTGACAACTGGGCCTTTTCTTGTGTCTCATGGAAATCAAGCAGAAATGCTCGATTCTCAATAAAAATCAAGAACAAAACAAAATGGAGTTTCAGCCCCAAAAATGGGCCAGTAAAACAGAAATTTGGTAACTCCACGACAATACCACCTAGGCTGTATTACACTGTGTCCGGTTTTGGGGTACCCGATGGCTTACCCAAAACGTGTATTACCCAGGGGTGCAAAACTTGCTACCCATTTCAGTTCTAGTGAAAAGTGCTGCAACAGCAGCCGTATAGAATACTGTACTATAATTCTAGTCTTAATAATATGGCAATAGTCCTTGGCCCACCAATAATGGTGGCCACCAGGGCCCCTTGTCGCACTACATTTGAAGGAGGAGACAAGGCAGGAATGGCCAGTATGACCTATTGCAGTAGACCTGCTGCAACAGGAGATGGCGTGCAGGGCAGCCGGGCTGGCAGGAAAGAAGCTGAACCCAACCTAGGATACCCCTGGCACCAGGACTTGCCGGCCAACCAGAAGTGCAGGCTGGAAGTAGGGGCCATCCCACTTCCCTGCCCACTTGGAAGCTCCTGCCATGTTTTGAAAGTGGGTAGGGACAGGGACAGGCATGGTCCACAGTCTTTCAGCAACAAATCCTTACTCCAGTCCAGAAAAGACACTGTCCCCTTCAGCCACAGCCACTGTCCAGAGAGCGAACGGGAGAAGTTTGTTGTAATAAATTGGGGCTGGTACCGGAGGGCACATCCAGGCCAGTTTCCTGCCAGCTTATATGATAACCTACTAGTGATTTAGTTAGGGTTGCCACACCTTCCCTTTAAACCAGGCCACTTATGAAAAATACATGGTTCAGGGCTACATTAGAACCAATGCAGTCCTGCACCATGTATTTTTCTTAAGTGTCCTGGATTAAAGGGGAGGTATGGCAACCCCAGGTTTAGTGTACTGGACCCAGATTGCCTAATGGCAGTTACCATGCCTAGCCTAATTCCAATCTGAATAAGGAGTGCAGCCTTTAAAGCCCAGCAATTCTTGTCCTTTTCTCATTCCAGATGCGCCAAAGCAGCTGCTATTAGATATCTCTGCATTTGCCAGGTTACAGGAATACCCTGTCCTTGCCCTTTCCTTGTGGGTTTATGACTAGGAGTTATTAAACTAGTTCTGAACCAATCTTTGTTGGGGGAGGGGAGAAAGAGTGGGAAGCAGAGGCTATCTTGTGGAAACACAAAGCTTCCCTAATGTGCAGAGAAGGAACCAGAATCTGCACAATGCTGCCACTAACAGGGCTGCTGAGAGATGCTTGAAGAGTTTTTTAAGACAGAGTCTTAAGACTGCGAGCTTGAGAGAAATAGGTGTTGCACAGAGGTTTTATTCAGAATATGTTTAGGGTGTCTTTCTTGGTGGCTGGTGGAGAGTGGCCTCCAGGGCAAACAACTAAACATAACTTATGAACCAGAATAAATACCACTTCTCATATTCAGAATTTCATTTCTATTTACTCTTATGGTTACTATTACAGGCCTCTCTGCCAGTGCCCATGCATCTGTTTCCTTTGCCAGGCTTCTGGACTGCATCGGAAAAGGATCATTTAAATCTTTTTTCATATGACTAGGCTTGTGCAGTAACCCAGCAAGGAAGCAGGAACTCCTGCTATGAATTGTAGTGACAACAGCTGCCCATTTTGCCAATAAGCAAATCAAATAGTCCAACAGCTGCCATTACTGCATTACCCTGCCCATACACAAACATACAGGGAAGGAGTCCCTGAAAGACTTTCAGTTAATCTTCTCAGTTCCACATGCATTTGTGCCACTGAGCTGTTATTTGCCCTTTGGAAACATTAACAAGTTATAGCTGTAGTTACAAATATCAGTTACTTAGGACACAATCCTCAGTCGTCTGTTGTGCAAAGGGGGTTATGCACATGTAAGTTGTGTAGCAAAGTCCCACATTATATTTAAATACATGTCAAAATCTCACACACACAGCATGTGCAAGTGTGGTTCTACCTTACCACACAGAAGGGCTGTGCTAGGCTCTGTACACACAAGTGAGAGTGGGCAACAGACAATGTCATCTCTCACCATGAAAGAGGATTTTGCAGCCGGTTTAGCATTTCAGCACACAATGTACATCTGCATAACCTCCTTATACACTGGATGGGTGAGGATTGCACTAGGCCTGAAAGTTCACTGTGTGTGGTTTGTTTGGGTTGTTTTTTTTTGTTCTCATCAAGAATGCTGGTTCTCTGTTTGTTCCAGGAACTGAGAATGTCCCTACCCACTTTCAAAACACAGAATAAACCAAGAGCCAGCAGCATCTCAGTTTAATTCTAAATGAGAAGAAGAAGGGGAAAAAAAACACCAACCAAATTAATTACTGCAAATGCACAAAATGGCCAGTGGGATGTTCACCATGTGTGCAGATCTTTTCCATAATGAGGGCAACAACATAGCCACCATTTTGGACAAGGGCAGTAGGTCTGCGCAGGAACAAAAGTGCCACCGCACATGCAGAAACCAGTTGCTTTCTCACAAAAAGCATTTTACCTTTTTGTTTCAGTCCTAGATTGCATTCTTCGCATACAAATCCAAAATGATCTAACTCACAGTTTTGCTAACAGACTACGGACAGGTCTTGGCTCTCAACCATTTGGAAATCACCTTAACTTGGCACTCAGAGTCATATTACAGTTTGGCTCTATAGCCTATAACATAGTTTGACCGCTCTCAGGGCTAACAACAACATAGTTTGGCCCCTCTCAGGCAATTTATATTCCTTCTCCCTAAGCTCCTTACAAACCACCCATGCCACCAGGTATTGAGGCTTCTCCCAAGAAGCTGGTCCCCACAACATAAAGTTCCCAAACATAAACTCCTAGGAGCAAAGCCTCTACCGTCAGACAAAGCCAAACCAATACACCAACCTTGAGCCAAGCCCCAGAGCTCTGGAGTCCTCCTGGCTACACAACAATTACAAACGCTGGCTCTCTGTGAGCTTTAGTCCAAACACAACTCACCTGCAACCTCCTTGTGATCTGTCTTCCCAGGTGGAACTGTTTTCTTCCTCCATACAGGGAGATTGAAGGCTTTTTCCTCCAAGGCTTATTGCAGGGGTCCAGACTAGGAAACTTGGCAGCCTCCTATAAACCTTCAAGGTTCTACACACACCGAGGATCCCCCTGCCACAGAACCTTTTCCAATCACTTCCCATTGCTAACTGTCTAGACTGTGCTCCGATGCTCCACCTTCTCCCCACAGGATTGGCTCAAAGGAGCAAGTCTCAAGTTTGCCACACCTGGGCTGCTAATTAGCTGCTACCTTAATTGACCAACAGTGATCACTTCAGCTTTGCAGCTTACTGACAGTATCCCAGCTAACTACTTCTTGCTGCTTCTTCAGTCAGTCACTCTGTTACACAGACATAGGAGTCAATTTCAGGCTATGGTGACCATACCTCCCCTTTAAAAGAGGACGCTTATTAAAAATACATGTTGCAGGACTACATTCCTTCCAGTGCAGTCCTGCACCATGTATTTTTCATACGCATTCTCTTTTAAAGGGGAGGCATGGCCACCCTATTTCAGGCTTTGCAAAGGACCTTAAGAAAATGCAAACATAGGATATAAGGAGCTGCTTAACTGAGTCAGACCAATGGTCCATCTTAGCCCAGTATTGTCAAAACCTGACACAGCTGCACGGTTTCAAAATTGGCTCTCCAAGATCTCAAGCAGAGGCCTCACCCAGGTGTGCTATCAGTGATCCTGAATTGGAGATGCTGGGGATCAAACTTTGGAACCTTATACAGACAAAGAATGTACTCTACCACCTGAGTCACAGCCCACCAATGGCAAAGGTGTTCAAAATCTCTAGGGGAAGAGCATACCAAAGCTGTGACGGCACCAACAAGAATGTCTCTCTACATGTCTTCACTGAGCTCACCTAGCACACAGATGGAAAAACCCAGAGGACATTCTTGGCAAGCTTTAGAGATCCTGGTGCAGCACAAAGAAGCAGGCAGTTTCTCCAGATACGTCAAATGCAGGTTCAGGAAATGAGTGTTCAAGATTAAAGGAAGTTGGGAATGGGCTGAGTTAAGGTTTTTTGTAGAGACCTTGCCTATGCTATTCCATCATTTCTACTGTTATTCTTCAAGTAAAACATTAATTCTAAAATGAGAAAACTACATTTATTTAAAAGCACTGCTTCATGATTTTCAGAGCAAGCTTTATTGTTGTTACTTTTATTGATTGTAAGCTGCCTCGAGCTGCCAATTTTTAATAAATAAATTAATTAATTAAATAAATTAAATAATCCAACGCATGGAAGTTAGACACAAATCTTTCTTTGGTTTTAGTGGAAACCATTTCTGTCTAGATCCTCAGTAAACAAGAGATATTTGTAGCCTTAAAACCAGTTTGACAAACCATTAGGGTGCAGCCGCATGAGACAGGCAGAGGAGGCTAGCACGCCTTGGGTAGTCTTCCCCCTCCAAGGGCAGCTGGGTCATGCGATGCAGTTTGTGTAGCATCCTTGCAAAATTGGATGCATTGTGGAGCAACTTTATCTGACATGGGGTAAAGCTGCCCAAGGCGGGCTACTGCATGGAGGGGGCATGCTTTCCCTGCTATGGGAGGAGCGCCGCTGTGGGTCCTTGAGCTGTAGGCACTGTCACCCGTCGTGTGTGGCCATGTCATGGCCAGGGGAGGATCTCAGTCAGGCCAAGAGAGGGAGGTGTGGCAGGGCCAGGCACCAGCTCATGTGGCCGTCACTGGCCTACCTTTGTTCTGGCAGCAGCTCCAACAGGGGCTGGCTGGCCCAGCTTCTCTGTGACCATGTGCCTGGCTCCTCCCACTTGTTCTGCCGTGTGGGGCTGGTGATTGCCTGCCACAGGGCCTCATGGGAATCGGACCCCTGCAGTTCATGTGGCCTCACCCCATGTGACCCTTGGGGGTACTTGCACTGGTGCGAGTCCCATACGTTTTTGCCACTGCTATATGCTAGCATAGGGATTAAATGTGCATAGGATTGTGGTGAAAGGCTCCATACTTCAAATTACTGCATCATAAATCCAAGTTTTATTATGAACAATTTGCACACATAAGGAAGTTTTGATGAATATCTGAATAAATATTTTTAGGTACCCCTTTAAAATGAACCAGATCACAATCACAAGCATTAATATCCCTAACATTTGAGAACATTCATATCAAAACTCTGCCCACATCAGCTTATGCAAACTGGGCTAAGTATTTTATTTCCACTTTTCCCCTTCTTTGAAGAGAAGGAATTGGAGACGTACATTATCTATCCACATACCAATTAACCTAGTAGGGGTGTGCAGCAGGCACATCATTTGTTGTTGTTGGGGATTTTTTTCCATTTTTGTTTTTGTTTACAAAAACCCCTTCGTTTTCTGAGGGTTTCATAAACAGCCCCTATTGTTTTATTATATAATAATAATAAAATAATAATAATAATCACGGTACTTGCGCAAAATGGCCACCAAACCATTCTGCACAGCCACATGTGCAGTCTTTTCCCAAAATGGTGCCGGCAGCGTAAGCACCATTTTGGAGAAGGGCAACCAGTCTGTGCATGCGCAAAGGGCCACTGGGCATGTGCAGATCGGCTACCCTTGTCCAATATGGCACCAGCACTGCCAGAATTGCAGTGGCAGCTATTTTCTGCATGTGCAGGTTTTTTCAATTTTTTATTTTCATACTGAAAACTGACACTTTTTTGCTCGTTTTCATACTTTTTCGCTACCTTTATCATCCATTTTTGTATTTTAATTACTAAAACTTAACGAGGCAGCATTTGTTTTAGTAATTAAAATAACAAAAAACTGATTGCACACCCCTAGAACCTAGGAGGTTAAATGCCACCCAGTATGTCTTCCTAGTATTTTTCTATACAGTTGATCTTGTTAAATTCCTGTGGGTTTTTAATAATTTTTTTGTTGGATTTTCTTTCATTAGGGCTAATGTATATTTTTTGGAACTTTTAGTGGAAAACCTGTAGTCTCACAGGTACGTATGAAGTGTTTAAGTATATCTAATAGCTGGCATTTGTGAGGGAATGCCTGAAAGAGTCTCTGGCTATTATTAAGTGTATATGCTTGCACAATGAGTTCATCTAGCAACCAAAGGGGTAATTACCTGTGACACATTCTCTCATTGTTATTTATCACAACAGATGCCTTTTGTGATCCTACTGGTTTGCAGGGCCTGGGAACAGACCAAGGCTACAACCCACAAGCCACTTACTCCTTGGCAGGCCCACTATATTGCCTTTAATAAGTCTACTACTCTGGAACAAGTATAGGTGTTGCTTTTAAATGGTACATTGTTGCAACTAATATTCTAGTAGGTGCTAGTGTTTAAGTTGGAAAATGAGTTGTGCCACAGAGGGGCTTGAAAGTTGCCTAAAAAAAAGGTGGCTTGGTTTTTTCACTGGCAAAATATACTGCTTCTTTTGGCTACAGTTGTTAAGCTGACTCACAAATAGTTGGTTTCAGCTAAGGCTGAAACAAGATTTGATAAAAATCAGAAATTGAAATCCCGGTTCCCAATACCGTCTTTGTTGAAACAAGACCCTCTCAGTACTCCGCAATGTCTCATTTGACATTTTGTTTCTCAATTTACCAATAATTTGCTTACCAGGATCCCATTGACTGTTTTGCCATTTACCACTTTACTGTTTACTGCTTTGAGATCAGTTTCAAAACCCAAGTGGTAATACTGACGCAATACCACATTTCTTCTATCTTCTCTGCAGTCCATTTTCCTTTGTACTTCCTTGTCACTCATTCACTGGTACGCCGGTTCCTTTGCAAATTTGCAATCCAGTTTCAGACTGGTCAAAGCAAAGGGAAAAATGATGTACAGCAGTTCTGATTGGAGGCACTGGAATGGATGCACTGTTTTAAAAAAACTATGTTTGGGCAGACAGGGGTTTAAGAGGAGGGCTATTCGCACAGTGATTTGTTCAGAAATGGAGAAAAAACGAACAGACAGAATCGTGCAAGTAAAATGGTACCCTCAGCAATGTGGTAAGAGGTAAATGAATGGTACACACCGGTACACGGTTGTCAGGACTTGAGCTTTCTCTCAGGTTAAGCAACTGTACTGTGCCTTTAAAGATGCAGTGCTGGTTATCTGAGTGACTGCTCTGTTTGGAGTGAAAGCTGGCTGCTGCTATCCAGGCACACGATAGTTTGTAGTGTTCTCCTCTACTGCATTCCCTTCCTTACATCAGGTCTTCCTCTTGCGGTCTCCAGGTCCTGTGAGTCTGTGTCTCCCTGTGTTAGGGTGCTTTCCCACTAGGGATGGGCAAACCTGGTTCAGGGGTTCGGCCCAAACTTGGGGTGTTTGGGCCGTTCATGAACCTCCTGAATCCAAATTGTCCCCTGCCCGAACCGACCAAACAAAGTTTGGGTTCTGACCTTGTTCGAGTGGCAGGTGGGGGGGACCTGTTTTTCCTTTCCCCCTCCCCCCTACAGGCTGCGCAGGTGGAAGGGGTGCCGGGGCTCACCTCCCTCCCCCACCCTGCGCAGCCCTCGGGGGAATTTTAAAAAAACAAACAAAAACTTGACCACCCCACCCCAGGGATCGTCCTACCTGTTGGTGCTGGGGCTCTGGCCCCAGGTCTGGTGGTGGTAGCGGCGGTGGCAGCGGGTCCCGCGGTGCTCCAGAGTACTTCATGCCTAGGCCTTCCGGGTCATGTATGACCCGGAAGGCCTAGGCCTGGAGTGCTGTGAGACCTGCTGCCGCCGCTGTTACCACCACCAGACCCAGGGCCGGAGTCCCGGCACCAAAAGGTAGATCAGGATCCGTTCCTGGGTCCGGCGGTGGGAGCAGAAGCAGGTCCCGTGGTTCTCTGAAGTGCCATGGGACCCGCTGCCGCCGCTGCTACCACCACCGGACCCGGACCCGGAGCCCCGGAACCAACAGGTAGGGCGATCCCAGAAGATCGGGGGGTTAAAAAAATGTTTTGAGGCTGCACAGGGTGGTGAGGGGAGGTGAGCCCCGGCACCCCTTCTACCCATGCTACCTGGAGGGGGGAGGGAAAAATGGGACCCCCGCCCAGCACCCGAATGGTTTCACCCCTCGAACAGGTTTGGGCCAACTCCCCTGAACCCCAAACAGTTTTGGGGAGCCCGAACCCTGAATGAGCCAAACCCCAAACCCCTCGGGGTTCGCCTATCCCTATTTCCCACAGGGTAATATGAGCAGCATTTGCCTCTGGGAAAAACTCAGGGGAGACAAATGGTGTGTGGCTTGTGTCTCATGGGAAAAAGTCACACAGCTTTGCGTCTGCTCATACAGAGCTCAATTTTCCAGCGCTTCATCCTCCGCATGATTGGAAGCAAAGCTGCATGGCTTTGTTTCCCACAAGACACAAGGTGCGCAGCATTTGCCTCCCGGAGTTTTTCCCAGAGGTAAATGCTGCACATATTGCCCTGTGAGAAAGCACCCTTATTGTGCCTTGCTATAACTGAGACTGCTAACACACATTACACAATGGACTATTATAACAACTGGAGATAATACCGGGGCGGGTATTATAATTCTGCAATTTTTGTAATGTGTGAATGCACTATTCCCCTTTTATGCTGCAAGATCTTGGGTGTTTGTAAGAGCCATCAAATGTGGCTTTTACAACAACCAGAGGTCTTGCAGCATAAAAGGGGAATAGTGCATTCACATGTTAAAAAAATTGAGGAATTATAATACCTGGTATTATCTCCAATTGTTATAATAGCCCATTGTGTAATGCGTGAAACCAGCCTCAGTATCTCTCATCTCCTGGGCATGTAACTTTCCTGATTCCCCCCTTCTCCCATCTTTTCTTGTAGCCCATGCTTATGCCCCTCACCTCTTTGTGTTAATGTTATTCTCTTTCCAAGTCTGCTTCTTGCCTTTTTCTGGGCTGTCTTGTATTCCCTTCCTGTAGCTTCCCATCCCAGTTGAACACCCCTGAACCTTCACTGCCCCAATGCCCCTTTCTCCCTCTAAGGGACTATCGCATGGATGTGTAATCTTTGTGTGAATCTTACAGCATCACTTGTATAGTACAACTCCTCAATGAGGATACAGGCTTAGCTATTAGGCACAGCCATCATACAGCCTGAGGGGAAAATATTACCAATATTGTGCTGCCATCTAGTGAGCCTTATATAGATTGCATCTTAGCCTTGTAGGTATTCCTGGCCTGTTGGTTGTTACCTGGTTACCTGGTGTTTAGGACTGGATGTGTACCTTTTCCCCTCTGCTACTTCCTTCTGTAAATGGAAAATGGTAAACATACAGTCTTGATTTACAGACCTTATCTCAGGGCATTACAAGAATCGAGCAATTGCATTGTGTCTGGAAATGGATTCCAGTTTTGCTGCTCATTTCATCCCTAGTTCAGCCTTACTCTCTGAACTGGACTGACTGTCCCAAGATGACCACCAGGAACCTAATACTAATACCCTGTCAAGGCTTCTTGCTACCAACATACATCAGGGTGGCCATTTTCCAGTTTGTTTTCCTGAAAGATCTCTCCCAAGCAGGAAATGGTGTTTTGTGTGTACACTTCAGGAAGACAGAACAATTGTGACATTTGGTCAGGTGTGGTGCCACCCACAGGGTGCCAGGGGCACTGCCTCTACTGGCCTCTGTGCCCAGGAAAACATAACTGAATTGTGCCAATGTCTCTCCCCCACCCCTGGGGTCTCAGAAGTGCGGTGGACAGTGGCGTGGCTGTCAAGTTGCTCTGGTGCGCTGAACTTCCTGCTTTAGTAATGTTCATGCAAGAGCATATTCCTTTGCTTGCCCATGCACAAACTGCATAGTGCCACTGCCGATGCCTCCCGCAGGCCAGGCAGGTTGCGAGGGGGTGGGGACTCAGATAAACTTGCAGGAGGAGGAGGAGGAGTGGAGCCACAGAGAGGGAGACAGAGTCCTGTAAGGGACAAAGCTTCAGAGAACGTGTGTTGGGTAGCTAGGGAGTGCCGTCCAGCATGTGTTCCTAGAAATGACCAATCTGTTGCCAGGATCACTGGGGGCAGTCTTTCATGCAAGTCTATGGAGAGGCAATCAGCAGCATGGTAATGTTATATGGGCTGTAGACCTTGGCACCTTGTGGGCAGGAGAGGGGGCACTGGGTCAGGAGGGGGAGCAATGCATGGATGTGAGTGTGTGTGTGTGTGTGTGGCTGTTGACATGTGTGTGTGTGTGTGTGCTATTGGCCAGTGGAACAGCAACTTTAGTAGGGGTGTGGGGTGTGGAGAGTGCTTGTGTTAACTTTATTTAGTGTCTGAGTGCAGGCGTTTTTTCTCTCACGTGGTGTGAGGGTGGGGGCTTCCTGCTGCAGAGACCAGAGCATATATAAAGGTGACTCCACCAGGCACCATTTTATCTCTCTTTCAGACTCAGAGAGAGAGAGAGAGAGAGACAGAGAGAGAGGGAGTTTGCAGTTGTCCAGATCGCTGGTGGTCAGACTGCATCTTTTTCATTCAGGATCAATTCACTGTTAGATTATATTTATTCATAGATAATATTTTATTAATAATAATCAGCTGAAGGAAGCAAGTTAGGGTAGTGCTAAGTCAGACCAAGGATCCATCATCAAGCCCAGAATCCTGTCCTCCAGTGAGGGAGGAGACTCTGCCGAGCTCAGCCTGCCCTGTTTGGGTGAGGGCACCTGGCTGCGGCTTGGCCTTGGCTTTTTGGGGGCCCTGGGGGCTGGGGGACTTGTCTTGGGAGGAGGGGGATGTTTAAATAGTGATTATTATGGGATATCACATCACATATGGTTATTACAGATTGGTTCTGCCCTTTTAGTATATTTTTTTGTATTTTTAGGATATTTTAAATTAATTTTTAAATTATGAGTGATAGTATTTTTTAATTATGAATTATAATTTGATTCTATTATGCAAATTTGATTATATTATGATCACTATTACCAACCAACTCTGCAATTAAGTCCTAACACTAGATCTAGCAGTTTAGATTGGGTCCTAATTGAACTGAAGTGCATTTGATTTATAGGGATGGGCGAACAGATCGCGGTTTGGGTTCGGCCGTTTGGTTCTACTGTGTTCGGTTCGTCCTTTGGTTCAGCAGTTCGGTTCGGCTGCGTTCAGTTCGTTCGGTTTGGCAGTTTGGCTAGTTCGCCGAGTTCGTGTTCGGCTGTTCGGTTTGGTCGTCTGAACAGGCCATTCGGTTAGGCCATTCGGGAAATGTTGTTATGGGTGTTTTTTGTTTTTTATATGGTTTTTTTGTTTTTTATTGGGTTTTATATGGTTTTCTTTTGTTTTGTATTTTTTTTTTACATGGGTTTTTAATTTTTTTAAATCTAATATATCTATCTATCTACACTGAGTCTAACTGCTATTAACTATTCTAAATGCTATGAACTAAATGGATTATCTAATAGGGATGGGCAAACGTGGTTCGGAAGTTCGGAGTTCGGACCGAACTCGAATAGTTCGGTCAACCGAACCGAACGGTCGAACCGAACTCGAATTCGAACGTTCGGAGTTTGAACCAAAATCGAACAGTTCGGTCAACCAAACCGAATGGTCTAACCGAACTCGAATTCGAACGTTCGGTTCGGATGCGTTCGGTGAGTTCGGAATTGAATTTCCATTGGTTTCAATGAAAAACACATTATCGGCTGTAACCTTTTTGTTTTTTAAGCTATATGGCTGAAATTTGGGATGCCTCTACCTTCAATAGAATTCATTATGTGCACCAAATATCAAAACAATTGGATAAAGGAATCCGATTTTAGAAGAAGTTGAATTATTGTATTTTGCAATATTCTACATATACATTCTTAGCTGTAACTTCTTTGCCTCACATCTAATGTAGGTGAAACATATTAAGTTTATACCCCTTCCCATAGTAACTATCTTTTCCAAATTTCAGAAGTATTGGACAAAAGGTCTTGGTGGTATAAGCAATTAACAAATAAATGTATGTCTGATTATAACATCTTTGTAGTCCAACCAGTGTACATGAAATTTGGCAGGACTATATATTTCACTTTCATGATCATCTCTGCCAAATATCA
>QEPC01012378.1:301811-333294 GCA_003113815.1 Sphenodon punctatus
AAGTTTCATTTCATTACAAAACTGAAATGAAACTTAAAGCAATCTAAAAATCCTACTCAACGCCTGCTGTTCAGGAACAGTGACTAGCTCAGAAGGTGTTGGGAAGGGGGGAGGCAGATAATTAGTTTCGTTTCTTGCAAACCTCTCCACCCCTGGTGCCTGGAAGTCTGCTCCTCAGTGACTGACTACACCTCCCTGTCATGTTTGACCTTCCAGTGAACCTTTTTTTGCCACCTGAACTCACCTGAACGTGATCCGAACTTACCGAACTGTTCGACCATTTCGCCGTTCATTGTTCGGTTTGTTTGGTATGTTCGCGTTCGGGTTCGTGTTCAAGTTCAGTCATCCGAACAGGCTTAGTTCGGGCCGAACTCCAAACTGCCGAACCGTGTTCGCCCATCCCTCTTGATTTATTTGAGTTGGTTGGATAACTTGAAAGCAGTCACACTTAATAGTGCAAATTCAAATGGAACCATCCGTAGACAGTTTCGTCCATGCTTCTTTGGATCAACTGATTCCTCTTTAAAGTTGCTGTTGCCTGGAAAGCATGAAAAACATTTAAGCAAACAGGAAAATTGCAAACCACAGCACATGAAGGATTTGGAAAGGGCAGAAAAGCTTCACAGCTTATATTCAGTCAGTGCATTTCTGACCCATTGGTGCTAATTGTTTTAATTTCCAAAAGCTGCTATTTTAATTCTTAGGCAAAAATATGACCTAAATGTAATTTAAATATGAGATTTAATTTGGTTCAAAACAAATGGATAGCCAAGACATCCAATTACTGTAATCTAACACACTTAATTGCCACTGTGGATGCAGGTGTAATATATCTTCATGCTTGAGATTGTAGAGATGTGAAAGAAATGCGTCGGGATCAGACAATTAATACAATATCAGTGTATTCTCAAGAAACCAGGAAGTCCTGGGGTTTGGAGAAAAATTGTAATCAACTATTATACTGTGATTCTAACTGATGTGACATGGTGCCTTTCATCCAGTTAGAGTCACGTGATTATTCAATAATTTTAGCTTTCTTTCTTTTTTAAGTTGTCCCTCATTCTCATGCTTTCAGAGACAAGCTTGAAAAAGTGAAATGTTGGCTCAAAAAAAAGCAAACAATCCAAAATCTTATTTTAGAAAATGGCATTATTTTTTCATTGGTCCTGACTCGTGATTTTTTGAATACCTGAGATTGGCCATAGTGGTGATATCAAAAATTTAATAGATAAAGCCAGTTTAGCAGTTTAATGTTGAAAACACTGTGCTGGTGCAAGCCCTTACATTTTATTTCAGACCTTGCAACAGTGAAACAGTTTTAGCTTGAGGCTCTAGGTCTTTTACTCAAATACTTTTCAAGCTCTGTCTTTCTAATCGATTTCTTTCCTTGTCTCGGACCTTCCTGTTAGTGTCCAAGGTGGCATTGTGCCACATTCAGAACTCCCTAAGCCTTTAGCAAAGAAGCCCAAATATTTGCTGGTTTGTAGTGTCAACTTTTTATGGGGGGGAGAGGGGGCAGGCGGAATCTACCATTAATGCAACATTTTCTCTTACCCCATAGCTTTTCCTTGCAAACATCAATTTGAATAGGCTTTCATTTTTCAAAACTGAGTGGGAAGCTGAGCTTGCTAGCTAAGTTTGCTAACAAATAAAAATTCTTACCATTAATCATGCAGCTTCTTACATTTTTTATTAAAGTGAGTAAATTATTGTCTATACTTACTGACTCAAATGGAATAGGTGAAAACGTTAAGTTGCAACCCAAGTACACGCATAAATGAGTTTGTGCTTTGCTGATTCATGACCTTAGTGTTAGCCAATGTCAGGCCCTGGGGCCTGAGGAGATGGGGCTTGCGCCACCGGCAGGGCCAAGGGGGCATCTGCCGCGGCGAGGAGAACAAGAGGCGCCCGACCTCCTTACCCCACACAACAACGCTCCCTGCTGCAGATGACGGCACCGCGTGTCCCAGGGCCCCGCCCCCGCCGGCGCGCCGACATGCGGCCAGAGAGCCTCCGGAGGCAGCCACGCCTCCCCCCAGCGTGCACAATGCAGCCACGCCTCCCCCCAGCGTGCACAACGCAGCCACGCCCCCGCACGCCCCGCTGCGGCGTTCGCAGCGGCTGCAGCGTCAGTCCCCAGCACAGCCTACATAAGGAAGGCAAGGGCACACCTTCCTCGCTGGTGATCAGAGCCTTAGCCTTGTGAGACCGGCCCTTGCGTGTGGAGAGACCTGAGAGTATTTGGAAGTGTTTGTGAAGGAGAGCAAGGCGAGAGAGTGCGTGAGTGTCTGTGCGTGTGCGTGTGAAGCCCTGTGGATTCAAGTGAGTGGGTGTTCCCTTTTCCCCCCCGTAGCTCACGTGGTGTCCTGGGAACTCGGCAGTGCAAGGAGCCCCATCCTAATCCTTGCCCCCCCCTGCCCCTGTGGGGGTGCCTGGCACCGGTGTCCCTTCCACTTCTTGACACTCCCCCTGGGCCCCAGGGTACCGTGTGCGTGTGGCTCGTGTCTGAGGGGCCTTCCCCGGTTGGGAAGCGGCTGAGCCTAGATCCCTGTGATGAGCTTGGTAGGGAGCGCCTGAGAGCCTCCAAACTACCGCATAAGACCCTGAGGGAACCTTTTCTAGCAGCACCGCTTCCTGCCCTAAGAGGGGAACGCTCTACCAGGGCCCGGGAAGGTTCCCTACCCTCCCCTTTCTTCACCTACCCCCGTGGGACCGTGGGCTGCCCCCCACCGGCCCCACAGCCAAACTGTAAAAATGTTATAACATTCGATCTAGAAAACTCAAATAAGTCCGATTGGCCTAATGATTCAGACTAACTTTTTGTTAACACATTCAGTCTCTCCCATACCCCTACGTTCGAAGGGAAGTGAGGAAAAAATGGGTCTAAAAACAAATTCCTTTTCTTTGCTGTATCATTTTTACATTAAATTTTTCAAAAGTAGGACAGCAGAGAAAAAATTGTATATCAAAACCATACACATTACAAGCTGAAAACAACGTAATAGGTCATCTAGTCCATTCTCTAGTCAGTGTAAAATTGTTCCATAAAGTATGCTATCTAGTGCGTGGCATACTAAATTGATAACGCAACCTTCACTGGTTCCAGCAGGAATGGAAGATAAAAACCAGACCCAATCAGTGCATTGAAAAAAGATCCTCCAAAATGAATGATTACTTTCTCACACATTGCTGCTAGAGAGACATTTTCTCCACTTTTTAAAAGTATGGCTTTGAAATGTGAAAAATGTAGAGATATGTATATGTGTACATATACATAAAATACACACACATATGTGTGTGTATCCCTACATTTTATATAAAAATATATATTATATATGTTAAGGTCAATGTGCACTGAATGGCAATAATTGCTGGTTACCGTGCATATTTACCATTCAACGCACATGGAGCTTAACATATATACACACACACACACACACATATGAGAGAAACACTGCTTATGGTGACAAAATGTTATTGATTTGCCTCACTAAACAAATTAACACTTCCCTAATCCTGCAGAACCTAGACATCTCTTAAGTACTCTCTCAAGCATAGATCAAAATGAACCTGTGGCACAGTTCTTGTCTGCTGATGCACTGCTCTTCCAGGAATACGCCTCACGCAAAACCAGTGGGGCAGAAAATGTTTTATACCCAAGTCCAATATCTGGAATTCTTTTTGTAGCCATGACCATGTTCTACAAACCCTACATCTCTGAAAATGCCTTCCCACTCTCAATTTCACCTTGTACCCAAGTGGTATCAGGTTTGTTCAACTTTCTTTAACAGTGAGTACTGGGAACTGCAGCTGCTACATTTGTATGTCCAAGAACAACAGTCAGGTCTGAAATAAGACATAGGTGGCACAAGCTATGCTGAGATCCCTGCCTCCTGAAGTCGGAAACTCAGATTTCATTTCACAAATTAATTCTATAGCAGCTTTGGTTGTAAAGACAAGTATGAAACCCAACATAGATGATACAGTGATATCTCCCTAAAACCACGGGCTGACAAAAAATGACGTGAAGGTATAAGCAATTTGAATGGAATGTGGTCTCCAAGACCTAATTTGGTTGTAGGGCTGCGGTGGCGCCACTCTAGTAGATGAATCTGTACATTGTAGGAAGAGAATAGATTGGTACATGCATTTGCCCCCGCACCCCAAAGAAGACAAGCACACAGGAGCTGGAATTTAAAGGCCGAACTCTTTATTCAAATCAGCATTAAGGTCAGAGAGACACTCTGGGTCCAGGTTTCACGTTACTAACCATTATCAAAGGGCGGCCTGATGTCCCTCAGTACCACCCTAATGCTTAACTGTCCTAGGTTGCTTTAACCCCAGCCACTCAGCTGGTTGATAAGGCTCTCACCCTGTAGCAACCCAAAGCAGGGTGGAAGGCGAGGGCCCACCAGCCGGGACCGCCCCTGTCCTTGGCTGAGTTGCTCCCCCCCCCATCCTGGACCTTGCGCCGAACCTGGACGCCCCTGCTCTTGGTTGGTTCTGGCCCCGCCTCTTAAGGAGACATCTTCCTTCAGACCCTAACAACTGTTAAACCAACTACCTGGACCCCCGCCACAGCAAACCGCCAGCCTATGCTTGGCTGGTTTCGCTCCCATCATCCTCCCTCTGACCATCCAACAACTTCTCCTTCAATACCCTAATATACAATTGGACCCCAACTTTGGAGAGGTGGACTCCGTCTTCCCAATACAGCTCAGGGCGAGAAAAATGAATCTCCTCATGCACGATGCATGCACCACTCCCTGCCAACACTATCTTGTACACTTCCTTGTTAATTTTCTTCCTAACCCTATCAACCTTGCCTGGTTTAACTGCATCACGCCATCTAATCCTCTCCAACATGTGGGTCCAGATGAAGCTCGTGTGTGGCAAAATCCTTTGCGCCTCCACCCAATCCCTCTTAATCTGTATTACTAACTGCAACCCTGGAGTTCGTGGCAGATTATTCTCCCCCAGGTGAACCACCACAATATGTGGATGTGGGACACCAGCAATTCTGTGTATGAGGGGCATGAGCTTCTCCCAACGCATGCCACTTCTGGATCGCCATACTATCTCCGCCTTTGCGCCCAGCCCAAGCTGGGTGCCCCAATGAGATCTGCTTGCTGCCTTGGCAGCCCAATGGACAATGTTGTGGACCATGATACAAACCCTCTTGTGTGGTTTGGTAACATTCAACCGTGTAAGAAAACAGACAGACACCAAATGAAATGCAGAACCAATCCCTTATTGCTGCAATGAACGGATGTACGAACGGAAGGCGGTGGACTGCCATCTACCTATGTCCCGACTCGGGCATACCCACAGCCGCGGCTAAACTGGCCGCTCCAATTCTAAATGAATGTGACCCATACTTATGTTCTGGCATGCGGTTCAGACTCAAGCACCTATGCATTACCACCGTGAACTGGCGCCTGGTGAGCAGGGCACCATTAGTGTGTATCAGAAATTGTCCCATAATGCCAGGTCGAGTCTACAGGTACCTGTGGACAGCTGCAACTGGACAAAGTGATGGAGACCCCATCTTACCTATGGTAATAAGTTGGCCTCTACCCCTCTAGTCAGTTTTGGAATAATGCAGATTAATTCAAATTAAATCATCCTGCACATGAATATCCTGGGCCCTCACTACCCTGTCGGATGTGGAGTTTCAGGATTCAGCCACGAGTTCGCTCATGCTAAACACTCCATAGAAAGCCAGCTTAAATGAGGCAGCAAAAAGATATGCCTTGCCCTGATCAAAATACACCCTGGCCAGTGTGTCATCCAAACTGCTAATGAAGGATGCTGATATGGGCAGGCGAATGTCAGGGACCAGACCCCGATCCCTCGACCAGCTCTCCAACAATCTGCCTATTAAAAAATTGCTATCTAGCAAGGGTTGACCGGCCAACTTGCTATAGAAAGCAATGGCTGACACCTTACTGGCAAGGGTGCCAGGGGCCAGACCTCACTGCCTAAGGGCAATAGCAAACTCGACAGCATGCCGCTCAAGGATGGGAAGGCTCATAGACCAACTGTTACTAGACCTAAATTTCTGAAAATCCATAAACGCCCTCCCATAGGCCATGCGGGTAGACTTTGCTAACCATCCTTGCACCATTTGGAATAGGTTTATCACCCAAGGATCCATGCATCTTGTGGCAATGCTTCCGGCTCGACAACCATCTCTGGTGCCAACTGGCGGAACCGGTCCATCTGGAGACGAGAGAGCACATCGGCTATGCCATTGCTAACTCCAGGTACATGCTTTGATGTAAACATTAAGCATTACAGTACAGATTTCCTGACCAATTGCATGACCCTCGTGGATTTGGGGGACATCACATTTATGACATGAACAACTGCTAGGTTGTCACACCAGAATACCACAGTCCTATTCGAAAATCCAGGCACCCATAATTGTACTGCCAGCATAATGGGGAAGAACTCCAAGAATGTCACGTCTCTGGTTAGACCCTCCACCACCCACTCAGTGGGCCATAGCGCAGCGCACCATTGTCCTCTGAAATAAATCCCAAAACCTACCGTCTCTGCGGCATCTGACTGTACTTGCAGCTCTGCTTCTAAAAGGAGATAATCCCTCTAGAAACTGACCCCGTTAAAGTTAACCAAGAAACTGAGCCATGTCCGGCAATCCTCCTTCATTTCTTGGGTTACCCGAATGTGGTCGTAAGGGGGTAAATTGTTCAAAACCTTGGCGTAAAGTCAGGAGAGAACAACTCTTCCGGGTGTCACTACGTGACAAGCAAAATTGAGTGATCCTAGTAAGGACTGCAGCTGGTTCACAGTGACCTTACTGGCTGCCACAATCGCCTCCAAAGATTCATGCAAAGCAACCAATTTGTCCTTGGGCAAGTGAGACACACTCTGCATTGTGTCCATCTCAATACCCAGAAAATACAAGTTCACCGTAGGGCCTACAGTCTTTTCTGGGGTGAGAGGAACCCCAATCTCCTGCGCCAAAGCCTAGAATGTCCGCAACAGGTAAGCACAATCATTGGTACCCGATTTGCCCCCAAACAAAAAATCATCCATGTAATGAATGACATTGCATGACTGAGCTCGCTGCCATACCAACCAGTTGAGTAACATGCTAAACTTTTCAAAAGCGGCGCACAATATCGAGCACCCCATCGGCATAGTCTTATCAAAGTAAAAGTCACCCTGAAATGGGAAACCCAGTAAATGGAAATCTGGGTGAACAGGTATCAGACGAAATGCAGATTTAATGTCGCACTTTGCTAGCAACGCCAATGGCCCACATCATTTAGCTAGACTCACTGCCGAATCAAACAACGCATACCTCATGGTGCAAAGCTCCCACGGTATAGCATCATTAACAGATCCTCCTCTTGGGTGCGACAGATGGTGTATCATCTGATACTCGCCCGGGGCCTTTTTTGGCACAATTCCAATGGGGGAAAACATGTAAGTTCCACATCGGGAGTACCGAAAATGGTCCAGCAACGCACCCTTCCTTGATCTCCTTTCAAATCTTATCCATCACCATTACCGCCATATCCAGTGTGGATTTGAAGTTGTTCACCCACTGCGGATGTCAAGTTGTTCACCCACTGCCTCACAGTCAATTCACCCACTGGTATTCGAAAACCTACCCTGAACCCTTCAGTTACATAGTTCACTGCTTCATGATCAGGGCAATCGTGAAGCAGCGTCAACATCCGATCATGGCGCACTGGAGTTGAGACTGTTCCCCAAATCCCCCCCCCTTGTGAGGGGAGACCGGGCTTCTTTCCCCTGTTACTCACTTGCCGGACCCAGCCACAACAACTTTTGGTGTGGTTACCAGTGCAGTGCGAGCACACATGCCGAAATCAACATGGGGAATGCGTACAGCTCCCTCCACCATTGAATTCCCAGCAGGTAGGAGCTGTCGCTACTACTCATCATGAAAGGGATCATTGACAGGTGCCACCCTGCCCTTTATTAACACGTGCCCGCTATCAGCCCTAGGTGTGCTGGATGCACTATTCATGCATTCCAACCAAAGGTCAGGTGCGTGCATATCGATCCCATTTCAATGCAGGCATTATGGCAGCATGCTTCCTAAAGGCTTCATAGTAACAAAGCCACACACCCAGGTGTCCCGTGTCAAAAGCACGCTGAACTATGTCTTGGTACTTGACTCGGCGGCTCAGAGCGGGAACAGTTGCAGCATAACCCCCAACCATATGGAGTATGCTGCTGACCAATTGGACCAATTACGGTATGCCTTTTGCCTTTTAAATACTTCCCTATCTTTCCCCTTCTGCTTTGCATGAGGATCGGGAATGGGGTCCGTAAACAGCAGGGAGAACAAATCCACATACTCCCCCCTCCATATCTTTTCCCTCGTGGCTTGAAGCAGATGAGTCCCCATAGGCACTGACACATCAGCATACCCACCCACTAGCGGAGAAGTCTCCGTCACTGCAGCTGTAACATGGCACCATGGGGAGCCACATCTTCCCCCCCATAGGCCATACCTGTGCAGCCTGGTGCCCCCCCAGTCCCTGAGTGAGAAGGAGCGTGCACTCCATATCCTGGCCCCAAGGAAGGGTGGTGACCCTGATGCCCCGACCATGGGGCCCAAACCCCATTCCACCCAAGCCTTGGCGATGGAGACGGGGGTACTTCCAGCCTGAAGCCATGACAGCACCCCATCCATGGCCACCCTTTATCTTGAAATGGGTCCGTTTGATACTCACCATTACCATGAGGAACTGGATTCTGCCGCTGGCCCCAACTGGGCCCAGCCCCCTCATCATTACTGAACTGTCCCTGCAACAGTTGGCCTGACAGTCTAGGGGTCACCATATCCTGAACCAACTTCTCAATGGCCTCCAGTCGCTGCACCACAGCATTCAACAGTTCTTGGAGAGCCATCTGCGAGTCCGACCTCCCTCTCCTCGCCGCGGGGCTGTCATCCCTGCAAAACACAGGTGGAGCCTGGTGCTCCCCCCCCAGCCGGGGCAGAGGCACCGGGGTGGGCAAAGTCCCCCAAGCCTCCTCGCTGCCACCCGCAGGGACATCCCCCAGGACAGAGGGGGCTGAAGCCAACTGTGTGAGGATACCCTCACATCCCCCTATTCTGTCTTGCAGTGCCTTTAGCACTGGTTCGAACGGGTCCTCTGAAGGAGCTGCTAGAACCTGACCTCCTTGAACTTGCACTCAAGCAGGCCTCCCTCTCTTGGCAGTGGCTTTGCCCTTGCTCTTACCACCCCCCTTAGGCATCTCGCCTAGAAAGCAGGGTGAGGTAGCGCTCCCTCACCTTAGACCACACTTCAGTTTAAGGCAACCTGTGACCCACACAAGCCTGAACCAATAAAATCACCGGGCACTGCCTGTTGGAGGTGGGGGGACAACAAGAGGTGGGAGGGTCAGTAAGAGGAGGGGCACCATCCCCCTCCCTCTCTGTCACTGCCTGTCAGTCCCTGCCTGTCAGTCCCTGTCACTGCCTTACAAATTACCCAAAAGGGGGGCACCCAGCCCAAGAGGGGGAACAGTCCAGCCCAATGGAGCTGGGAGGGGACAGCCCAAGGGGGGGAGGGGGAGACACAACAAGAAAAAACACCTTCAACCTGTAACTGGCTGTAACACTGTCAGTTCAGTAATTAAAGCCCTCAGTAAAAGCACAGGAAAACCTCAGCCACGTTCACATGCAGTGCCACAAATATCCACCAGGTGACAACTGTTCAGCCTCCAGAGCCGGCTCCGTTGTGAGTCTCCCTTGAAGAAACCACCTCCGCAGGGATGCACGAAGAGCTGCAGTAAGAGCAGCTTCCTTCCTCACGTGCTGCCAGCCCAACTGCCCGCAGCGCCACGAGGTTCAACTGCCACAGGTCTCTATGACCTGCCTTACGCTAAGAGTGCCAGCGCCAGCTTGTCCTCTTCCGATGGGGGGGTGAGTGGGTAAGCCCTCCCCCCCGCCCAACGTGAAATGGTGAGGAGCCGTCCCGCACGGGGGGTGGGAGTGGGGGTGGGAATTGCCTCAGCAGATAAAAACTGGTCTTTGGATTAAGTACAAGGGGGGCCGCTCTTTGAAGACGAACCCCTGCTTAGTACTGAAAAAAATATCTCGATTTTCAGAAAGCATTTGTTAAGGTTCCTTATGTGAGACTCTTGACACAACTAAGTAGTCCTTGGGTAGGAGGCAAATGTCCTATCATAGATCAGTAACTGGTTAAAGGTTAGGAAACAAAAGGTAGGACTATATGGTCAGTTTTTAGAATGATGGAAACAAGCAGGTTTGAATGATATCTTTTATTGGACCAACCACACACTCTCTCAAGTACAAGGGAGATATATAAGTAGTGGGATCTCTGTGGTCCATACTGGACCGGTGTTGTATTCAATAATGATCTGATCAGAGACAGACTAGAGGGCCACAACTCAGATTAGAACCCAGGACCATAAACATTGTAGACCAAAGCCTAACTGCTTAACCAAGGTGAAGGGCCTGTTTAGTACGTCAAAGAAAAAAGAGGGAGGGGAGAAAAGACAGAGTCTGATCAAATGTAACACAAATAAAATGTACTATATGAAATGTTTATATATATAAACTGAATTCAAAGCCACCTCTCAGGGTGTTTGTAAAATATAAGCTGATTATACAAAAATGTGCTTAACACTGAATCAATCATGTAAAAGATGTCCAAATGCATTTCAGGGGACAAACCCCCCTTCCTCAGCGGATCAACATGCGGATATTCATGACTGGGAAGAGAATTTAAGAATTTGAATAAGGGATACGCTCAACGTGCTGATATCAATATAACCCCAGCTACAAGGCAATGTTTACCTTGTTAAATGCCGAGTTGAATCTCCACAACTCTTTTGACAGCACTTCGCTTAAATATTGAACCACCCCCAAATTATGTAGCCAACAAATGATTCCTACGTAAAATACATGTAAATTGGTGATCTACCTATAATTAATGCAGAAATATATCCACGTACATATCTAAGACTCTCAAAGCTGATATACTCACAGGAGAATTATTATGCGCCCCAGTTCACCTAATTTGAATTGAGAGAATTCCTTCCAGACCTCTCTGGAAAAAGATTTGCAATGATATACCATTGACTGTAATTATCACAGCTCAGTCTATCTATAACAAAGCTCAATATAATTGCCAGGGCACCACTGGGAAAATTAACAAAACTGCAGTCTCTATATCCCATAGCCACTCCTTATTTGTCAGAAAACCCCATTGGCACCATAAAAATAAGAGTAAAAACTGCAGCCACTGCTCCCTATTGAGGAGCAAAGCTTAAATCTAGAGCAAAAATGCTCCATATACCAACTCCTAAACATGCTCATGTCTTCAAACTCAAGGAACAGTCTCAGGCTACTGCGTGCAAGAGTGGTCTCTCATGTCTGATAGACACCCATACAGTAAATAAATCCTCCATAGATCTTTTATAACAAGCCCCGGCTCACCGGTCTCAATGTGCCTCACCCCTGTATGTTCATGATGCTGCTGCTTAATATAGCTTCCTGTGTCCCCTGACAATCAAGGCTCCTTTATTTCTCTCCTGCTCTCATCTGGGAGCCTTATGTAATCCGCTCCTCATGCCATAATGCTCATCACCTGTGGGCTGCCAGCGCTGCAAGCTCCTCCATTGTGTCTCTCCTTTTCTCAACTCACTCCCCAATCACAACACCCACCTGAAGAAGCAATTATAAACCTGCTAAATACACTGTGCATGAGAAGTGATGTGGCTGCATAAGCAGAAGGTATCTCCATACATAGAGCTGTATAGGCCTCCTTTTTTCTTTTTTTTCCCACCACTTCCCCATGGGGCTTGTTTGCTGTATTGTACAACAACTCTGTTGTATTGTAAAACAACTCATAGTACACATAGAATAAGTTCTTGCTGTAATCGGTGCATGGCGCATCCATAAACACAGACAATTTTTTTTTTTTTTTTACAAAATACCTAATGATACACTAGTTTCCATTTGCATTATAAGCATCCACTATTACAGTTATACAGAAACCAATTAAAAATTGCCAGAAAACAAAAATATCATGGCTAGATGACAAAATATACGTAAATGTTATGTCAATGTCAATGGTTAAAGAAACACTGCCCACTGATTATGCTCATTAAGCCCATATGGAATCAACATGCCTAATCTGAAGATCCAATAGGTCTCCCTTTTCTGCAGCAATTTTAAATTGTTACCACCGCAAGGGATTACCTTTACATGCATGTAAACTTTAAATCCGCCACCTCATGGTGCATATGTGCAAAATGAGCTATCAGAGGTTCTTTCATAACCTTATGTCTAATATTGCCACAGTGTTCCAAAATCCTTGTTCTTAACATTCTGGATGTATATCCCACATATATCAAATTACATAGGCATAAAATCAAGTAAACAACAGACTTAGTGAAACATGAGGGAAAATGTTTAAGTGGAAATTTTCCTCCTGTGACTGGATGTAAACACTCCTTTATAGATATACTGTGTTTACAGACCCCACATCTTCCACATTTGAAGTGACCCATTGGGACAGAGGCATGGGATAAAACACTGGCATCTGATTTTACCAAACTCACATTGGCATGTACCAGGATATCTCTCATGGATTTTGTTTTCTTGAATGCAAAGATAGGGTTTTTATTGCATCCTGGTATACATTCCACAAGGTGTCAATGTTTTAAGAGGGTGTTTTTTATCTCCCCAGAACCCGGACTGAACGTTAAAGGGCACACTAACCTTTCACATGGTTGTTTCTCCTTATGTGTTAATAAGGATTCCCTAGATCGTCCCAATGTTCTGAAAAAACTCTTTGTAAGAATCCTGTCTGGATATCCCCTCTTTCTTAAATCATCCATGCATTTATTAGTTTGCTGTATGAACATGTTCTCACTTTTGCAGTTCCTTCTAATTCTTAGGGATGGGCGAACGCGGTTCGGAAGTTCGGAGTTTGGCCCGAGCTCGGACTGTTCGGACGACCGAACCCAAACTCGAACCTGAACACGAACATACTGAACATACCGAACACCGAACAGTGAAATGGCCGAACAGTTCAGTCAGTTTGGGTGAGTTCGGGTGGCAAAAAAAGGTTCACTGTAAGATGACAGGGAGGGGTAGTACTAGTCACTGAGGAGCAGACTTCCAGGCACCAGGGGTGGAGATGCTTGCAAGAAATGAAACTATCTGCCTCCCCCCTTTCCAACACCTTCTGAGCTAGTCACTGTTCCTGAACAGCAGGCGTTGAGTAGGATTATTAGATTGCTTTAAGTTTCATTTCAGTTTTGTACTGAAATGAAACTTAAACCTTAAACTGAAACCTTGTGTTTGTGATTTCCCCCCCCATCCCATATAGAGAGAGATCGAGAGATATAGATATAGAGAGATAGGTTAGGGATAGTAGTTGTAGCTAGCTTAGTGATAGAGATAGCGTTAGTGATTTAGTTTTAGTGTTTGTAGGAATAGGCCTGTGTACTTATTAGATAATCCATTTAGTTCATAGCATTTAGAATAGTTAATAGCAGTTAGATTTAGTGTAGATAGATATATATAATATTAGATTAAAAAAAGCAAACATATTAAAAAAAAAAAAAAAGAAAAAAAAAAGAAAACCACATAACCCAATAAAAAACCAAAAAACCACCCATAACATTTCCCGAACAGCCGAACAGAACGGCCAAACCCGGCGAACTAACCGAATGGACGAACCGAACGCAGCCGAACCGAACGGACGAATCCGAACCACGATCTGTTTGCCCATCCCTACTAATTCTTATGAGCTGACTGTAAGGTAAGTTGTTTTTAAGATGTCTAGGATGATTGCTGGTGTAATGGAGCAAGGAATTAGCATCAGTATCCTTTTTGAATGTAGAGGTGGACATTTTGCCTGCTCTGTAAACCAGGCTAATATCTAAAAAATGGATGGTACATTAATCATAGTGTAGATCTAATTTAATATTGGCCACACATCCACTCAAATATTGATGAAACTGGATGAGTGCTTCCACTGTGCCTGTCCACAAAAAGAATAAGTCATTGATATACCTTTTATATAAAAAAATATATTGAATGAATGAATTGCGGCTCCCATCATAGATATACTCCTGCTCAAATTTGCCCATGAACAGATTGACTATTTCTGGGGCAACTGTGCAGCCCATCGCTATTCCACTGGTCTGAAAATATAGTTGCCCATCAAATCCAAAACAACTTTTGGTGAGAACTAGTTCTGCCAATTGGGCCAAAAAAGTGGTCGTAGGATGGCATACATCTCTGGAATTTAATGTTTCTTCAATGACTTCCAGGGCAGCTCCCTGGGGAATGTTCGTATATTAGGGACGTGTTAATGTGGTTCGGAAGTTCAGGGTTCAGCCCGAACTTGGGGTGTTTGGCCTGTTCGCGAACACCCCGAATCTGAACCAACCCCCGCCCGAACTGGCCGAACGAAGTTCGGGTTCCAAACTCATTTGGGCATGGGGCAGGGAGGAACCGGGTTTTTCCTCCCCCCTCCAGGCTGCGCGAGTAGAAGGGGCACCGGGGAGCACCTCCCCCCGCCCAGCCTGGGAATTTTTTTTTACCCCCCACACAAAGGATTTCCCTACCTGGTGGTGGCAGGACTCCAGCACCATGTCCACCGGCGGCAGTGACAGCAGTAGCAGTGGTGGGTCCAGTGGCAGCGGCAGTCCGGAGAGCTTCAGGTCACTACTAGGCCTTCCGGGTCAAACCGGAAGGCCTAGTAGCGGCCTGAAGCGCTCTCGAGCACCGCCGGTGGTGGACCCACCACCGCTGCCACCACCGGACCCAGGGCCGGAGTCCTGGCACCAACAGGTAGGTTGGGATCCAGGTCTGGCAGCGGCAGAGGGTCCAGCAGAGGGTCCAGCGGGTCTGGTGGCAGTGGCACTCTGGAGTGCTTCAGGCCACTACTAGGCCTTCCAGTTTGACCCGGAAGGCCTAGTAGCAGCCTGAACCACTCCAGAGCACCACCGCCACCAGACCCGCCACAGCTGCTACCACCACTGGGCCTGGGGTCAGAGTCCCCACACCACCAGGTAGGTCAATCCCTGGGGTGGGGGTGGGGTTTAAAAAAAATTCCCTGGCTGGGCATGGGGGGGTGGACGTGCTCCCAGGCGCCCCTTCCACCCACGCAGCCTGGAAAGGGGGAGGAAAAACAGCCCCCCCGCCCGAATGGGTTCAGCCCCTCCAAACTTGTTCATTCCGAACAGGCTGAACTGAACGGTTTTGGGTTCGGCAGAACCCCAAACGGGCTTAACCCTGAACCCCCCGGGGTTTGCACATCCCTATAGTATATAATGCCGCCACATCCATAGTCACTAGGATCAAATCACCTGGACTGGACTGGACTGCCAATCTATATCATTTAAAGTATTCAAAATGTCATGCGAATCTCTAACGTAAGAAGGGAGCATGGGGGAAATTGTTTGAGAAAAAAAATCCAAACATTGGGAAAGGGGTTCCAAGATTAACCCGTTGCCAGAAACAATTGGACGTCCTGGTGGATTATCCAGGCTTTTGTGTATTTTAGGTAGTATGTAGAACAAGGAGATTCATTCTTCGCTCTCTAGGAGGAACTCATACTCCCTCTTATTAATTTGCCCTGTCATCAAACCTTCATATATTGTCTCTTCTATTTGCCTCTTTAGATCTCTCAAGAAGTCCTTATTTCTTGATCTGTAAATGGCAATATCTTCTAATTGACGTAAAACATCCTGGTAATAAAAGTCCCTATCAAGAATAATGATGACCCCTCTCTTATCCGCCAGCTTTAGCAAGTGTAGTAAACAGCTATTTCACTAATGGCATGTGTGTCTCTGGTAGCCAACAGCTAACACTGCATAAATGAAAAACTTGCACAAGGATCCATCTGGCCTTGTATATAAGGTTGCTACTCTTGGACTCAGAAGATCCTGGTTCTTCCAAAAAAGATCTGGGCCCTTAGAATGGTTACTTGGAGGTGGCCATCTCTAAATGAATAATTAAAACCATGGCCCTCTTTCTTTAGCAAGGAATCAGCTGTTATATTTGTCAGCAAAATTCTCCCTCTTCCCCCCATGGTTCTGGTCTCTGCTGTGTCCCTTTAGCTTTTTTGCTCTATTTAACTTGCAGTGCTCTAAGCACTCTGCCAGGGCTTTCTCTGCACGCGAACACACACACGTACACATAAACAAACACACAAGCACACACACCCGGCCCCCCACTATTGTGCCATCTCCTCCTTCTACAGAGCATAGTTATAGTGGCACAGCAGAAACTAGAACTCAGGACCTTGAGCATTGCAGCCCAAAACCAAACCATTTAACCAAGGAGAAGGACCTGTTTTGCAAATCTAGCAAACAGCTATTTAAGTAATGGCACGTGTTTCTCTGGTAGCCAAGTAGAGGCGATAGCTAACTCTGCTTAAACCAAAAGCTTGCTTAAGGCTCTGGCTGGCCTTGTGGCTAAGGTTTCTACTCTTGGAATCCAAAGATCCAGGTTCAATAGGGATGTGCAAACAGACCTGAGTTTGGATATTCAGTTTGGTTACAAAAAAAAAATTGAGTTCAGTTGCCCAAACTATTCAAGTTTGGTTGAATTCTGAACTTCTGAACCAAGTTCATACATTCAAACCCAGGTTTTTTTTGCCTTCCGAACTGGTTCGCATTCAACCGGACAGTTCGGTCGTATTCGAGTTCGGTTCGATCGACCGAACTATTCAAGTTCGGTCCGAACTCCGAACTTTCAAATCATGTTCGCACATCCCTAAGATTCAATTCCTGGTTCCTCCAAGAAAAGCCTGGGCCTTAGAATGGTTATGTGGTGGTGCCCATCTCTTAATAAATAAGTAAAACAGTGGCCCTCTTTTTTAGCAAGGAATCAGCTGCTATATTTGTCAGCAAAATTCTCCCCCTTCCCCCTATGGTTCTGGGTTTTAGTCTCTGCTGTGTCCCTTTAGCTTCTTCGCTCTAATTAACTTCTAGTGCTCTAAGCACTCAGCCAGGGTTTTTTCTGCATACGCACATAAACAAACACACAAGCACACCCACCCACTGCCATTTACCTCTGGGTAATGTGTGAAAGCAGTCTCAGTTATAGCAAGGCACAATAAGGGTGCTTTCTTACAGGGCGATATGTGCAGCATTTACCTCTGGGAAAAACTCCGGGAGGCAAATGCTGCACAGCTGGCATCTTGTGGATGCCGTCTCTTTCTTCTACAGATCATAGAGGAATTTTCCAGCACTTCATCCTTCGCATGATTGGAAGCAAAGCTGCGTGGCTTTGTTTTCCACAAGATGCCAGCTGTGCAGCATTTGCCTCCCGGAGTTTTTCCCAGAGGTAAATGCTGCACATATCGCCCTGTAAGAAAGCACCCTTATTGTGCCTTGCTATAACTGAGACTGCTTTCACACATTACTCAATGGACTATAACAACAACTGAAGATAATACGGGGTCGGTATTATAATTCTGCAATTTTTGTAAGTGTAATGTAAGAGCTATCAAATGTGGCTTTTACAACAACCGGAGTAGGACCAGCCTTATTCTAAGTGGGGCCCAGGGCAGGGAAGATGCAGGGCCCCATATCTTCTGCCAGTGGGCCTAGGGGTGCTCCCCGGCCCGGGGACAGTGCGCTACCCAGGCCTGGGTTCAGAGATGGGCGGAGGGGCACTCTCCTCCGCTCATCCCCAAGCCTGAGTGGCCATGGCCGGATCACTTACCTGATCCACTGCCAGTGCCGCCACCGCCACCTCCAGCCTGGGAGTGTACCCTTGTTAGTTGGGGACCTGAATATTGGGTGACGAATTGTATTATATTTTATGGATCCAGCAGATTGTTTTACTTTATTTTACGTCTATATTTAGATGTTATGCTATGCTATGTGTTATGTGTTTTGTGTTATGTTATATGTCATCATTTGGTCTTCTTTGTTTGTTTTGTTTTCTGTTGTCTATGGGGGAAGCTAGTGCCATAATAAAATATAATAATAATAACCTCCAGCCTGGGTCCCATGCTGGGCTCTCTCCTCCCCCCCCCCCCCCCCCCCCCCCNCCCCCCCCCCCCCCCCCCCTGCTGCCTGGCATAGTCTCGGCCAGGGGAAATGAGGGAGAGACAGTAAGAGGCCCTGCCTCTCCCTCATTTCCCCTGTCCAAAACAGCCAGGCAAGCAGTGGAGAGGGCTAGCGGCGTGAGGGAGAGGCGGGGCCTCTGCCTTCTTCTCCCTCACTTCCGGCGGAAGTGAGGGAAGAAGCAGCGGCCTCACCTCTCCTTCACTCAGTGGGTGCCCCCCCACCTGTCAGTCTCTCGGCCAGGGGAAATGAAGGACAGGTGGGACCTCTGACTCTTTCCCCCTCATTTCCCCTGACTGAGACTGTGCCAGGCAGTGGGGGGGAGGGGACGGTCGCGGAGTGTGGGAGATGCAGGGTCTCTGCCTCTCCCTTACTCCTGCTGCTCCCCCACCTGACCCGACCTGATTTTTTTTTAAAAAAAACAACCAAAGTTATCACACCCCCAAACCCGCAGTGCCTCCCCAAGCGTGGGGCCCTGGGCAGCCACCCCGCGGTAAGGCCAGCCCTGAACTGGAAGTCTTGCAGCATAAAAGGGGAATAGTGCATTCACATTACAAAAATTGAGGAATTATAATACCTGATATTATCTCCAATTGTTATTATAGCCCATTGTGTAATGTGTGAAAGCAGCCTGAGTCTCTCTCTTCTCCTCCTGGGCACGTAGCTTTCCTGATTCCCCACTTCTCCCAACTCTCCTTGTAGCCCACACTTATGCCCCTCACCTCTTTGTGCTAATGTTATTTTCTTTCCAAGTCTGCTTCTTGCCTTTTTCTGGGCTGTCTTGTATTCCCTTCCTGTAGCTTCCCATCCCAGATGAGCACCCCTTTCTCCCTCTAAGGGACTATCGCATGGACGTGTAATCTTTGTGTGAATCTTACAGTATCACTTGTATAGTACAGGTCATGAATGAGGATACAGGCTTAGCTATTAGGCACAGCCATCATACAGTCTGAGGGGAAAATATTACCAACACTGTCCTGCTATTTGGTGAGCCTTATATAAATTGAAGCTTAGCTTTGTAGATGTATTACTGACCTGTTGGTGGTGTTACCTGGTGTTTGGGACTGAACCTGTACCATTCCCCATCTGTTACTTCCTTCTGTAAATGGAAAACGGTAAACATACAGTCCTGATTTACAGACTTTATCTCATGGCATTACAAGAATTGAGCAATTGCATCGTGTCTGGAAATGGATTCCAGTTTTGCTGCTCATTTCAGCCCTAGTTCAGCCTTACTCTCTGAACTAGCTTGACTGTCCCAAAATGACCACCAGGAGCCTACTACTAAATACCCTGTCAAGGCTTCTTGCTACCAACTAACATCAGGGTGGCCATTTCAGTTTATTTTCCTGAAAGATCTCTCCCAAGAAGGAAATGGTGCTGTGTGTGTACACTTCAGGAAGACAAAACAATTGTGACATTTGGTGTGGGTTTTAATATGACTGTATCTTTACTGGATCTTAGGTATATCTGAGATCTTACATACAATAATTTTCCTAGACAGAGAACCCTCTGATCCAGATCCTACCACTTCGTGAGCTACCTTCAGATCTAGTAGTTTCCTGTCATGGTACTACTATCCATTGAACTATTAGGACAGCCCCCCCTCCCCATATCTGGCAAAGTCCATTTGAGACATGGACCAGTGGGCATTAGACTCAGGATCTTCCCCCCCCCACCCCCATGGGAGTCAGAGCAAGGATCGGGCCCAGTCACCATGGAACCTAGGAGAAGGGAGTTCACACATGTGGACAGCAGCCTGATCCAGGAAGGAGGTGATTAAGGGGAGATCGCCCTCAGTCATTACGGGGCCATTATGAAAGGGCATTCTCCCTGTTTTGAGAAACCACTGGTGAATAAAACCCAGGTTAGCAACAGCCTTAAAGACATGGATCCCCTTCCCCCACCCCCCCACCCCAGGTAGAGAGGGATATCGCCCATTCATCTTGGGGTTCCTCTCACAACTCCTCCCAAATCACCGGAATGTCCTCTCCCCATTCATACCCAGGTGTGTTCATTGTGTGTCTGTTGCCCATAGCTCCCCTAGGTCTCTTCCCTTTTGTGACTAGGGATGGGCGAACGCGGTTCAGATGTCCGGAGTTCGGACCAAACTCGGCCTGTTCGGAAGTCTGAACCAAACGTCTGAACTGAACTCTTGAACAACCAAACAGTTCGGTCATGTTCGGATGAGTTCAGATGAGTTTGGGGGCAGGAAAAATGTCTTTCCACGGCTGAAAATTAGGTTTCGGTTTTGATTTTGTTTCAGTTTCTGTTTCGCTCTTTTTGAATGTTCAGCCAAATTCGGCCAAACCAAACTTGGCTGAACCGAACCATCAAACCCAAACTCGGGTTTTGAACCGAACAACTGAACATGTGAACATCCAAACCGCATTCTGTTTGCCCATCCCTATTTGTGACACCTAAGCACCCACCTGGAGTCCCCTGTTGTCCCCATGGTTCACATATGCATCTTTCCTTTTGTCTCACTTAGAAACCCACCCAAATATGCCCTGATGGGTCATTTGTGTCCCTTTGTCCTTCCTGTGCGCCTTTTGTAACACCCTTGCACCTATCCCAAATCTTTTATTCTGAACCCTATAACTGCCCCTCGCGTCCCTTTTGGAAACTGAGAAGATTTTGGATGCGGGCACGTGCAGGTTTCCCTATGCGTGTCTGTATCTTAAGAGATCTCCCAGACTTAGGTCTACCCCTTCTTCTCAACCCCCTTTATGAGGATATTTTGTTAATGGTCCGAGAACAAGTTCTTACCAAGCCGCATAGGAAGTCTAGCCCTGGAAGATTTTGCAATCAATGGTTTGGTTTTGAAAGCAGGTCTGCCAAGCAGACTCTGGTTCGCCTCAGGAGGTCGTGGGTTAGAGATCAATTACCCATGCAGGAGATAGAATTTAGGAAGTTAAGGGTCGCCTACTCCCTCCTTCTTAAGACAAAGAGGGAAGTTCATTATTGCAGACAATGGGCACAGATGGCGATAGATCTCTCCACAGGCAACCTGAGCAGATTTTGGGCAACCCTGAATCGGATTCTTAAACCCAGGAGAACCGTCAGTGGATTGTTACCTTCTAATTCTGATTGGGAAGCTTTCTTTGGAAGTCTTTATTCAGATTGCTTGGTGGGATCTGAGGACTTGCCGGTGAGGCCGCTGGAAGACCTTAGCCTGGAATGCTGCCCAGGGGACTTTACAGAGTCTACCATAATTGAGCATATAATGAAACTCAAAAACAATAAGGCCCCTGGGCCAGATTTAGTGACAGCACAGGTATTGCAGGCAGCCCCTTGCTGGTGCGCTTTGATTTTTTCCCATCTGTTTCGCTTTCTGATCGAAGGAGGTAGGATTCCTTCTTCCTGGATTCGAAGCACCATTGTCCCCATTTTCAAAAAAGGGAATTCCCGGGATCTGGCCTGTTATAGGCCTATTAGTTTGATTTCCATTGTAGGACAGCTTTATGCCAAACTTCTACTGGAACACCTTACCAAATGGGCAGAAGAGGGGAAGATAATTCCCCCGCAACAATTTGGGTTTCACAAGGGCAGGTCTACGATCGACTGCTGCTTTATTCTCCAGCATGTTATCCATAAGTATCAGAAAATAAAGAAAGGTAAATTATACTTAGTCTTTGTGGACCTCACCAAGGCGTTTGACTCTGTCCCTCATTCTAGACTGTGGGCTAAGCTGAGAATCTTGGGAATTGAGGGCAAGCTGTTATCCGCTATAATTCAGCTATATACAAACAACGAAGCCCGAGTTAAGGGGGTGGGGGGTGCCGTTGTCTCAGGATAATTCTATTCCTATTAAGAGAGGGGTTTGACAAGGATGTGTCTTGGCACCCCTGTTATTCAATCTGTTTTTGGCGGATGTGCCAGGCTGTGTCAACAGGAAGGAGGTCCATGCCCCCAAGATAGGTAATACTCAGCTGAGTTTCTTGCAATTTGCAGATGACATTGTTTTCCTTTCCCAGACAGAGATAGGGATTAAAAGAGCCTTAGGGAAATTTCACCAATATTGCTCAACCAATTGACTCGAGATTAACACGGCTAAGACCAAGTTTATGGCCCTAGGTTCAAGGTATCGCCTGCATACTTGGCAGTTGGGTGCAGGGAAAATTGACTCTGCAAATTCCTTTAGTTATTTAGGTGTTCTTTTTAGTACTATGGGCACATGGCATCTCCACACGCAGGCCAGGGCATCAAAGGCCACTAGAGACACGAGAGCCATTGCTCAGACCTTTAGTACTTCTACGGGGGTTCCAATCTCTTCTTGCCTGAAGGTTTATCAGCCTAAAATATTCCCATCCCTTTTATTTGGGGCAGAGCTTGTCCCATTTCCTTACACACTCATTCTTGAATGGGTCCAAAATTTCTCCCTACGGCGTCTACTTAGGGTGGGCCCCAGTGTTCCAGGGGCTGCCCTAAGGGTGGAAACGGGCATCCCGTCCATTAAGGTGCCTGGTAGGATGGCTTTTTTTAGGTATTGGTTACGACTCCTGGCCCTGCCGGAGACTGCGCTCCCTCTGATTTGTCTTAGGGAAGCGCTATTGCATAAGGGTCTAAGGGCTTATCCTTGGCTGCTATATTTAGGACATCTGATTCATGAGTTGGGGTACTATTTTGAATTTTTCCAGGGGAAACTACTCCTACGTATCAAAATGGAACTCCTCAGGAGAATTCAGGATATTGACACCCAAGAAGATATGCTTGCAGTGTGCCAATGGAAAGTTGCTCCCCAATTTGGGTTAATAAAGTTATCTTCTTGTTTAGAACCTTACCTGGATCTCCTAGAAAATTCTAAGCTTAGGAGATTCTATACACTGCTCCATTTTCAGATGCTTCAATTGGCAATTGTTGAAGGAAGACAAAAGCGGACTCCACTTGAATCAAGATTTTGCTCTTGTAGCACAAAGGAGATTGAATCGACTGAGCATTTCCTGTGGAGATGCCCCTATTTTTACCATCTCCGCATGACCTGGTTGGCCCCATTGCTACCAGTGGGTTACTCCTTTCAGACAGAGGGTTGTTTTGTTTTGCTCCTTTCCCTGCCACACAAGGAGGCTATGGAGGCGCTTGCCTCCTATACTTTATTGGCGCTTAAGAGAAGAGCTCTCATCAAGGAACGACGTAAGGCAAAGGAATCTTTATAAAATACTTTCTTCTAACCTTGTACTTTCTTCCTAGGCTAGGAGGGATGTTGTCAATAGTCTTGGGTTGCACCTCTCCTCACCTCTCTTAGCACCTTGAGTCTTGTCTCTTGTTTTGCTGCTCGATCCATTACTCCTTGGTTTTGGGATACAGTTGGCTTTCTGCTGTATTGTTCTATTCCCCCCCCTTTTTTTTTTGCTTGAAATGACTCCCCAACTTATTTAAGTTGGGAAGTATTCCATTAGTGTGTATTTTTCTTATTTTATCTATGTTGGATTTTAATATATTTTATTTAAATATTTTATGTTATGTTATGATTTTTGTTATTATTTGTTTGTTGTTGTTGTTGTCTGTACGTTTGTCTGTTGGGCCATGACGCAAGTCCATACCCATAATAAATCAATCAATCTCAACCCCCACGAACTTCACTGGATCCTTGGGCCGCCTGTCCCCTTTTTCCACAGGAAAGGAAAGGTAACCTCAGGTCGAGACTTCCCTGCTCACTCTCTCTCTCGCTCTCGCTGTGTCTTTTCCAGATCTTCCACCCTCCACCTCACTTTCATATTCCCCGCTGCCACTTGTATTTTTCCTTTGATCCTGCCAGCCAGACTGGGGCTGTGTTTCTCTGTTTGTGTGCATAAATAAACCTTTTAGTTTTATTGAATCTTTGTCTCCCTCTTTTCCTTCACTTTTGGGGAGGGTACATAAACCGCTTGTAGCGCGTATCTGTCCTCAGACTGATCCTTAGACACGCAGGAACCCCGGGTTTAATGAATTAAGCTAATTCCTCCTGAAGTTAAGGAACAGTAGATATTGGGGTACCAACCCCCCAATAGTCACGAGTGGGAGGGGGTTCTCCTGTTAACAGAACCCATTTGTGTTCAACCCCTGAGAGAGAGGCTGAAATGTCTCAACTTGCATGATCCAGAGTCTCAGGTCTCACCTGTGCATTTGGGCTATTTCTATTTGCCTTCTTTTCACTGAATGCTTTGGATATATTGCAAGCTTCAGCAGCAGAGCTCTCCACAACCATGGGGAGAAAAACTCTCCTTTGAAAAGGAAAGTTCAGACTCTCATTATTTTAGCAATTGGGGCTTTATGAAAATAATCACAAGACCGCTCTTAAAATTGTGAGACTAACAGTCCTTGAGGAGCAGAGCATCAGAGGAAGGACCCTGGCCCAGTTACAGGGCTGGAGCAGATTTGCATCCCTCTCAGCAACTCAAGAGATAACAGGAGGTACACTGTGACTCTGTTTTGTGGGACAATGCAACAATAATGTTCTTCCCTTTATTCTGAGCTTGAACTAAAATGGCAATTTAACTTTGTTCTATTCTGGTGCTTTCATTAACCTAGTATCTGGCCACATTACAGAAATGCATAAGAGGTCAATAGGGTTGCCAGTGACCTGTCCCAGGGCAGGGATAATTTGCATATATTTGTAAGTTATTAGGGAAACTTGGGTACTTTTAAAACTAGTACACTGTATGACAGCTCAAGAGAGGGTGCAAGGTAGGTGGGGACAGAGACAGGATCTGGCTTAGTGAATGGAATCTCTCCCTCTCTCTCTCATTCCACCTGGCCTACCCTGCAATGATTCTCATCTGCCCAAGGACCCACTCAGACACGGAATCTGCTTAGAAACCATCAATATTGCTATCTTCTTCCTGAGGTAGAAGGGACAGGTAATACACCAGGGCTGGATGGGAAATAAAGATCTGACCTATGTAACTCAGTTCAGTTCCCTCGTCTACACCAGTATGCTGGATAAGGTGCTGGAATCAGACTCAAATCCCATCTTAGCCATAAAGTCATCACTGAGTGTCTTAAGGAAGCTGCTGTCTCGCAGCTTCACTTCCCCATATGTAAAATGGGAATAATAATGACCTACACCATAGGGTTTTTATTTCTGAAAGTCAACTAGATAAAGATTGTAAAGTACTGTGAACACTGAAAGTTCTCTCTATATATATTAATAATAACTACCTCCCCTGCTCACCTATGTGCCCCAAACTGCAGGTGGCAGTGCAGGTTCAGAGTTTGAATTTCATTCCAATTAGAGCTGAAATAGGTAGCTAATTTCCTAGTTGGGTAATACCCAAAATTCTGGGCATCCCATTGGGTGCCCAATCAGTATTCAATTATATGAAATGCTTGGTATTACTGTGTTGTTGATTTTCCATTTTATTGACCGATTTTCTGATTTACTGTCGGATTCCAATTTATCGTTTCACCTTTTTTCATGTTTCTGAATGTTCCTGACCATTTTGCTTTCACAATACATGGTGGAAACTAGAAATACAGAAAATTATTCAACCTGTCGGGCACTAATTGGGTACCAATCAGTACACAAGTTTACTGAATTCAGCCCCATAATTTTGCCATATACACCTGTTTTTGTGGGTATTCACCACTACATAAAAACCTCCAATTCTTGGACTGCCCAAGTAAAAACTGAATGGGTAGCAACCCCAAATCCAAGCCATTTCACTTTTCAGGTGCCTCTGCTATGTGTGTATAAGCCCCATATTTTCAATAAAATCAAGGGTCTAATGTGCCTGTGACTGAAAACTGAGAAATCGTTTTAACCACTACATTTCTCTCCCCCCATTAAATGTGCTATTATCATGCCTCTGCTCATATTAGCCACTCCCACCAGCAACAATCTTTATTCATCTGTTTACACAAGGGACACAGAAAAACACTGAGAAAGATGCTAAATGAGGTGTTACTTAAACTGTGGTTTCTACTTTTAAATGCACAGTCCTCTAGTTCTCTTGTTCTGGAGCCAGTTCTTAGCACCAGTGAGAGTCCCATTCACATTAATCACTTCCACGGACTCTTGCCAGTTCTATACAATGCCCTAAGTGATTTATTATCTATAGGCGGAATGATTTCATTCCAGAAGCTAGTGGGCCTTTCTATTCTTCCACTTCATTCCAAACAGAGTCTGGAATTCACACCTGCGGTGGCGGTGATAGCAGCAGAGCAAAGGCGCGGCAGCGGGGAGGAGCCCAATGGCAGAAGCAGCTCCTGTGCAGATCGGCTTCTGCTTCCCTCGCACGTCAGGGTGCAAAGTTCTGCCCTGACATGCGTGAGGGAAGCCATTGCAGAATCCCATCAACACAGGAGATACATTGGGCTCTTCCCCGCTGCGGCGTCTTCCCTCGTGGATCTCATCGCCGTCACACCGGACCAGGTGTGAATATGGCCTATGGGGAAAATTCTAATGTCTGCTCAGAAGGACTTTTCACCAGTTAGGTGAAGCATGTTGTAGGATCAGGATTTTCTCAGTGAAGGTAGGCACATACCTTCATTGTTGTTTCTTATGAAACCACTCCTTTGTTGTATTGCCTCCTTGATCTTGAGATGAGAGAGCATCTTCACACTCTGACTGAAAACATCGCAATCTGAGAGATTGCTCAGAAGCTTGCCTAAGGAGCTTTGCAGGAATCATATCAGAGACTAAACACAAAGATTTCTTCTGAAGAGCCACTGACTGGAAGTCAGCTACAAACATATTTGTAACAGGAAGACAAGAGCCTGTGTTGGAATATATATGGGTTTGCTGCCAGAGTTCATAGGTCTCTAGAAAACCACTAAACTGTCTCATATCTTATATAATCACTGTTTTAATTACCAGAACGGAAGCTCTCTCAGGTGGCTGTCAGGGGCACGCGCAACACACACCGCAAGCAAGGACATCGGTGCCTGAAGTTGCCCCCGTAATCCCTGGACCAACCTCCTGGCCCGCAGGGTCAAAGAGCTCTGTCGGATCCCCCCCGGGCAGCAACAATAGGGCCTGGCCCAGAAGGGATACCCCCAGCCTCGAGCAGGCAGGCAGAGCAGGCACCGGCATTACCGGAAGCACCCCCACGGTCCCAGCAAGCAACCACGGCAAGACCTGGGGCTGTAGCCATGCCCCCAAGAGTAGCTAGACAGAAACAGCTGGCCCTAGCCTTGCAGGGAACGCCCCCACAACCACCCCCAGCAACGGCAAGAGAGCAACAAACAGGGACCACGCCCCCAGGAGGGAAACAGCACTTAGGACTTCCCCCTCCCCCGCATCGCTGCTCAGAGAGGCTACGGGCTCGTACGAGGGTGGGGCTTGAGCAATAAGAACCAGTGCTGCCTGGGGAACGGTGCTGGTGATTAACTGAAACCGGCCCTTTGTGTGGATTGTGAGCGTGAGCTTCGAGTGCCTTCTGTCCGACATTGCCCGTGCGTGTGGACTTTCATTGAGACCCCCTGTGGATACCTGAGTGTGTGAATCAGTGTAAGTGAAGCGAATGAGAGAACGAGTGCCCTGCCTTTCCCTGTGTTGGTGTCCTGATCCTCGGAGGTGAGTGCCCTGCGTCCCTTCTCCCTTCCCCCCGTCCTGGGGCCCTACACCCCCCCAGGGTGAACAACCCCCACTCCTCAACCCCTGTGGGCGTGCTAAGTGTGGTGAGCGCGTGTGGGGCAGCCTTGGGTTCGTGGTCAGCAGTGCCCTATGATGATAGGGGCTCGTTCTCTTTAATTAGAGGTGAGAGCCCAAATACTATCCTGACGGGCATTCTCCTCCCGGTCGCTCCCTGCTCTGACCTCACTACCAGAGCTCCCTGCTTGGACCTCGCTACCTTGTGTGTCCCTAATGAAAGTGGCTTTCATTAGGGACACACAACAACAATTAGGGTGAAAGTGATGCATAAGTACAGTTCACTGTCAGTCATGAGACATGTCTCCCCCCTGTGAAATAAGGTGCTAAAAATAGTCCGCATATCCTTTCTACCATCCAGAAGATAGCTTGCAGATGTTGCAAAAACATTACGTTAATGTGGAGTTCAAAGTTGTCAAATGTGGCTTCTGAGAATTATATCCCATGCTCGCGCTGCTGTGCCTGATTATTCTAAAAGCATATAACATTCTTGATATTGCCCTACCTAGCGCACTCTCCTGTGTCTAGCAGCTACCAGGATCAAATTCTTTAGAAGGTGATAAATTGACTTCTTGTGCCCTGACTACAACATTCTTCATACGTATGGTACACCGCCGCCCCATCCAGGTTGAACGTTGCTTCTGTTTTACTAGCCTTTTTATTTTTCTTTCCTCCTTTTTGCTAAACGAATATCCATGATGAATTTTAAAAATGGCTAATTTTGGCCATTTGTTGGGAATAAGGTTGTTACAAGCCACTATTTGTTTCTCTCTTCATTCCCTTAAATGAATGTTCCATTCCGATATCTTGCTCAATTACGTTGCATTATTTAAGGTTATTCAGTATTTTGTCTTAGGTTAGCTGGTCACTTCTGTAGCATTATACAGTATTAACATGGCTAGTGCCAAAACAGATACCCAAGCCTTTTAACGTTCTGGTGGGCTTGTAAAATCTGGCTGTTTGCCCAGGCCTTTGGGGGAAGGGGAGTGGGATACGGTTTTTAGCTCTTCCCTGCCCTTATTTTATTTGATTTTTATTTCTTCTCCTGCCCTAATGATATTTTTTAATTGCTGATGTTTTAAAATGGTTTTATGAATGTTTTTAGTTGTACGTCGCCCCGGGATGCCATAGGCATACGGGGCGACTCATAAATATATATATCTAATAAATAATAATAAATAAAATTATTATCCACAGCTAATGTCCGGTATTTCAGTTAGTTTAGTGTTTTCCAGTAACTAACAGATTGAAAGTTAACCACCAAACTGCACCACCAGCTACTACTGTTTACCACATTACCAAACCAGATCCAGAGGGAGGGGGGTAAATAAACAAACAAACAAACAAACAAACATAAATAAATAAATAAATAAATAAAATGAAATGAAATGGGAATGCAGTAAACTGCTACACTAGCCAGATAACCATTTGGTAGCTGGCCAGATACTGGATAGTAGCAGGTACTCATTTCAGCTCTAAACATGACTCAAGTGACTGAAATAATCTTAATCGAAATACTGAAGGACTGGAGCACAGTTGAGGGATAGGAACACAACTGGAAGTAAAGCCAGACTAGGAGGCAAGAAGAGATCCAGGTAGCTTCTACTTTGAGTAGACACCCTTTTGTGTTTGCTGGAGTCTTAAATAGCCATGGAGAGCAGGCCCACAATAGAAATGGCCAATACCTTTTGTCCTCTTTCCAGCCAACTGGAGGCTCCAGAGGTGCAGTATTGGTCAGTAAGGATAGTGTATCCACCGAACTCTGGAGAAAGGCTTAGTAGGCAGAATCCGTACCTCAGATCCAGAGGATCTAGGTTCAATCAGTTTTGTGGTATGATGTCCTGACAAAAAATACAACAAAAGAAAGTGAAGCAAGGTGATTTACAGTTATGTATTAAAGCCCGCAGAACCTAGTGGATAAGGTGTGGAATTAGGATCTGGAACACTGGAATTCAATTCCTGTCTTAGCAATGAATTTACTGGGTGGCTTTGGGCAAGTCCCTGTCTCGCCACAACAGTTCCCCACCTGTAAAATGACCTACCTCACAGGGCTGTTGAAAGGGTGAACTAGATGAGGATTTCAAAGCACTTTGAACACTGAAAGTGCTATAGAAGTGATAAAATAACCCAGCGAGATTACTCCTTTATGTGTCTTCTTATACTGTTAATCCTTCAGAAATTCCTTCCTCCCTTGTAACTAAATTAAGTATGTGCACGTGGACTTGCAACTTCCCATAATCCCTCCTTGAATGAGAAAGCAGTGTGTAGCAGGGGGTCTCCCCAGGGCCACACAGGGTGCTGGGGTCGCACTCTGGTGAATTAGCTAACCCCCTGCTACATTGTTTCAGCCTCAAGCTTCGGTTGAATCCTCCTCTTCAAGGAAGGGAGTACCCTCTCAGGACACACCACATAGTCCAGAGGGTATTAGTCCACAGTCCTTTATTAGACACAACCTGTATCCAGTGTACCTGGGGCTGCCGGCTCAGTCACCTCCACCCTGCAGGCCCAGGTCCATCGCTCACAAGCTCAGGAGCAACACAACCTCAGCCCCCCTTGTCCATGTAGCCAGGCCTCCAAGCCCCAGACTCTGGCCAAGCCTTCCCCCAGGCAAGAGGCTCTCTCCTGGGCACAGCTTCTCTGACTTGCCTGGGTCCCTCTGGTTCTCCAACCTTCAGTACCTTGGCGAGCATAGAGCAGGAAGGCTACTTCATGAGTTGTTGCTCCTTCAGCTCCCTAGCAGAGACTCTCTCCGCTCTGCCTTGTCGCTCCTTATATACAGGCATAGTGGGCATGGCCATGCTTCCTCTCCACAGTCTTAAAGGGTCAGTAACCCGCCCACTCTGTCCCAGGGTTTCTCAGCCTGTTTGCCTTACAGTCTGATCCCCAGTTATGGGGTTGCCTCTGTCACCCCCTTTGGTGTGCTCAGCCCTCCAGAAGACCCCTTCATCCCCCTTCTTAAAGGGGCAGCAGCCCTACAGAACTGCTCCCTGCTACACCATGTGTTTTAGGTGTGAATTGTCAAGTCGATATTGCAGGTACCAATTCAACCCATTATCTGATCATTATGAATTCGGTACCAAAAGCCATGCCCTATTTGGACTGTTTAACAAAGGTTACAGGAGCGGCGGCTCATGCTTTAGCGCTGGGGGCGGTGCCCTACAAGTCCCCAGCACTGCTACACTCAGGCTCAGTCTCTTTTAAAGGTCCCGTCTCCCGGCTCTCCCAGCATGATGTGGGGCCGGGGCTGCAAGACGCGCACACTGACAGCCAGACCCGGGAGGGACCCGGATGTCAGTGTGCTGTGCGCGGCTTGCAGCCCCGCCCCCACATCATGCTGGGAGAGCCGGGAGATGGGACCTTTAAAAGGTCCTGCTGTCAGTTTCAACCTCCGCCGATGTGCTCCCCGGGCTGCCGCACATGCGCGCGATACACACACTCAAGTTTAAACTCGAGGAGTGTATCGCCCGCATGCGCTGCAGCCCGGGGAGCACGTCGGCGTTCTGCAGGGCAGAGAAGTGTTCCCCTGGCCGCGCATGCGCACGGCAGCAGCAGGGGACAGAGCAAGTTTGCCCGCGGCTGCCCTGTAGCACACAGGCGCAGCCATGGGTTCTCGTAGGTCGGCACCAGTGCTGACCTACCAACTTACATTGAGTTTGGTGGGGTGTGTGGCCAGCCTGGGCAATGGATTCCAATGGAACTCATTGCCCAGGCCATTGCAACTCTGGAGGGGCGACTTCTAAGTCGCCTCTCTCAAGCTCCCGTCTTGCTGTGGCTGCGCAAGGCGGGAAATTTGTTGGTGGGTGGGCGGGGTCTTTTAGACCTCGCTCACTCACTCACTAG
>QEPC01012378.1:345123-355686 GCA_003113815.1 Sphenodon punctatus
ATATAATTGGGTTGTGGAATCTACTGCCAGAGGCTGTGGTAAGGGCCAGTACTATAGCTGAGTTTAAAAGAGGTTTGGACAAGTTTCTGGAAGATAGATCCATTAGCAGCTATTAGCCAGACAGGATCAGGGAACATGACAGGAGCTGGGGGAAAACAACAGGGGATGGATCTTATGTTCTTCTTATGCTCTGTCCTCGGCCCACTTCTCTTCTCCCTCTACGCGTTGTCCCTGTGTAAACTCATCAAATAACACAGCTTCCAAAACACCTCACTCAATTCTATCTTTCCACCCCATCTCAGTCTCTCTGTTTATCCAGTTTCATATCACAAACTGTCTCTCTGACATCTCTGCCTTGATCACTGTCAACTCAAGCTTAATATCGCCAGAACTGAACTCCTAGGCTGTTTATAGACAAGTGGGGGAATCTAGTGGATTGAGAAATCCACTCTTAAAAAAGGTCATGTGGGAAGCATTTACACGCACCGGAAGTCACTGGCCGCCATTGAAAACAGCGGCATCCAGCAGCTCGTGCATTATTTTTAAAACCGGATTTGTAAAACCTCGAAAAGACCTTGTGATTACAAATCTGGTTTTAAAAATAACGCACGAGCTGTTGGGCGCTGCTGTTTTCAATGGCGGTCGGCAACTTCTGGTGTGTGTACATTTTTTCCTGCGTAACTTTTTAAAGAGCAGATTTATCAATCCTCTAGATTCCCCCACTCATCTAAAAATGCCACTCTTCTTTCTGCCAAAGCCTTCCTCTCCCTCTTCTCAGTTTCCATTGAGGGTCACTATTCAGCCCAAACCTCAGGCATGTAGCCTGGGTTTCATCCTTAACACCTCCCTCTCCTTTAAACCTCAAATTGAATCTCTTACTAAATCCTGTCATCTATCCTTGCACAACTTCGTGAAGATCAGTCTTTTCTTCACTGTTTCCATTGCTAAAACCCTAGTCCATGCCCCAGTTATCTCTTACCTTGACTATTGCAACCTCCTTCTCACTGGCCTTCTCCACTCTCACCTTTCCCTCCTCTCATCTATTCAAAACTCTGCTGTCATCATCATCTACATCAGTGATCACCTTTGATCACGTGGAGAGCCCCACCCCCCCACACTGGAACCTTGTACCTGCATGCATTCAGCACAAACTTTTCCTCTACCTACAAAGCTATCCATGGTAGGCTCCTGTGCAAAACCTCCACTCCTCCTTTCTACCACCCTCGCTTGTTAATGGCTCTGCTACTCCTCAATGCATATTCGTCCATTCTCCCATGCTGCCCCACATTCCTGGAACTCCCACAATGAATACATTCACTTTTCTCCTTCCCTCCCAACCGTCAAATTCCTCCTGAAAACCTACTTCTTTCGTCAGGCCTTCCCTATTTCCTCATTCCCTTAGTTCCTTTTCCTTCCCCGAAGTTACTATGTAACTAAGATAAACACATGTACCTGCAAACCTATGCCTTCATGAATGCATCCTTGTCTCTTCCTCTGTTGCCCTCATCCCTCATCTCCCTTCCCTTGTCTTTCTTAGACTGTAACCCCTCTGAGGCAAGGACCCTGTCTATTTTCAACACTTATAAAGTGCCAGGTACATTTCTGATGCTATATATATACTTAATAATAACAACACTTCAAGTAGAATGAAGAAGTTAAGAATATGGTATCCTTATTGGATCAACTTTGGTTGGTGAATGTGTGTGATTTTAAGCTTCACATAGCTCTTCTGCAGCCAGAACTCAACTGGCCAAGGAAAAACTCTGTAAAGCTCACGAGCTTGTTTAAACTCAACAACAGAACTTGGTTCAAGAAAGGTATCATCTTAACTATTTTGTCTCTATTTTATATCATACTTCAGGCCAACACAACTAACACACTAAAAATGTGAGATGGCACACGGAAGTCAACTAAATGGAAGTCACGGAAGTCAACGGAAGTTATGTGTTTAAGTGATTTTTCTGGTCTCCTTCTGTTCACAACTGAACAGATTCAAAACATTATTGAGTCCAGCAGTAAATGTTTACAGATAAGACATTAGGCTCAACTCCTGCATGCTTTTCTGTGAGCCAGCACACTCTGCAGAAAATCCCACAAAATTTTCTATAGCTTTGTCCAAAGGAGTTTTGTGACATTTGTCCACAGTGAGATACCCTCCTAAGCATGTCCAGGGCCTCCCCACCTGGGTGGGTTTTCCTCTTTGAGGGTGGTGCTCTCAGTCCAGGGGACACAAGGCAAAGGCACCCCTAATCTTCACTGCAGGCTGGCCTCTGAGCCCTCCTTTGTCAAAGAACAGTCTTACCATGTACTCTTGAACACGGGATGGGGCTCCTCTAACTTAGGACCTGGTCCAGAGGTTGCCTCAGCTCCTCGAGTCTTAAGGTGATCCCTGCAGGGGAGCGGGTCGTGAGCCCACAAACTGGTCTGCAGGCCCCCAGGCAGGTGTGTCTGTGCTGTTGGCTGCCATCTAGCCTGGAGAAATGGGCCACATGGTTGCACCAGACATCTGGTGCCATGGTGTGTGATTGCAGGGATTTTGAGGGGTGCACTATGCCGTAGCCCCACCCTCATTACTATGGTGACACCCCTGCCAATTCTCTCAGTGGTGCGGGCTGACGCAAAGGCCCTGGTTGTTGCACCACTGGAATCCTCAGGTTTGGGAAATCAAGTCCGGAGGAGCCGCTTCCATGTAGGGTCCCACAAGTTTGCAGAACTGAGGCTCTTCTATTTTGCAGCTCAGCTGCTTTAAGTTGAAGCCATCCTGCCATCCATTTTAGAAATATTCAGATTAGGTTAATGTCACAGTGACTAATAGCTTATGAAATATTGACCAGTTTCGGATGGTCAGAAAGGCTATGTACTCTGTAAAAAGCAAGAGCTGCATAATTTAAAAGTGCATATGCAAAAAATCCCCAGATTGATATCCGTGTGCTCTCTGTAAAACAACAGATGTAATTTTCTATTAATAATATTACTAAAATTTATGGTAAGGTATGAAATGGGACTGGAAGGCATTCAAATTTTGATGCATAGGTTGTGTATCAGTCAAAAGAGGTTAACTGAATACACAATTCTGCTGGAAGAACAATTGTTGCTAGCAGTCAGAGTAACCTGCTGGGCCCTCTATGTGACAGGAGGTATCATCAGAAAAACAGGTGACAAATAGACTTTAGTATAACAAGAAGAACTGGCAGGATTTTTAAGTCTCATAGGAGAATGAGAGAGAGATATGCTTACAGCCATGGGAGAAGAAGATTGGGCTCCAGGGCTGAATGGAGGAAGATTTTGTCTTTCTAGAAAGATTGAGTGTAACAAGGATTGGGGTTCTTTACTTCTGTCTTGGTGAAACCCCAAATGCCCTTCAGACCATCTGTAACTTGGTTTCCCTACTTGTGATTCCCACATACAGGGTAGATTTTAAGACTTTCAACAGAACATGAACTGAGGGTGAGATTTTAGTTAGAAATGAATCTTTCATGTTAACATGAATTAAGTTTGTTTTATTTACTATTTTCTACTCCAACTGTGACATACTGCATTTACCTTCATTCCGACTTATTCTTTTACATAAAGCTTTCTCTCATTATTAAGCAAGTCTGTGTCCATTGACTTAAACTAGAAGGCGGTCACTAATTCTAAGGTCCTGCAGATTTATAAAATCAAGGTCCGGCCCGTCTTGCTATATGGACAGGAATTGGTACCAGAGGGGAAAGTTACAGGGTTAGAGGTGGCCGAAAACAAGTTTCTTAGGCAGCTATTGGGGGTCCCGCAAGCAGTACCGGGTTCCGTGGTGAGAGCGGAAACTGGTTTTTCTTCAATTGGCTCCCTGAAAAAGCTGGCACTCTTGGAATTCTGGCTCCGTATACTCCATCAGGATGCCAGGGCACTTCCCCATCTTTGCCTCATGGAGATGCTCAAAAACTCCAGTAGGGTATTATATCCATAGCTCAGCTCCCTCTTTACTTTTTTAGCAGTGGCTGGATTTTCTGTGCAGGCAATCTGGCAACTTCCTCCGTCACAGCAGAAAAGACTGTTAACAGAGCGACTGAAGGATGTGGACAGGCAGGAGGATATGGAAGCCCTGGCGGGATGGAGGGCGGCACCCTGGTAGGGTCAAAGGAAGTTTCAGCCTCGAGGTTTATTTAGATGCAATTGGATCACAGGAACTGCGTAGGAATTACACCAGACTCCGGTTCCAGCTCATTGAGGCTGCTGTGACCCATGCTCGATACAACAACTTGTTGAATGACTCTAGAAGGTGTATATGTAGTACGGGTGATGTTGAATCAATAGAGCATATCCTCCTTAAGTGCCCATTGTATGAGAATATAAGAGGGGTTTGGATTCAGCCACTCCTTAGTGGGAAGGAGCACTGGGACATGACCCTTAAAATAAAATATATATTGAATTTGCCCAGAGCGAATGATCTTATTGCTGTTGCTATGTTTGTGCAGCTTGCCTCAAAGATCAGAGAAAAAGAATCCTAGGGGGATAAGGCTGGGGCTTATTTAACACCCCTCCCCTTCCGTTTAACTAAACCCTTTGGGGTTATTTACTAATACCCAAAGTAGACCGGCTTTGTCTATGGAACCTGGTAGGAAAGTGCCTTAAATTGTTTATCGGGCTGTTATATCCAAGGAAGAATAGTAATCCGATTGATAATTATTCCAGAATATGTCTAGGAATGATTAGTAACGTATTGTATGCGGGCAATTGCCTTCCTGTTAAGGGAAAGGTTATGTATATGGTTTATTATGTTTAAAATTGTTATGTATATGTATGGATCTGTTCCTTTTTGGGGGGCTATGGCGGAAGCTAGTGCCCGGCAATAAATTTTATTATTGTACATTCTTATTATTGACTTAAACTAGAGTGAGCCTTGTTTAAGATATAAAGACAAGCTTCCCACACACTTTCCATGTATCGGAAGACACCTCCAAATTGCAGGGTGCAGAAGGTTTCTGCTTCTGAACAGACTTGCATGCCTGTTGGGGCACGCTCTGGTTAGTATGTCCATCTGTGGGAATCACAAATACTAGGGAAACCAGGGTAAAGCTGGTCTGGAGGTGAGCTGGGATTTCACCAAGACAGTGTACCTCAGTCTTTGACCACTTTTCCATGTGCGTATGGTACCGTGTCATAAAATCATGCACCAAGTAAAGGATTCCATAGGTGGGATTTGGACATGATGTCATGCGCATGATTAGCTACTCGCACATGCTTTAGCACCACAGACCAAATACCTGTTGGTATATGCAACATCCATAAGTGAATGACTGCTGTATTAAGAATAGTAATTGACTATAGAGCCACCAGATGGCTCTGCTAAGTTTATGTGTACATGGAAGGGAGATGGGGTTTTGCAGTTGAATTCCTTTGTGTAACCACTCCTTCTTCCCTTCTCTCTCTTTGTCTCAGTCTCCATTTTGTCTTCTTACTAGTTAGATGCAACTAAGGCTCTGTGCCTGAGAAAGCTTAAGTAAAGTTCTGTTTTTAAACCTTCGGCTGCATTTGTCCTTACTGGTTGTGAATCAGTTATTACTCTGCAACAGGTTATGGGCCCAGACCTCTTCAGAACAGCCCAGAACAACTCTAAAGACTGGAAGTGAGCTGAAAGGAAAAGAGGCCCAAAGGAAACTCCCAGAGGAGGCCTATTAACAGTAAGTGAGCATAAGAACCAGAATCTCAATCTGAGGGGAGGGAAGCAAGCATGCCCAGCAGCTCTGAATTAAAGTTTTCAGTCTGCAAGCTGAATAACACAAACTACCAGTTGTGGAAATTCAAAGTGGAAATGCTCCTATCCTAAGATGACCAGTGGGAGGTGATCACTACAGACAGACCTGCAGAAAACCCTGAGGAGCTGGACAGAAAGAACAGACAGGCAAAGACAACCATAAGTCTGCTAGTAGAAGATGACCAGTCCATAAGGGAGGAGGCCACAGCAAAGGGCATGTGGAATGCACTGCAGAAGCTGCATGAAAGGACCAGCTTGAACAGTAAGCTGTTTCTTCTAAGGAAACTGTACCAGATGAGACTTGGTAAAGGGAAGGAGATGCAGGATCACATAAATTCAATGCTGGAAGTGGTAGCACAACTGCAAGGCATAGGTGAAGAGATAAAAGACAACCATGTGGCGGCCTTACTTCTCTGCAGCCTGCCTGAATCATACAGCGCCCTCATAAACGCCCTAGAGACAAGGCCTGAGGCAGAACTAACACTGGAATTTGTAAAAGGGAGACTCATGGATGAATTCCAGTGCAGGAAAGAAATCATGCAGGACAATCAGGACCAGGACAAGGTAACTGCCATGAGAATTGCAGACAACAGATTTCACAAGAAAGAAACAAGGGCATGTTTTCAGTGCAAGAAAGAAGGACACCTAAAGAAAGACTGCTCCATGTGGAAGGCAGAACAACTAAAGAAATCTCCAGAAATGTCTAAGCAAAGGGCCAAGGCCACAACCAGTGACACAACCACAGAACAGTGGAGAGGATGTTTTAGAGCAACAAAGGCCAACTCATCACAGGACTGGTGTGTCAACTCTGGAGCCATGAGTCATATGACCAGCAACGAGCTTTTTCATGGTACTGGACCCAAGCAACAAAGAAGAGATATACCTCGCTAATGGAAGCAGTATCACTGCAGAAGGTATAGGCGAAGGAATTCTAAGTTGCAACAAGCCACATGGACGCACACTAGCAATACCAGTAAAGATGTGCTGTATGTTCCTGGCTTATAGGGAGGACTCCTATCCATTAAATGCCTAACAGAGGAAGGACTCACTGTCAAGTTCTGGGGTAATGAATGCACAATCCAGAAGGGGACAAGAGTCCTAGCCAGAGCCTATGCAGATGAGCACCTGTATCGCTTGAGTACAACCAAGGAACAAGCAAACTGGGATAGTTGAAAGAAAGAACAGAACCTTAACAGAAATGATCAGGTTCATGTTGACGGACTCCGGACTGCCAGAAAAATATTGAAGCGAGGCAGTAGTTCTGGCAACATATCTACAGAACTGACTCTAGTCAAGAACAGTGAGTAAAACCCCATATGAACTCTGGCATGGAGAGAAGCCTAGTGTAGGGCACATCAAAGTGTTTGGATGCAAGGCATATGTGTACATTCCAGAAGAGAAACTCACCAAACTACATAACCGAGCTGTAGAAGGGATTGTTGTTGGATACAGCGAACACTCCAAAGGATACAGAATCCTCAACCCACACACAGACAAAGTAACTGTCAGCAACAGCGTGACTTTTGAAGAAAACCCAAGCAACAGTGTAACGTCCTTACGAGAATCAGGAGAAGACGCATGTCCTGAATCAGGAGGAGAAGAGTGTCCTGAACAAATAGTTGAAATCAGTACAAGCTCAACTGAGAGGCAGGAACAAACCCAATCACCTGAAGATGTTGAAATCAGAAGATCTACCAGTGAAATTAAAGGCAAATCGCCCACCCGCCTGTCCTACAAAGCAAGTACCGACAGACTGTTTGAGCCATCAGCATGGGAAGACATCTTACAAACGTCAGAAGGGGAACACAACAAATGGACAAAGGCAGCTACAGAAGACATGGTAGCAGATGCCCTGACAAAACCTTTAGCAGGAGAGCACCCCCGAAAGCTACTAAGTAAAATGGGCATAGTAGGTTAACTTCTGTCTGTTGAGAAGGGGCGCTGGTATATGCAACATCCATAAGTTAATGCCTGCTGTATTAAGAATAGTAATTGACTATAGAGCCATTAGATGGCGCTGCTAAGTTTATGTGTACATGGAAGGGACATGGGGTTTTGCAGTTGAATTCCTTTGTGTAACCACTCCTTCTTCCCTTCTCTCTCTTTGTCTCAGCCTCCATTTTGTCTTCTTACTAGTTAGATGCAACTAAGGATCTATGTCTGAGAAAGCTTAAGTAAAGTTCTGTTTTTAAAGCTTCAGCTGCATTTGTCCTTACTGATTGTGAATCAGTTATTACTCTGCAACAATACCTCATCAATCAATCAATTTTTATTGCATGACCGTAGGTCCTTGCAAACGAATACAAAACAACAGAAATAAGTAACACACAGAGAATGCAAAAATACAAAATTTTAAAACCACATCCTAACAAAATAGTATAACAAAACAGAGAATCAACTCATTGACGCCCCCTCATCCGCGAAAGGACCCACAACGCCAGAAGCCAGGGGCCGATAATGAAAAAAGCGGTGTCGATAGGCAAAAGCTTGACCCAAAAAGGCAGACACAGTCCTCATATGGGGCGTATCGCTGTCAGAGAGAAAAATACGGAGCAGCTCCCAGTGAGTACTACCTGGGAACCAATTAATGTGTGCATCCAACAATACCTTGATATTGAGGTATCGAGGTATTTAGTCCATGGCATTAAAGCATGCGTGAGCGGCTAACAATACGCGTGATGCCACGTCTAAAACCCGCCCATGGAATTTTTGACATAGTGCCTGATTTTATGGTGCAGCACCATGTGTATGTGTAAAAGTGGTCTTAGTTACATTCAAGCTTCCTAGAGTATTTCTATTGATTTTCTCCCCCTGTAAGCTCCAGCCTCTGATCTGCATTTATATCAATTAAGTATCTAGTTGCCTTGACAACCATGAGTAAAGTCGAGGCAGAACCGCATTCACAAGGGCGGTACTTCCGCCATCCAGACCCTCCCCCCTGCCATATCTTTGGCTCACAGGTGTTTCACTGCTGTACCACCGTCAGGTGTGAATGCGGTCTAAGTGCTTGCTTTTGTGAGCACCGGTCCAGTTCCACCTTTTGTGCTACTTTTTCATCACACATTTCTCTGCTGTTTGCTTTAGAATTGGTTCAGATGCCATTTCTATTAGTTTAGTGTATTCTTCAAATGATACTTTGACAGTTGGCATTTCCTTTATTAATCTTCTGTTGTAATTCACTTTTAATTATACCAGCATATCACTGGCTGTTCCAGTCCCTGAACAAGAAAGCATGCCGAAGTGACAGAGTTGTTCATGCATTTGCTTGACAGCTTGTCACTTGCATTACCAGGGATATTTTCTAGAGGAGCATCATTTCAATTATGGGGATGGAAAAGGAGACAAAGCAGGCTTTTTCCCTCAGAATCATACAAAATAGAAGTGTCACTGAAATAATGTGATGATTACAGAGTGGAGAGAAATTCAGGCTTTGCCATTTCCCCTTACACTTCAACAGAATTTCCAACCAAGGATATAAAAAGTTGCTTCAAGAACTTTAGTTTATTCAGCTTAGATCTAAAACAAATATCCAAGACAAATACTGAATTCAGTGGATTTGCCTGCTTCTATTCAGGCCCAACAAGGTGAGTACAAAAATTTTTTTGTGTCTGCTTTGTTCTGATACTCGCTTTGGGGTTTGGGTTGTTTTCCCCCCAGTTATTTTTGGCATATTTTTATCTTTTCTTTTTGGATTTTTGTTGAATAACCGAATATCAGGGCGGGGAGGGGGGTGATTCTCAAAAAAGCTGGGGAAACAAGGCTATTAATGAATAGGTGATTATTAATTTTGGTGTAGATATTAATTCAAACATTCAAAGTGCTATTAAAAATGTGAGCAATATTCACAAATACAATGATGCATTATTTGTTTCAGTCCTATATACAACATCCCAGCAGTCTTTTTGAGACAGGCGGGTAGTAGTAGTGCCTTTCCATTTCATAGATAGAGAGACCAAGGCACACAGGCTGAAACAGAAAAAGGAATGGAATACCAGAACTCAGTGTTGGAAGGCACCTTTCTGATAGCCATACTACTCTTTGGAAGTAAGGACATCCTGATGATAAAAAGTTGCCAAGCTGCTGTTGATTTCACTAAACTAATTTCCCCAAACACAATTCCTCAAAAAGGAATGATTGGAACTCAAGTGTGTTCACTAAATCAGAACAAAATTATTGACAAGCTAACCTCATCCCTGATTAGAGACCTCATTTGATGTGGGGCTTCTGAAATCCGTGGCTCCAATATCACCAGATTGTGGCAGTCTATCTGTGGAAGTGATGTTGGATAAAATTCCAAAGGAATGAAGAAATGGTTGCTGTTCAGGCAATCTACAAGTATGATAGCCCTTTATCTCATGAAAGCCACTTTTATCTAGAGCTACTTATTCACACTATTTAAAAAAAATAAAAAAGAATCATTACTGTCACAGAGAATGAGAGTTATAAAGCAATTAAACTCTGTGACATGGACTGTAGAGCTCTGGCCCTTTAAGAATTCAAATAGCAAGCCATCAAGAAATCAGCTGACTGGCTCCACCTGACCTGACTATAATGCCTCAGAGACACCCCTCACTAAGGAAAGACTTGGGAGCAGGGGTTCCTGTGTAGTGCTGGGAGTGCTAGGGAGAAAAGGCTGGAGAAAGCCATGATCCCAGGTAGTTAAAGATAATGCCTTGTATACAGCAGCAGATGCCATGGACCTGCTGAAATACTAGTGGTGGGACCCCGGGCCCATTACCGGCTACCGGATTTACTGGTTACCGGTTCTACGAAAACCGGATTCCCGGATTAAATCCGGTATGCCGGTACCGGATTTATTTCATTGGTTT
>QEPC01012378.1:355786-381425 GCA_003113815.1 Sphenodon punctatus
CCAGGCTGGGCAGGGTGGGTGGGGGGTGTCCCCCCTTCCACCCGCGCAGCCTGGACTCGGGGAGGTTTTTTTTTAAAAAAACTTTTTGGCTGGGGCTTTAAGTTTTTTTACATTGCAGCCATTTTTAAATGGCTGCAATGTAAAAAAATCCAGTACCCCGAAATCCGGTACCGGGTCCGGATTACCGGGTCGAATCCGATAATGCCGGTACGCCCGTTACCGGCATTATCGGATACCGGATTCTACCGGTTTCCCACCCCTATGAAATACACAACAGACCAGAAAACAAGCTTGGAGCACAGCAGCAACAACAAGGTCTGACTTTTCCTTTATGCAAAGGCCAGAGAGGCCATAACTTCAAGTTATATTTGGGGACCTGGCAAAGGTTGGGACAAACCCCTCATAAGGAGGTTATTTGGTGGAGGGCTATAAGGGGAAATGTGGAGGTCCATGTTCAAATTTAGAAGAAGTTTTTGAGAGCCATAAGGCTACAGCAGGCTAATTAAAGCACTGCTGAACTGTGTGTGGCATAGCAGGTGTGGCTAATTTCCCCAAGATGCAGGCTAAACTGCTAGAAGGTAGCTTCCCTGCTATAATTACCATCTGTGACCACTCAGGAAAGAAATTTTTGAGTGATTATGGATAGTTCACTGAAACCATCAGCTCAATGTGTTGCAGCAGCCAAAGACAAAGAGAATGTTATGAATTAGTAGGACTGGGATAGAAAATAGAACAGAGAATAATTTAATGCACTTGTATAAATCTATGGTGTGCCCACAGCCTGAACCTAATGCAATTCCATTTATCCCACATCATATAAAGGATATTTTAGAACTGGAATAATGTGGAGAAAGAGCAGCTAAAATGACTTAAGGGAATTAGGGCTCTTCATCTTAGGCTGTTTTCCGATTATCGCGGCCACGCCCACGCTTGTTTTGAAAACATGCCAGGAGCTGGGATCAGATGATACACTCCCGGCAATCACGTGCCCGGAAGGGGGACGCGCATGCTTTTCCGGCCGGGATTTGATCAGGTTGAAAAATTGACCCAGTCAAATGCGGCCGGAAAAACATGCACTTCCCCCTTCTGGGTGCATGATTGCCGGGAGTGTATCATCTGATCCCGGCTCCCGGCATTTTTTCAAAACAAGCGCTGCCACGGCCGCAATCGTCTAAAAAGGGCCTTAGACAGAAAATATCTGAGGGAGGATATGATAGGTGTTTACAAAACAATGAGCAGTGCAGGGGAAGAAAATAGGGAGCTGTTTCATTTCTCATGATACTAAAACTAGGGGACATGGTGAAATTATGTGGGGTTTTTTGTTGTTTTTTTTAAAAGAAAACTCTTTTCACACAACATACAAGTAACCTGCAATAGCAGAACTCTGTGCAAAAAAAAAAAAAGGAATAAAATGAATGGAAGATAGGATTATCAGTAGCGGTTAGCCAAGCTGATCAAGGATGCAGCTAGCAGAAGCTGGCAGTAAAAACCAGGCAAAGATGACTTCACATGCACACTCTATGTACACCTCTGATAACGGTCCCCTGGGGATGAGGACCCATTAGGGGGATGCAGGCAAGTAGGAAGAGGCCTCCCCACTCCCCTTCCTGTTCAGAAAAAGCCACTGCTCCAAAAACGTGGAGGGTGAGGGTTCAAAGCCTGTGTCTCGAAACGCATAATATGACTTTAAGTTCATGGTGTCTCCAGAAGACCCTGCTCTTTTCTCCCTGCCCCGCTCCAGAGGGAAGAAGAGAATGTAAGGAGCAGAACAGCTGAGGGTCCTCTGCTGCAAGGGACCATCAATGCACCTAGTTACCCTACATGTTCTATCCCCTTCCCTCCTCTAGCATTTGCTGGGTTCTTAGAGAAACTTGTGAGCTAGAGGGAAATAAGTCTTTGCTGGAGGGTTTAACTTGATTCTGCGTTCCGAGTGTCTCAGTGTCTGATGGAGAGTATCTTTACAGGGTAATTGTATCGATGCATATGACCCATTGGCAAGACTAGACAATCCAGTTATTATTGAAATGAAACCGTCCTCGCACCTCCGTGCTAGAGATGGGGGCAGAATGAACAGAGTGGTCGGGTGGAAAGCTGCTTGCCCTGTGCAGCACAGGGCCCTCTCTGACAAATTGTTACTGATGGGAGAGAGGGAGCAGAGAAAGGCTGTAAGACAGACAAGAGGCTGGGGGTGTGGAACCATAGGCAGCTGCCTTCCTCATCTTGCCTTCAGGCTGCCTCATTCCCTCAACATGTTGTGTGTGTTTTCCATTTAACTGCATTATAAAACACGGCTTCCTCCAAAGCATTTTAAATTCATAATGTGGAAGCAGTCATCATACCAACCTGACACACACCACTCACATTTATATTCTGATGCTGACACATCCAATTGGTGTGTTGCAGATGAACCTCGAGTTCAGTGAAGATAGATTTGAAAACAGAAACTTTACTTAACCCCTCTTTCCTTCATCTCCTTTCCCTGCTTTCCTACCTTCTGCCAATGGCTGCAACACCAAGTGGGATCTGTGCAGGTCCCTCACAGGATCTGCATGGCACAATGCAATCCCACTGGAGATGCATGCCACAGCATGCGCAGGGCACAGGATCACCACCACTGTCTATATATACTGGTGGGGGTGGGGAGCTTCTTCCTTCTCATTAGCCACTTGAATTTGAAAATTAATACAACTTCCACAGGCCAGATAGGAGCTGGGGCTGTATGGGATTAAGAGGTATGCTGAGGATGGGAGAAGGAAGGGCAAGATATAGATTATGGAACTATGACACCGCTCCACCCCCTGTCCTTGACTGTATATATGCCTCCTCTATGGCATCTATGGAAACTGAATGTGGACAAGTGTAAAGTGATGCACATAGAGATAAACAATCCAAACTTTATGTACACAATACTGGATTATAAATTAGGAGTTACCACTCAGGAAAAGAATCTTGGAGTCCTTTTGGACAATACGTTGAAATCCTCAGCTCGTTGTGCAGTGGCGGTAAAAACAAACAAACAGGATTTTAGGAATTCTTGGTCATTCCTAACAGAGAGTAAAACTCCAAGAATATTATAATGCCACTAAAAAAAAAAAAAATCTCTAGTGGGACTGCACCTTGAATATTGTGTGCAGTTCTGGTTGCCCCATCTCAAAAAAGACATAGTTGAAATAGAAAACCACATATAGAGAAGGGCAACAAAAATGACAAGGGGTATGGAATGATTCCCCTATTAAGAGAGGCTGGATAGGTTGGGGCTCTTCAGCTTGGAGAAGAGATGACTGAGGTGATATGATAGAAGTTTATAAAATCATAAGTGGTGTGGAACAAGTTAATAGGGAACAGTTATTTACCCTCTCAAATAGTACTGGGACTAGGGGACACTCCATGAAACTAATGGGTAGGAGATTTAAAAGGAAGTGGGTTTTTTTTCACTCCACGCTAGGGTTGTAGCGGAAAGTCGCAGCGGTAGCTATTTCTGCCGAAACAGCATTTCCGCAATTAGTGGTACGGCATGGCAGAGGCTTTCATTCCACTAGTTTCATTCCGCTACTTCCGCAGTTCCGCTAATTTCATTCCGCTACTTCCACAGGTTTCACAAATAGTGGAAACATGCCATTTTTGCTACTTCCGCCATTCCACCAGCACCACAAAATAGCGGAACAGTGGTTTTCCGACAGTTTCTGACAATTCTGCATTTTTTTCGATAGTTTCCAAATTTGCAGAATGCCGGCGGAATTAGCGGAATGTTGGCAGAAAAGCCGCAGTGTGGCGCGGGCAATTCCAAGATGGTGGAATGGAATCGCAGCATGGTAAAAGCTGCTGCCACTTCAGCCCTACTCCACGCACAATTAAGTTGTGGAAATTTTTGCCAGAAGATGTGCTCAAGGCCAATAGTATAACTGAATTTAAGAAAGTGTTGGACACGTTTCTGGAGAATAGGTCCATTAACAGCTATTTTTTAAATTTATCAAACATTTATATACTTCCCCCTCCTGCCCAATGGGAGCTCAGGGCAGTGAACCACACATAAAAAATAAAAATAGTACAAAAATATAAAAATACAAAATATCAATTAAAACCATAAAACAGCAAAGACCCGAGAAAATAAATACCCCTATTAGCCAGGTAGGTTTGGGGAATGTAACCTCTTACTGTCGAGAGTTGGAAGTGAACTGAGAATGGATTGCTCCATAGTGACCTGTTACGTACTTCCTCCATGCGACCAAGATTGGCCACTGTCGGAGACAGGTGATGGGCTCAATGGACCATTGGCCTGACACAATATGACTCTACTTATGTTCTTATCTCCACTCTCTTCCCCTGAGCTCACTCTTTCAGTCAGTGATGTGGGTTTTCCAGAAATTTTGAATCGGAAAATTTTTCTATGAAAACTTCCTTATTTGCATTAAAAATTTGCATACACAAATTTGGAATTAGAATTTTTTTCTGTGTAAAATTTCCTATGCAAATGCATTGGAAATTTTTCAGATGTCCTTAAAACTAACAAATTTTGATTCCAACCTCCACAGCTCAAGAAAAGAAATGGGACACTGCTTTGTGTGCTTAATTTTGGTTTCAATTTCACTTCCAACTATCTGATGCAATCACAGCTTTAGCTTTGGTTTTGCTTTCACTTGTAGTCATTTTTAGACATTGAAAACTATCCACAGAAAAATACATGAGTGGAAAATTCCCCCAAGCAGTAAAAAAATTTCCGCAGAAAAATTTGGTAGTGGAAAATTTTTCGTTGTGGAATTTTTTTCTGCAGAAAATGTTCTGCCCCACATAACTACTTTCAGTGTTTGAGGGTAGGGGCTGAATCCACAGTCCAGATTCAGAAACTTTACAGTTAAAAAACAGCCACAGGCTGGAGTTGACCCAGGGGAAACAGGCTTCCTACCCAGGATGTACAGCTTATACCTTAATGCTTGAATTTACATTCCTTGGGTTTTAATTCTGTTAGCCACTACTCCTTTTTCTATTGTTCTCATCGATTCTTCATCTTGTAGATGGACTTTTTGTCCTACTGTCTACATACATTTATGGCTATAGAATACCACAATAAGCCCTACACCCAGGAACATTGCTTCAATGTGCTGAACTCAAATCAGGCTAAACTGACTATTGAATGGATTAGCACACATCCAGGTATAATTTGGCATGATTAAGAGAGGGGAAGAAAATGAGACAGCTGAATTGTTACCCTTGCAGGAGAGGGACATGCATTGATACAACTATGAAAAGTATGTTTTGCTGTATTGACCAGATAGGTGTCTGACTTGCACTTTAAGATTCACGATTAGGGCTGCAATGTATGTGCCATTTCATATTTCTGAACAGAGACAGGGCAATCACATTTTGGGGTTGTTGTAACTGTCATCATCCTGCATTCAAGTATGGTGTTGGACTAGGTGAACCTCAAGGTTCCTTTTAGGGCTAAAATGAGCAGCACATCTCACCATATTGGCAACCGGGATCAATTTCTCAATTCTTGCAGTACCATGAGATACCATCCTGATTTACCAACTTGTCAGTAGGGAAGGGGAAGGAGACCAAGGGAAGGGGCTGTACGAAGGGCAGGGTGCCCAAAGCAGTGGTGTGAGGCACGAGTATCCCCTGCGTGCTGCTCGGCGGCGGAGGGTTCGCTAATAGTGCCCGTCAGGATAGTGATTGGGCCTTAGATCCTACACAAGGATTGGGCCCCTATCATCATAGGGCGCTGAGCAGAGAACACCAGGACCCTGCCTCACCGTTCAACCACCCTCTCCCCAGACACTTCACAAGGAAAATAGGATGTATAATGGTCACTGTGCGGGTAAGGGGGAGTGGGACCCGGGGCTCCGCACGGAAGGGAGACACAAGCACTACTCAGGGGGAAGGGGAAAAAACCCAGGAAGGAAGGGGCACGCACTCTAATTCAAACGCTCACCTTTCGCTCACAGACACACGCCACGGGAACACAAGGAATCATTCACTCACCATGCAATCTTCAGCACCCGGTCCAAGTTATTATCAAGGGAAGGTAAGGGGAAGAAGCTTGGGCAACAGGCAGTCTCTCAATGATTTTCACAACAGCTCTCTCTCCAGGGGCCAGTCTCTGATCACCAGCGGCGCTTGACCCGCAGCGCTGGTGTTTATACTACTGTCTCAGCCCCCTTTACGCGCCAGGAGGTGCTGCAATGTCGCGGCGGTGCTGGGCCTGCGCCTCCACCCTGTACGGCTTGTGCCGTGGATTCCGGCGTTGGAGCTGGTCGGGGAGTCGGGGGATCCCCCAATACGTCACTGCTAGCTGATGGTACTGGGAGTTTGGGGGTCAAACGGGGCAGGAAGAGAGGGGGGCAAGAGAGTCGAGGGTCATGGTGAGAGAGGCATTGAGAGAAGAGATGGCAGTGTCAGGGGAAGAGGAGGAGAAGACAGGAGGAAGGAGAGGGGAGAGGGAGGAAGCAAAATCTAAAGGGTTAATAGCCTGCAAATCATGGAAAGGGTGTGGAGCTGGGGACGAAGATGGGGGTTGATGGGCGAGGTTGATTTTATATATGATTTTATATTGTTTGTATTTTATCAGATTTTTAGATGTTAGTTGCCCTGAGCTGCTTTTGCAGGAGGGGTCAGGGTATAAATTGTTATAAGAAATAAATAAAATAAACTCACTGCCATCCTGCTAGATATAGAAGTGTGCTTTGCAGACAGAGAAACCGCAATAGACACCTTACTTGTCAAAGTTTACTTTGATTTAATGGCAGAATAAAGAGTGAGATCCTGATCTTGATCACCTTGGTGTAACTCTGGAGTAATTCTTAGATCAAAACAATTGACATTTTTAAACGAGCATGGCTGGGGGGCGGATCTGTGTCTGCTGAGTGGGATGGCTGTGGAGTGCACATGGAATGAGTGGTGAGGGGTTAAAACAGGCGATTCCCTGGGTGGTTACCTCAGCAACCTCCCCGTGCTCCCCATGCCATGGGGGAGAGGGAAGCGTGCCGGGCTGGCCTCAGATATTGATATGTCCCAGCCGAGCACTGGGAAATCCAGGCTCCCAGTCCCCAGCACTCCCAGCTGTTTCCATACAAAGGCTGTTTCCTTGCTTAAAGTGCCTCTGAACCGTGGGACCACTTCGCTGAGATAGCTGCAATTCAGATGGGCTGGGGATGCACGGGCACCTGTCCCCATGCACCATTCTGCCTGCCTCTGCACAGGGCACTCCATCTTTTTTGCTAGTGCTCCATGAATAGTCATGGGTGGGTGCTGGGTGGGTCACAGGAGTATGTACCCTCCACACCACCTTCAGATGGACACTTGGGTGGTTGGGGGGTGGGTTGACCTGCTTGGTAGTGTGGTGTCTAAAAACAACCAGTGGGAGAATAGAATCTGACTTAGCAGCCTTCATATTCAAGCTAGATTCTTCCCTGTTGTAAACTATATAGCTCCATTGAATGCGCAAACCCATGTAGATTAATTAGCACTGGTTTTTTCCCCTTTCTTTTCTTAAAGGGGGATTCCAGCTGTGTGCAGGGAGATGGCTGTGTGTAATTTTTGCACATGAGCAGTTATACTTTTGGAATTTTCCATGAATCGGGAAAATCACGTGGCTGTGAGTATGCTCAGTTTATCTAATTGAAGCCAATCAGTGGGGATTCATTGTTAGCGTAATAAGGGGGGGAAGGCAAGTAGAGCTACAGAAGCCATTTTTGAGGTGACTAAGAGCTGGACACTGTTGCTGCCAGCATTCCTAATGTTATTAATTATTTATTTATTTTAAAATTTTATACCCCGCCCCTCCTGCCACTGGCAGCCCAGGGAGGCTAACAAAGTTGATCAATAAAATACAATAAAACATATATGATTTTATATCTTTTTTTTTTTATAAAGAATTAGGAGAAAAAACCTGTAACATCCACCATCCCATCCACCTCACCCTTCTCCCTCGCCAAACGCCTGACAGAACAGCCAGGTCCTACAATTCCTACGGAAAACCGGGAGGTCTGGGGCCAGACGGGTCCCCACCAGGAGGGAATTCCAGAGGCACGGCGCAGCCACCGAGAACACCCTGTCCTGTGTGGCCCCCCGGGAAACCCGAGGGACCTCCAACAGGGTGCCCACGGATGACCGCAGAGGCTGGTCCAGAACCCGGGGAGTGAGGTGATCTCGCAAATAGGCAGGGCCCAGACCATGTAAGGCTTTATAGGTAAAACCCAATACTTTGAATCAGGCCCGGAAGACTATCGGCAGCCAGTTCAGAGATCGGAGCACTGGTGTAATGTGCTCTCGACGGCCCAGCCCCACCAGGAGCCGGGCCACCGCATTCTGCACCAGCTGCAGCTTCTGAGCCGTCACCATAGGTAGCCCCACAGAGAGCGCGTTGCAGTAGTCTAACCGAGAGGTGATAAAAGCATGGATGATCATGGCCAGATCCAGAACCGAAACCAGCAGCCGAAGCCGCCGCATCAGATGTAACTGGTGAAAGGCACTCCTCACTACAGCCTCCACCTAGAGCTGTGGTACTGCACATCGAGGAGCACCCCCAGATTCCACACATGGGAAGTCAGTGAAGGACAAACCCCCTCAACCGAGGGGGCTGTCATCTCCATTGACTTACCCACTAACATTACCTCCATCTTGTCAGGATTCAGTCGCAGTTGATTAGCCCTCATCTGGTCCCCCACAGTTGCCAAACACCAGTAAGCACCAAGACAGCCGGGCCTGGGTCAGTTGAAAATGACAGGTACAGTTGGGTGTCACCCGCATACTAATGACACCTCACCCCGTACCCTCTGATCACTTTGACGAGCAGCTGCATGTACACGTTGAACAGGAGAGGGGACAAGACAGAACCCTGCGGGACCCCACATGAGAGGTCTCGGTGAGATGAAAAATAATCACCGAGCACCACCTGCTGAGTTCTCCTGGTCAGGAATGAGCAGAACCATTCAAGAACGATCCCGCCCACCCCTGCACTGTCCCGCAGACGCATCACCAACATCTTGTGGTCAACGGTATCAAATGCAGTCAACAGATCTAATAGGACCAAAAGGGTCGATCGACCCTTGTCCTTTTCACGACGCAGATCATCCACCAAAGCCACCAATGCTGTTTCAGTGCCATGCTCCAGATGAAAGCCAGACTGCAAGGGGTCCAGATATTCGATGCGGTCGAGATGCTCTTGGAGCTGCTGAGCCACTACCTGTTCAATAACCTTCCTTAAAAAGGGAAGGTTAGAGACAGGCCGATAGCTGGGCCCTGTATAATCTATACCAGGTGTATGGTAATGTGAAATGCATTATTTGTATCCTTAAGTTTCTTTATTTTAGTTTAGAATTATAAACCAAGGAAGGAAGAGTATAAATTTTGTGGATTTAACTAAATCTTGAGAGGGAAATTCACTCCCTGTTATTGTCTGTGTATAATTTGTCCTTGTACCAGGGTTTTGTTGTAAGAATAAGTGATCCAGAACTTTGTACTGGTGAACAGCAGCACTGAAACTGCCACAGGCTATTCACACTCCATGTTAAGAAGTGCAGTGATTGGACTCGGGTGGATTGTGAGTTTTGGAAATCACTAAACTTCTATTCAAGAAGTGCTAAACATCTTTAAGTAATCTGAGTTTTACAAAAAAACAATCTTATTTTTGTTCAAATTTTACTTGTCTGTCAAAATTTTCCTCTGAGATGTTTGATGGGTGTCCCTAACTAAACCCAAAGATAGAGTACTGAAAATACAGCACCCAGCTGGGGTTACATAAGTGCTATGATTCACCGGTGTAAGTCACAACAGACCCTTTTTGTCAATTTATGTGAGGAATGTATTTTTTTAATCTCTATTAAGATGATTCCCTCAGCCCAACTGAAAAAAACCTTGGGTCAAATATTCAGCTTCTATGCCAGTCTACACCAACCAAAGTTCAACCAAGCCCCTAGTATGCAGTCTGTGTTAGCCTCCCTACGGGCAGCCATGGTCTCCAATACAGCAAAATACAGAAATGGTTAGCAAATCTTGTTGGCTGTTAGTTTAGTTTTGTAAGAATGTGGTTATGATGGTTTCAAATGCAAAAGATGGTGAAAGTAGATCAGATTAAATCTGAAATGAATACCCATTTTTGTAGTCTATCATATTTCTGGCACCTGACCTGCCACCTTCAGGTACCAGTTGGTAGTATTAATTTTTATTATTTATATAGCACCAGCACTGTACAGTACCGAATTAGTGCCTGACAGGATACCCAGTGTCCTGATTTTCTGACTTTTGATAATGGAATACTGGACTTCTGGCACCAATATTTCAGGTTTCAGTCCCAATTTCTTTGACTTCCATCCAATTTTTCACTATTTTCCCAAATCCATTTACTGATCAGTAATCAGTAAACTTGTACTGATAATTGCATATATTCTGGATAATTGGTTACCCAATCAGCACTTGGGAAGCCCGTGGGGTACTCGAGATGGTGCCTGAAATCGTGGATATTGCCTACTGGTAATCTGGTACTCGTCTTAGCTATAGTTTGGTTGATAACTTTTCTAGGACCTACTTCTTTCAATGAGAGTATGCGAATATTTGGAAAACTAAAGATAACTTAATTCTCCAAAATTATCTCAACAGCACCCGTTATAATACATTTTCTAAGAACATGGTGTCAGGGACCTGTGGGGGAGGCTAGTGCCCCCCTTCAGGTAGGGAACTGGTACCTAGGACAGAACATACACAAAGAGCCCCAGAACCAGGGGTGGTGGTCCCCCTTGGGTGGTGGGGCAATGCCCCGTCTGGCCCCCCAGGACACCCCCAGCCAGCAGAGGCTTTTAAAAAATAAATAAATTTTAAAAATTTGGCCGTGTCAGCGTCGCGGTGAATGTTAGGAGCCATCTCAAAGAACCTTGTTCAGAGAGGAAGAAACCCTCAGAAGGTTCCTGCCTCTCAAAGTTCTTCGAGGTGGCTCCGAACATTCTCACCGGTTGTGTGTGCACACGCACACACAACCGGTGAGTACTCAACCCCCCCCACTTTGAAGGCTTCCTATGGAAGCCTTGAGGGACAAAAGGGAAGCGTTCTCCCTTTATGCGGAGTGGGCGGCTAGAAGGGAGCCACAGGGGGCACTCTTTCATTGCAGGGGCCGGGCAGGGCTAAACTTCATACCCGTGCACCCAATAGAGGTGCCCCAGTATGAACTAAGAGCTGCATGTGTGTCAGCAGCTCCCAGCCCCCTGCACAGGCTAGGTCCCAACCTGTGTAGGGTGCTGGGAACTGCTGACTTACATGCAGCTCTTAGCCTCCCCAAGTCCGTTCCTCCCTCCCTCCCTGGACGCAGATCGGTGGTGGCGCTGAGGAGAGGTCAGGAGCTGGCCCCACCATGGTGAGTAAATTGTGGGGTCCGGAGTAGGGGTGGGGGTGGGGGGAGTGCGGGCACATGGGGGGGAGCGGGGGACACATGGGGGCAAGTGTGGGCACATGGGGGAGGGGAGAGGGGGTGGGTTAGAGTAGGGGGACTGGGAGCCAGGGCTCCTGGGTTCACTGGGAGGGGAGTGGGGGCTAGTGGGTTAGAGTGGAGGAGCTGGGAGCCAGGGCTCCTGGGTTCACTGGGAGGGGAGTGGGGGGCTAATGGGTTAGAGCAAGGGGGGTGATGGGAGTCAGGGCTCCTGGGTTCCTTGGAAGGGGAGTGGGGGGCTAGTGGGTTAGAGCAGGGGGATGGGTGTGTGGGAGCCAGGGCTCCTGGGTTCCTTGGGAACAGAGTGGGGGGTAGTGGGTTAGAAAAGGGGGATGGGTAGGTGGGAGCCAGGACTCCTGGGTTCCTTGGGAGAGGACTGGGGGGGTAGTGGGTTAGAGCAGGGGGATGCTCCAGGGAACCCAGGAGTCCTGGCTCCCACTCGGATGGGTGGGTGGGAGCCAGCACTCCTGGGTTCCCTGAGAGAGGAGTGGTGGGCTAGTGGGTTAGAGCAGGGGCCCGGGGGGCTGGGAACCAGGACTCCTGGGTTCACTGGGAGGGGAGTGGGGGATAGTGGGTTAGAGCAGGGGGGCTGGGAGCCAGAACTCCTGGTTTCACTGGGAGGGAAGTGGGCGCTAGTGGGTTAGAGCAGGGGGTGCTGGGAGCCAGAACTCCTGGGTTCTCAGGGAGGGGAGTGGGAGCTATTGGGTTAGTGCAGGAGGGACTGTGTGTGGTAAAATTGAGGTTTGGAAATCCTGAGAGAGATGTCACAGTAAGTCATGCGATTTCAGTTGTGTTTAAAATGCTGGAACTGGGATGTGCTTGGTAAAATTGGACTCAGGCTGTGACTAGGGTGCTTTACAAGGATGGGTCCCTGTGTTTTGCGTTTATAAATTATTTATTTTAAGCTTGTTGTGCATGTAGACTGTGTTTTCTTCCATCCAATGTTAGGGATGGGCGAATGCGGTTTAACTCGAATAGTTCAGTCAACCTAACTGAACGTGCAAACCGAACTCGATTTCGAACGTTCAGTTCAGATGTGTTCGGTGAGTTCGGAATTGAATTTTTTTTGTTTCAATGGAAAACACATTATTGGCTGTAACGTTTTTGGTTTTTATGCTATGTGGCTGAAATAGGGGTTGCCTATACCTCCAATAGAAAGCATTATGTGTACCAAATTTCAAAATGATTGGATAAAGGAATCTGATTTTAGAAGCAGTTGAATTATTGTATTTTGCAATATTCTACATATACATTCTTAGCTGTAACTTCTTTGACTCACAACTAATGTAAGTGAAACTTGTCCAGTTTATACCCCTTCCCATATTTAGTACCTTTGCCACATTTCAGAAGGATTGGGAAAAGGGTCTTGATGGTATAAGCAATTAACATATACATGTATGTCTGACTATAACGTCTTTGTAGTCCAACCAGTGTACATGAAATTTTTCAGAGATATATATTACACTTTTATGATCATCTCTGCCAAACATCAGAAAGATTTTATAAAGGGTCCAAATTTTATATGCCTGTATGACATATGTAGAGAAGGGGCCTATGCCTGGGATTCTATTACGTCACTGTGGTATAAGATCGGTTTGTGATGCGAATTGGTCAACAGAAACATCAACCAAATATCCTCATTCTGTGCTGGGACCATCCCAACATATCTCCCCCACTTGTTTCTGGGAAGTCAGAAGCATCTGTTTAGGAAAGAGTCAATAGAAATTCTCTTATGTCCTCTGTCTCAGTGCTGCAGGATGTGATTGATAGTTGGCCAGCCTGGATGTGTTTAAACTATGTCTCCTGACTGCTGGGATGCTATCTCAGAAGTCCCAGTTATGTTGCTTATGCCCGCCACAGACCGCCCCCTATGCCCACCTCGAAGCCACTACCAATTGGTCCTGTAAAGCTAGAAGCTTGCAGTAATGTGTTTGGCCATTGAATGTGTCTGTCAGTCTTTGAGGTTGCTCCACATCCTTCCTCCTACCATCTGTCTCCCCTTGCCATGCAGGGTGCCTGCCTCTGACTGGCATTGAATATGCTGATATTCATCTGAATAATGATCTTCACAGGGACAATATGAATTGCTTATATAATTGGGTCCTTTTATCAAAATATTCTGTACATTTGCTGAAATGGCAGGAAAGGTATTTGATACATCCTTGCCAAATATCCTATAAACAGAATGGAATATCAAAATGTTACAGCTGGAAATGTATTTTCAGGTTAATGCCTTATACCCTTGGGACCCTTTATTCACTCTTTCTGAAAATTGGCAGAAGAATTAAACATATGGAGGGACATAAAATGCACAAGTTTCATGAATATTGGATGCAAGATAAAGAAGTTGCCATGAATGTGTATGGAGCTTTTCTTAAAATCATAACATTCAATTGCTTCAGAAATAATTTCTCTTTATCTAAACATTCAGAATTTTGGTACACATATGCCCACCATTGAGGGTACAATCTCTCCATATTGCATGAAAAATGAATAAGAAACAAAAATGTTATAGTCAGAAATATGTTTTTCAGTTTTTTCCCTTTATTTCAAAAACCAAATGTCATTTTCGGTTCCTGATTGCACTGAACTAAAGACCAAACCGAGCCCGACTGAACCAAATACTGAATCCAAACTCAACATTCGACCCGAATCACCAAACGGCCGAACCTGGTTCTGTTCGCACATCCCTGTCCAATGTTAACCCTGGGAAATCTTTGCTGCTGGGTTTTGCCAGTGTTTTGGGTGTTTCCCTGTATTTTGGGTTTACAAATTATTTATTTTAAGCTTGATGTGCATGTAGACTGTGTTTTCTTCCATCCGATGTTAACTCTGGGAACTCCTTGCTGCTGTGTTTTGCCAGTGTTTTGGGTTTACAAATTATTTATTTTAAGCTTGATGTGCATGTAGACTGTGTTTTCTTCCATCCGATGTTAACTCTGGGAACTCCTTGCTGCTGGGTAATGCCATGTCACTGGCCTACCATCCCCCTGGCTCCGCCTACTGTTCCCCTGGCTCCGCCCCTAGGCCCGCCAGCCTTACTGCCCCAGTGCCCCTCCAACATCAAAACATCAAAACCCACCAGCCACCCCTGCCCAGAACCTACCATAAAGAAAATAGCTAGGGTAATAGGGTTCTCTTCAGATCCGATATCGCCGGTTTTTGGCTGTACTGGATTTAAAACCGAGATCCAATAAACCAGGCTGTACCATATTTTTGTGTTGGTCTCGGATCTCGGTTTTTTAAATATGACTTTGGGGCATTGGCACATCTTTTTTGTTTTGTAATTCAGTTGAGTCCCTCCCTGCCCCCTCCTAGTGGTAACTAACTGTTACATTTAGCACGGTGTTTTTTTTTTACTCTACTTTGCATGGTTGCCTCTTTTGAATTCAAAAAAGGCATCCAATCCTGAAGGTTCCCTAAGATTTGTTAGAGGGGGGAGGGATGTGATTTAGGGGGTTGGCACTTGGCTGAGCTGGCCAATAGTAATGTAAAAAATATTTTTTTTACTTCTGGGACCTTCTGGACCTTGGGTTTGGAAGCCAATTTACAGCAGGTTTGGCTATCTGGAAGGACTGCCATAGACTGTGACTTTTATGGCATTAATCATTACAGACTCCCCTGGTGCCCCTTAGCAAGGGAAGGGAAGTAAAGTAATTTGGGGACCTAGTATCTTGGGATCCGGGGGGAGGGTGCAGACCATGAGGCCAGGCTATGTGCCCAGGCCATGTTGGAGTATGCAGGTGGAGGCTTTGAAGCTATGCCTATGGGGGAGGGGGAAATGTGGCTGCCAGCTTGCTCCTCCATAGTGGTGGGTTCAGGGGTTGTATGCCCCCCTCCTTCACCCCACCCCCCACCTTTAGCCCCACACCTTTATTCACCCCCACCCTCACACCCCTTCACGCCCACATCTTTTAGCCCCACACCCTTTGTCATGGTTTTGGGGGTCCACTACCCCACTTTCCTGGGTTGGGTGACTCAATTTCCCTCACTTGAAGCCCACCTGAACCAGTTCTCTCTCTGGATGATTCAGTCCTGCAAGTGGGATAATCCTGTTGTCTCCCAACTTCCAGAAACTTCCCGTTTACACACTGTCTCTCTCTGAATTTGCCAGTGCTTGAAAGCACAAGCACTCAGATTGTGTCCCCAATGCTAGACAACAGACACTTTCATAGTGAATAAGAAAGTTTATTGATTACATAAGCAAAGATAGTTTGACACAGAGTGACTAATAAAGTAAACAAAATAACGCATTCCTAAACTGTATTGTGAGCATCCCTAGTTAAAGTCTTACCCTATAAAAGTCCCCTTCTCAGTCAGTGATGTAAGGCAGCTGGGCGCCAATCTTAAGTTGGTTAGAATCAAAGTTCATTCTCTCAGTCCATAGTTCCAGCAGTCTGGCTGGCAGGCGAGCTGATGCCTTCGAGCTGCAGTCCAAGGCTCCTCAGAGTCAGAGGTTGAATTGAATTCCAATTGTCTTCTTGATAGCAACAATCTCCCCTTTTATATGTTTTCAGCTTCCTTTGACTCACTTTTCCCGCTTGGAGAACTCTGTGTGTTCTGTGTCACGTAGGCAAAGGAAGAGCTGTATTTGCTAGGGATGGGTGAATGCGGTTCGGAAGTTTGGAGTTTGGCCCGAACTCAGTCTGTTCAGACGACCGAACCCACTGAACCGAACTCGAACTAAACTACAAACCTACCGAAAAGTTCGTTCGTGATCTGCCATGTTCGGTTGAGTTCAGGCGGGAAAAACGTGACTGGAAGGCCCAGGGAGGGGGAGGCAGTTGAGGAGCAGACTTCCTCGTACTGGTGGTGGAGAGGCTTGGAGTAGCAGCCAGCGTGTCCAATCACCTTTCCTTTTTGACTGAACACTGGCTTCACAGTCTGCGATTGACCAGGGGCTAGGCTGCATAGAGCCAATCAGGCCTTGTGGTAAGGCTGGAGCAGCAAGTAACAAAACTCTTTGCCCTGCACCCCTTCCAACACCTTCTGAGCTAGCTACTGATCCTGTCAGCAGGCGTTTTCAGAAGGCTCCCTGACTCCCAGTAGTTTGCTTCCCTCATCCATTCCCAATCTTCCTCCTATTTCAACCATCCAACAGATTTACCTCCCTATTATCATTTAGTTAGATTATATTAGATAGATTTAGCAGTTGTTTTTTTTTACGCCTCCCTGTGTTCTATCTCCCTACCCTCCATTGAATCCATTCCTTTCCCTCTCCCTCCATATTCCATCCCTCATTCCCTTCCCCTGGTTTTTGATTAATTAGAGTAGGATTAGAGTGATTTAGGTTTTATTTCAGTTTCTGTACCCCTCCCTGTGTTTTTTTGAGCTGTCTGTGCCCCCCCATCCCTGTGTAATATTGTGTGTGTGTGTGTGTATATATATATATATATATATATATACAGAGAGAGAGAGAGAGAGAGAGAGAGAGAGAGATTATAGTAGTTGTTAGGTAGGATTATAGTTAGCTATTACAGTTAAGTTAGCTTAGTTTATAGAGATACAGTGATCTAGTTTTAGAGTGTGTTTTTTATATTCCATTTAGCTCCATGGGTTTTATAAGTTATTAGATAGTTAATTTGAATTTTTATCAAATTGAAAATAAATAAAAAATATACTTGTGTGTGGTTTGGAGAAATGGAGAAGGGAGATATGAGAGGGCGAGGTTGCTCTGCTGCCCATAAGGCAGCCAATGAAGAATGTGGCAGGGGCCGTGCCATCAGAGTGCCAGCAGTGGGCAGAAGCAGCAGCCCAAGCACATCCCCACACCCCAAGCTGCGAAGGCCTTATGTTGGGTCTTGCTCTCCCAGCACTAAGGGCCAGGGGGTTGGGGGTTGTCTCCTGGCAGTGGAAGAGGCTGTGGTGGCCGTGTCATCTGCAGCTGCAGGCAATTCAGGGGACGAAGTATCCCAGCAGAGGCCAGCATTGTCCCCCGACTCCCTCATTATTGAGAGCCCGGCTAGAGGCAGGGCCCGATCCCCGGGCACCGACAGCAGGGAGAGTAGCAGCAACAGTAGGTATAGGGGGCAGGGGGAAGAGTGCTGCTCAGAGTGGGAACAGCATTGGGAATCCAGCAGCCTCCGTCACTCTGTTTGTGGATGGGGACAGCGATGCAGAGGTTTCTGTGGAGGAGGTCTCTGTATCTGGTGCTGCTGAGGTGATGACTGTCCTTCAACGAGCTGTGTCGCCAGTGCCACCATGTCCTGCCCCTCCCAGGAGTGCGTCACCCGGAGGCAGTAGGGGCTAAAAAATCATGGGTCTGGGAGCATTTTAAGGTGGTGCAGGCAGATGATCCCCGGGAGGTGTGGTGCACTTTGTGCAGCAAGGTGGTGAAGTGTGGGCAGGTGCTCACCAACTTAGGGACATTCGCCATATCCAGGCACCTTAAAACATGCCACAGTGCTGCTCTGCTAAGCAGGCAGGCTGGGTCAGTGGATGCAAGTGGGTTCCTGATCCAAGTGGCCACTCATCCTCCATCAGGCAACTGTCCCACTGCAGCAGCTGCCTCTAGCAGCAGGAGCAGTATCACTGCTATGGGGAAGCAGCAGGAGAGGTAGCAGAAGCATCAGTGTCAGCCCACAATGGAGGAGCTGGGGTGGGGGCAGCTTGTAAGGCCATCGGCAGCTGGAGGGCGGTGTGGCTTTCAAGAAGAAAGCCACGCGCCTGTTGGGCGAGATGATTGCAGTCGATGGCTAGTCTTAACTTAAAAATTTCATTTATTGTTTTTGCCAAAGGCCATAACAAAATCCATACAACATGACATATGTTCCACATAACATATAGAGCCGTAGCACACTATATTCCTTGTATAAATCATCTGGTACAGTATACAGAGTGTTACAAAAGATAGCCATTATCCAGCCTGGATGTCCTAACTTCTCAGCTATGCATCCCCTCACCCCCTCTGCTCATCCCTCTAGGGAATCCTAGACCCTATCAATATAGGGAGCCCCTGGCCAGGCTGGGGCAGACTGCCACCAGGTTAGCCTAATCCATGGTCGAATCTTTGTGGGCAGCCCTTGCCCTGATGAAAACTAAACAGAATTTGACCACCACCCTTGCCATTTCGGAGTCGGTGCTGCCAAGTAGTCTTGCCATCAGGCCCTCCGGGTCACTAATGCCCCCCCCTCATTAGGGATAAATCCCCCCAGAATTGTTACTCTTGCCCCTGCCAGAGCCGGGCAATAAAGTATTATGTGGCTGGGGGAGTTCATTTTAGGACGTTTGCAAAGCAGGCAGTGTCTCTCCTCTTTAGGAATACCCCCCCATCTTCCATCCCTCATTTCTGAGGGATATACCTTGCACCTCAGGCTAGTGAAGGCTTTGCGTCGGCTGGAATCCAGCCACTGGAATAAATAGCTCCTCTCCCCTCCAACCCCACTTGGTGGGCAGTAAGCTGGGCGACCTTCTGTGCCACGAGAAGCGCGAAGGTCAGTCCTTCTCCATTGTCAGGGACACAGGGTTTAAGTGGCTGATGGGGTTCCTGGCCCCCCAATTTAAGATGTTGTGCCACACCACCCTCAGCCATACGGTGGTGCCAGGCCAGTACAGGAGAGGGCGAAGGAGCAGCTGGCACTGGCAGGGACTGTGGATGCCACTGTCCATTTCACAACTGACCTGTGGTCCAGCCAGAATGCCCGACATGCATACCTGGTGGTGACAGCGCACTGGTGGGAGGACCCAGAGTTGGCATTGGACAGTGTCAGGAGGGGTCCTGAAGCAGGGTATAGGTGGGCCCTGCTTCAGGTGGAAGTCATGGACTGCCCCCACACCTCTAAGAACCTTGAGGCAGCCCTGAACACTGGGGGGGGGGGAGTGGGTTACGCCTGGTGCACCATTCACCCCGGGGTGTGTGGTGACTGATAATGCATCCAATATAGTGAGGTCTGTCCACGATGCGAAATTTACCAGCATCCCTTGCACAGCACACACCCTCCACTTGTGCCACGGATGCTCTGGGCTTGGGGGAGAAGGGGATTGGGGCAGGCACCCGTAGCTCCCTAATAGAGCAGGGGAGGAAGCTGGCGGGGTTCTTTAATCACGGTGTTTAGGGCAACGAAACCCTCTGGACCAAGCAGGCTGAGCAAGGCTCCCCAGGGCATCTGCTGGTGCAGGACATGTCCACAAGGTGGAATTCCACCTTCCTGATGCTTGAGCGGCTTGTGGAGCAGAAATCCGCCTTGCATCAGGTGGAATTGGACATGGACAGCAGGGCACCTCCAGGCTTCAATGGGCCAGAATGGGAGATCCTGGCACAGACGGCCATAGTTCTCAGACTGTTTCATGATGTGACAGAGACTATAAGCTCCTCCACAGCCACCATAATCCAGGTGACCCCTCTGGTCCAGAGTCTCCATGGGAGTCTGAAGGAGATCATGTTGCAGGGGCAGGATTGTGACCCTAGGGGTAAGAGGCTGGGTCTGAGGTGGTTGGGCTGGCACAGAAGCTCAAGACAGGCCTGCCGGCGAGGTTCAACAAGCTTCTGCAGAAGGAGGAATATGTTGTTGGAACAATGCTGGACCCCAGGGTCAAGGGCAGCATCGCATGCAAGTCAGCCCACTATGCCATATGGAAGGATGATCTTGTGCGGAGGGTCCAGAAGGCAGAGTGGGCTCTGGAGAGTTCATGCTGCCAGCAGCAGGACACCCCAGGGGATGGTGGGAGTGGGAGCAGCCACCCCTCTCAGCCAGCGGGGTCTATCCCTGTCCCCAGCCCAAGCAGTAGCAGCAGCACCATCTGCAGAAGGATTAGCAGCAGCAGCACCCCTACTGCCAGCAGCTCCTCCTCTGTGTGGCCCACAAAATGGCAGGGACTGACAGCATGGCTGAGGGCAGTGGGGGTGGTGGTGCCCAGGGACAGCTATGAAAGGGAGTATGACAGCGCCTCAGCAGCAGTTGATACCTACCTGGACGAGGAGCCATGCATCGATGCCAGCAGCGATTCCTTGGCCTACTGGGTCAGCAAGACTAACGTGTGGCTGGTCTGGTACAAAGTGGCCAGGGGAATTATTGTCATGCCCATCAACCAGTGTCCCCAGCGAGCAGGTGTTTTCTGTGGTAGGGGACATTTTCTCCCTGCACCGTCTGAGACGGGGCCAAGTTGGTGGAGCAGTTGATCTTCTTGAAGGTCAACCTTCCACTGCTGGCATTACCTGAGCTGCCCCTGGACAAGGAGTGATGGTGGAGTAGCACACACACCATCCCATGCCAGAGGCAATCTTGGGAAGGGGCTCCTCGTCAATAAGGGCTGCAACCAACCCTTCTATGTAAAAGCTGACGCCTCCAGTGCGGCAATCAGGGCCGTACTCCTGCAAACTTCCCCTGAGCAACAGCTCTGGCACCCATGTGCATATTACTCCCGTCCTGGCAACTGACTTCTGCAGAATGAAACTATGCAATATTTGATTGGGAACTTCTTGCAATTAAGGCGGCGTTCGAAACCTGGCATCACTAACTTGAAGGAGCTCGCCATCCTGTGATGGTCATCATGGACCAAAAGAGTCTCACGTACCTCCAAACGGCTCAGATCAGTAATGCGCAGCATGCCCTCTGGGCCCTGTTCTTCACGCACTTTACGTTTACCTTGCAGTATCGTCCGGGAAGACTTAACATATTGGCGGATGCCCTTTCTCGGTACTATGAGGGGAAAGACTCTCCCGCACTGAGCCAAGGCCTGATTCTAGATGCATGAGACTTTGCAGGCACCATCCTGACTCGGGAACAGCTGCAGACCGCCTCGGCGGAGGAACCTGGGCCAGGAATCGATCCCTCATATATGCACATCCAAGGGCTGTTTCATAAAGACAGATGCATTCTGGTGCCCTCGCCATGCAGAGCTGACATCCTCTGGTCTCACCATGATGCACCGCTAGTGGGACACCTGGGAATAGACCAGACCTACAAGCTCATCACATGAACATTTTGCTGGCCAACCCTTTTCCAAGACGTACAACAACACGTCCGTCAATGTCGTATGTGTGCCCTCAACAAGGTACCTCGTAAGGCCCCTACAGGACTTCTTCAGCTCCAGCCCATGACATAGAGACCCTGGCAAAGGGTAGGGATGGATTTTATTGTGGAACTTCCAGCCTCATAAGGCTACACTACGGTCCTCGTAGAAGTGGACCACTTCACAAAAATGGGCCACATTATCGCTTGCAAAACACTACCTACTGCCCAAAGAACCACACGTTTATTTATCCGACACGTTGTCAAGCTTCATGGGTGGCTGCAAAAAATACGGAGCAATCGCGGTACCCAATTTGTGTCCCATTTCTGGAAGGCATTATTCAAGAGTCTCCAGGTCACCCTGACCCCGACCACAGCATACCATCCCCAGGGGAACGGGCAAGTTGAGTGGGTCAACCAGAACCTGGAGCACTATCTTCGAAACTACGTTACCCTCCATCAGGATGATTGGTATGACTGGGTCCCGCTTGCGAAGTTTACCTATAACACCACCCCAAATGCATCCCTTGGCAGCTTGCCCTTTTTTATTACGTACGGGTTCCACCCCCCTCTTGGGACCATTGATGTCCATACCACCACGGTCCTGGATGCCGGGGCATTAGCACGTTGGATTCACGAAGCCCAAGCCCTCACCACTCGCACCTTAAACCAGGCTTGCCAGCAGTATAAGAACTATGCCGACCACCTGCGGTGCCCAGCCCCGTCCTTTCACCCTGGTGCTCTTGTATGGCTGGATCAGCACCACTACCCATACACCCGGCCATCGAAAAAACAAGACCACCACTACCTTGGCCCCTTCCTCATTCTTCGTAAGGTTAATGAAGCATCCCTGGTGCCCTTGACCATCATGGGGACTCAGCTGGGGGCCTTGGTGGGGGGGTACTGTAAGGAGGGGGTGACAATGACACCTCGGGGTGCCCCTCCCTGACCCCACAGTGGGCCCCGCCGCAGCGCCACAAGCCGCACAGTTCCTGCAGCCATCACCAGCCTCACCGGTTGCCCCAGCAATGGGGCTGGCTGAGGACACCACTCCCGCACTTCCGGGAATCCCTGGAAGCGTGGGGTCATGCCCCGAGCCGTTGCGTTGCTCCCCACGGCTCCGGGCCAAACAGGGGGAAGAGCCACAGCAATAAGAGGCTGGCGCTGGGTCACAGACAGCACTGGCAATCGAGAGAGAAGCTGACCCCTGACTCTGAGCTAAGTATTCTTGCGTGTGTTAATTGTATTTCGAGTTGTGTGTCTTGTATTCCGTTTGAGTATCCTTGTGTCTATTCCTTCCCTACGTGTGAGTGTGCGACTGAGAAAGGTGAGTGTCTGGAATGTGTGTGGTTGCCCCCCCCTCCTGGGACCCGATCCTTTCCCCTCCCCACTGTGAGCATTATTTACCCCCCTTCCTTACCCCCTGGTCTGTGGACCCTTCCCCCCTTTTTCCTTCACCTCCGTGCACATACCAATCCCTTGCCTCCCTCCTGGTGTGAAAGGGAATGCATGAGAGGGAGAATTGGGGAATTCTTAGGCATCAGTCTGCCTCTTCACTCTCCACCCTACAATGATAGGGGCTTGGTCTCTGTGAGGCCAGATCAGCCCACATACTATCCTGATGGGCACCTTTCTCACGAGCAGAAGGACCAGGGAGCAGATGTAGTAGGTTGGACTGGGGGTGTGTGTGTGCGAGTGCTTGACCCTTTTCCCTCCCCCCCCAACTGCCATCCCAGGGGCAATAGCCATAGATCATCATAGGGATACTACCTTGATGTAGAGCAATATATAGAATCCCCTCCAAGGTAATTGAACCACAGAAGGTGAAAAGAAATAAGATAGAAAGGGGGGACAGAGTGCAGGAATACCAGGCAGGTAGGGAGGGTCAAGATTAACAAGTGATGCAAATGGACAGATGCAGGGGAGGGGGGGAGAGAGAAAGAGAACACACATACAGTTATCTCCTGTGAAAACCAGAGAGGGAGGAAGACCAGGTAAACTACAGAAGGTTGGGGAGGCACAACATTCAGCAAGACTATGAAAAGACATGAAATTTATAATTGAGAACAAAGCATGCAAAGACAGAAGGGACAGGACAACTATAAACGGGGAACCAAGCACCCTGGAACGATGGAGAGGCTGGGAAGCTATGAAGGGTAACAAGGGGAGGCAGCAAAGAGCTCAAGGGATGCAAGGGAGAAGAGGGAAACCACGAGGAATGGGGAGTGGAGTAGCAGAGTATGCACAGCAGGGGGAAAGGAAGGACAAGCTAGACAACAAAAAGCGAACACAAACTATGAATAAGGAAAAATCCAACCTGAGGGATGAACACGACCGAATTAGGCTAGAGCACAAGCAGGGAGGAGTCAGCAACAGATGCTCCACCAACTTCCAGTGACTTCAATTGGACTATTATTATTATTTATTTCTTTATTAACACTATTTTCTATCCCTATCAGTTAATTGGGAAGCTGGTGGGCATGGCCCCAAACGGTGTCAGAGAGGAGAAGGAACACAGAGGAAATTCCACACCTGAACAGGCCAAGTGGTGGCATAGGGGAAAGGCAGCCACCCCCACTCCACCAGTTCCAAGGGTTCGGGGCTGGGCCCTAACACATGGAAGTTATGACAGAATCTTGCTTCTAACTCTATGGAACACTAATCCTAATTGTATTGTACAAACATCTCTATAGTGGTGGAACTCTCAAAATGCGGGCAAGTAATTTCTATAACATCCAGGGGTGATAAAAGATATCAAAATAGTAATGGCAACATTCAGTTGATCTTAGTAGTCAAGACTAATGAAAACAACTGAAAAGTCAACAGTTGAGAATGTCTTGTTGTGTAGTTACTCTTGATCTGAAGACACTTAGATAACAGCAATTGTCTCAGCCCTATATAAAATATGGCATGTTGTGTCTTAGAAATAAGAGAATGACAACAGACTCTTTTCTGATGCAATTTGCATTGATCCTTTAATATAAAGATATTACATTTTGGACGGAGAGGCACTAACTCTGTATATCAATCTTGTGGGAATGAGGTTAGCCTTTATGGCATTGCCACCACTGCTTTCCTAATATTCTCTGGGAACAGAGTGCTCTGCAGCAAATCAGTGCCATGCCAAGCAATTGAGGAAGCACTTGATAAATGGAGATTTGCAACTTAAGTATTGGAAAATAAGATTTCTTGTCATATGAGGATTATTTATTATTTTATTTTGGCAGATTTGCTCAAGTAATATATCAAGTTTCAGATAAGCAGTGCAGCACAATGGTAATTTAGTAATACAGAACATGTAGTAGCTTGGAAGGTCAAGAGTACCATCTAAATTGGCATGATGCATACACAGCCTTTATGGAATTGAGTCCCAAAAATGCTTAAAATAACTTGCTTGGGCTTTTAAAACACAGTTCTTGGAAAATGTATGACTCCTGGGTCAGCTAGTTAGCTGGTGTAAAGCAGTATTACTCTCTTTAAGGCAATGGAACCGTGACAATTTAAACCAGGTGAGCATTTGGCCTGATACCCAATTTGGTGCTGACTGAAGTTATGGTTGGCTTTACCACAGGGCTTCCTGGAGTGACCGTCCTTGGCTCCTCTTTTTCCTCCACTTTCAGGGCCCCCATTTTGACCAGGGCAGGGTTCAAGGCCTCCACTCCCTCCCAGTGGGTCCCCAAACACAACCACCTCTAGGTCCCCATGGAGGGCTTGGAGGTGGGGGGGGGGGCATTTTATCTTCTTCTTGAGTCCGACAAATTCTAAGGTTGGCTCTAGATAGTGGTAGGGATGTGTGAACAGAATGGGGTTCGGATGTTTGGTCCAAAAATTTAGTTCAGGTTTATGGGGCGGAGTTCAGACCTCCCCCACAAATGTTCAAAAGGTTTGGTCCTTCCAGGAGGCTTGGGGTGCTCCAGGGGTGCCAGTGGGGGCATGGCAGGCCCTTGGAGACACAGCAGAGACTGGGAAGGTTTGGCGCTTGGTACCCTGGCTTGCCTGGGCAGGCAGATTCGGCGCTTGGCCCGTGGGGGTTCCAGTGGTGCCATGGCTGGCTGGCTGAGACCCAGCAACAGCAGAGGCCAGGAAGGCTTGGGGGTTGGCCTGGCACCTGTTGCCCACAGGATTATTGATTACTTATTGATTATATTTTGGAGGCTCTAATTATCTTTGTGTCTGTAGAAACTCATTTAGTTATTAATACTGGGTTCTTCTGTTGGGTAACACTAATTCAGAGACCTTGACTGAGTCAGATTTGTTGAAGAATCAGCTGTTT
>QEPC01012378.1:381525-414328 GCA_003113815.1 Sphenodon punctatus
CGGCTGAAAGGGGTGGCTGCTCCCACTCCCACCATCCCCAGGGGCATCCTGCTGCTGCTGCAGCACACTCTCCAAAGCCCTCCCTCTCTGCCTGCCAGACCCTCTCCACCAGGTCACTCTTCCACTGCCCATAGAGCACTGTGTGGCATGCCACGCTGCTCTTGACCCTGGGGTCCAGCATGGTTGCCAAAATGTATTCCACCCGCTTCAGGAACTCATTGAACCGTGCCTTCAGTTGTCGCACCAGGGCACCCACCTCAGCCGCCAGCTACCTGCCCTGAGGGCCACAATCCCACCCCTGGAGAATCTCCTCCAGCCTCCTGAGGAGACTCTGGACCAGAGGGGTCACCTGAAGGAGCTGATGGTCTCAGTCACGGCCAGGAATGGTCTGAGCATGAAGGTCGTGTGAACCAGGATCTCCCATTCCACCCCATCATACCCTGGAGGTGCCCCACTGTCTGTCACCAGTTGAACCTGATGCAAGGCAGCTTTCTGTTCAAGAAGCCACTCGAGCATCAGGAAGGTCAAATTCCAATGTGTGGACACTGTCACAGGGAGGGGGGAAATGACACCAAGGATGGGGGAGCGAGGGACCACACAAGTACATGAACCCCAAACAGGCTCTTGGAGGAGCAAAAGGAACTCCATAAGGTGCTTCAAGATGGATTGCTGGATGGAAAAGCCCCGTCAGGATAGAATGGTGGCCCTGAACTCCATAAGAGTATAGGCCTCTATCATCATAGGGTGCCGAGCAGAATGCACCGGAGTATCCCCTCTCGCCTTTCACCCACCATACACACATGCTACAAATCACAGGGACTGGGAATGACAGTGCCGGCAGTGCAGAGAGGGAGGACCAGGACTCGGACCCCGTGCGGAGAGGGGGAGGGTCTAGCACACTGACTAGGAGTGAGGGAGGAACCCTCCGGAAATGGGGAAGGCAACACCCACTTTCCAACTCGCTCGCACAACCACCCATACACTCCAAGGAAGGCACAAGAGGAATGAGGGCACTCATAAAATACTGTGTCCCACGCATAACTCAAGCTTCTCACAGGGGCAAGGGAATGGGGGGACACAATAGGACAACAACAAGATTCGAAGTCACAATATACTCAGCTCTCGGTAGGGGGCCAGTCTCCTCTGATCACCTGTGCTGTGTGTCATGAAGCTCCGGTTTTTATAGTATCTGCCCCGCCTCCCTGCCACACCTGCAGCCACAAGGAACGGTGCAGAGGTGTTGGCCCTCCCACCATGCTTTGCATGGCTGCGTGGGGTGGCCTTGAAGTGACGTCTTGTTGTGGCGTTGCCTCAGTAACCCCTGGAGTCTGCAGTGTGTCTACTGGAGGTGCTGGGGGAGCCATGGCACGGGGAGGAGCCGAGGATGGAGCTCTCCAGCGTGCGGAGACCTGCTGTTGATAGAACCGTTGCCCACTTAGATAAAGGGCATCCCTTACAGTACCCTCCCCACGAGCCCTCCCCAACAGGGACCTGGTTTTTCTGGATGTTGACAATTGAACAGGCGGACGAGATGAGTGGCCGAGACCTGCATTGTGGTTTCCCAGGAGTGGTCATTGGGACCAAAGCCCGCCCTGTCCACTAGGTAGTGGAGGCCCCCATGTACAACTTTGGAATCAAGGAGGGCTTTTACTTCATAGTCCTGAGCTGCGAGGGGCGCTGGGGTTGGAGGGGCAGGAGGAAGATCCTGGATGGCCGCTTTCTTTAGAAGGGATACGTGAAATGTTGAGTGGATCCAGACGTGTGGGGGCAGCCGTACCTGGAAGGTAACATCATTGAGTAGTTTTTCTATAGGGTACAGTCCAAGAACTTATCATCGAGCTTGTTGGAGGGATGCCTATATGTATAGTGGTGTCTATCGATCCATACATAGTCCCCTGGTTGGAGGGGTGGTGTTGGCCGTCGATGTCTATCGATCCATACATAGTCCCCTGGTTGGAGGGGTGATGTTGGCTGTTGATGTCTATCTATGTAGTTCTTGTACTGTTGCCAAGAGTGGGCGAGGGTAGTCTTGGTGATTGCTTGGGCCTGCTGTATATGGTACACAAGACTCCCCGCTGTGGGTACTTGAACTGCGGGGATGTCGGAGGTTCCGATCTGTGGATGAAAGCCATAGGTGATGAAAAAAGGGGATTCACCAAGAGAGGTATTTGGGGCATTGTTATGTACAGATTTGGCCAGCGGCAACCAGGTGTACCAGTCATCCTGAAGGTAAGTTATATAGCAGCGGAGATATTGCTCAAAGTACTGGTTCACCCTTTCCACTTGGCTGTTTGCTTGAGGATGGTAGGCAGCGGTTGGCTTGAGCTGGACATGCAGTGCTGCGAACAGGGCCTTCCAAAAGTGAGACACAAACTGGGAGCCCCAGTCGCTTATCAGTTCAAGTGGCCAGCCATGCAGTTTTACAGAAGTGCCGTGTGGTGGGCTGGAGGGAGCCCTTTTCAGCCAATGAAGTGGGTCATTTTGGTGAAATGATCCACCACAACACATACTGTCGTATAGCCCTGGGACAGGGGTAATTCAATGATGAAATCAATGCCCACTCACTGCCAGAGGCCTAACGGTGGTTCGGAGAGATGCAGCAGGCCTTCTGGTGTCTATCTGGGGTCTTGGGGTGAGCGCATGTGGCACAACTCTGGACGTAGTGCTGTACATCCTGGGTGAGAGACGGCCATTGGATCAGTTGGCAGGTACAGTCTCTCCCTGGATGTCCCGCTAGGGGGGCATCATGATGTGCCCTAAGACCTGCGAGTAGCATGAAGGGGGGACAACACTACGACCTTGCTTTTTGAGGAGTCCATGGTCTTCCAAGTAGGATGGGTCGCTGACCGGAAGCAATTCCTGGGCTGCTGCTTGCGCAAGGGTTTCCTGTGATATATAGGTAGTAGCAAAAACCTTTTGATTCAAAAGGGGGCCTGATCGTGTTTTCTCCTTGTGGCCCTCTTATGATATTGGGAGAGAGCGTCAGCTAAAATGTTGAGCTTGCCATGACAGTAACGAATTACCAATGAAAAGCATGCAAAGAAGAGGACCCAGCGGGTGTGTCAAGCATTCACAATTTGTGTGGTCTGAAGGTAGATGAGGTTCTTATGATCTGTGACAACGGTAACTGGGTGCTTTGCACCTTCTGAATAATGTCTCCACGTCCTGAATGCTGCCTTGATCACCAACAATTCCTGGTTGAAGATTGTGTAATTTTGTTCCGCTGGGCTTAGCTGTCATGAATAATATGCACATGGTAACATTTGTTCATTAGCGGAGGCCTCTTGAGATAAAACAGCTCCATGCGCCTTGCTAGATGCATCTGCTTCCACCTGAAAAGGTCGCTGGAAGTCCGGGTGCAGCAGGAGGGGTTCAGTCATGAATGCCTTCTTTAAGTAACAGAAGCTATGCTGCTGTTCCGGTCCCCATATGAATTCTTGGTGCTTCTTTAATAGCCGGGTTAAGGGCGTAGTGATCTTGATGTAATTAGGTATATATTGGCGATAATAGTTCGTACTGCCAAGGAACCGTTGCAGAGGTTTTACTGCCTTGGGTGGCGGCCATTGTTGAATCGCCTTGACCTTGTGGGGGTCCATCTTTATTCCAGTAGGGGTGATGATGAATCCAAGAAAGTGCACAGATGCAAGGTGGAAGGTACATTTTTCTAACTTACAGTACAGCTTGTGAATTCTCAGCCATTGGAGAACCTTGCATACATGTTCAATATGTTGCTGATGAGTAATAGAATAAATCAAAATGTCATCAAGATATGTGATCACAAAAATGTCCAGGTCGTCTCAAAGGATGTCATTTATAAAATGTTGAAATGTGGCCAGTACATTTGCAAGGCTGAACGGCATCACTAAATATTCCAAATGCCCATAACAGGTCCGGAAGGTGGTTTTCCATTCATCACCCTTCTGGACCCTGACGAGATTGTAGGCGCCCCGTAGGTCAAGCTTCATGAAAATAGTTGCCCCTTGTAGTCAATTCAAGAGTTTCGGAATCAAAGGTAAGGGATATAGATTCTTAATTGTAATACTATTGAGGCCACAATAATCTATACAAGGGTGGAGACCTCTGCCTTTCTTAGGTACAAAGAATATGGGTGCCCCTGTAGGGGAACAGGGATGATGGATGAACCCATTCTGTAAGGCTTTGTTGAGTGTTCAGGTGTGGACAGTGCATAAATTTTCCCAAAAGGGGGCTCCGCCCCGGGTTGCACGTCGATGGGGCAATCATAGGGTCTATGAGGTGGTAGGACAGTTGCAAACTGTTTACTGAACATATCGCTGTATTTGAGATACTCTGGCGGGACTTGAAAGGAGGCCAAGGCAGTGGGCCCAGGGGCCACTGCAGCTGCACTTCGTATGTATGAGTAAACAATAGTCGGATGACAGCCGGAATTGATTACGGGTCCAGGATATCTGGGGATGGTGTTTCTGCAGCCACGGTAGGCCTAATACCACTAAAAACAAGGGGGTACATAGAACATCAAATGTGAGAACCTCCTGGTGGGTTCCAATGGTGCAATGCAAAGATGACGTCAGTGTAGTGATCGGTCCAGAGATCAGCGGGGAACCGTCGATGGTATGTACAGGTTCCGGCTTGGTCTTGGCCTCTGTTTGGATTGCTTGCGAGTGAATAAGACTGGTGTCCATGAAATTACTGGATGCTCCAGAGACCACGAGGGCCCAGATGACAAAGGAGCAATATGCTGTAACCGCTACCATTAGCGGCACCCGGAGGTGGGTGTGCAACGAGGAGTAAGCTGAGAGGATTAGCTTCAGGTCCGAGATGGCCCCTGCTCGCCTCAGCCTCAGGAGTTTCCCACTTCTCGGCGTTGCGTTGCTAACAACAGGCAGGCTTGTATAAAATGGGAAGGGTCTCCACAGTAATAACAAGCCCAGGATTTTCACCATCTCTCCCTTCCATGGTCAGGGGCCTCTGAGCCGTCCCGAGTTGCACTGGCATGGGGGCCAAAGGTGGTCTGGGTCCATGGGTTCGGCTTTCTTGTCACCTTTCTCTGTGTCGCTCTGTCAATCTGTCGTTGATTTGGAGCGTGAGGGCCACGACTTTCCCCCAGGTTTCGGGTAAAGCTGTGAAGGCTAACTGATCCTTCAGATCCTCACTCAACCCCCTTCGGAATAGGACCTTTAGCACATCCTCTGACCATTTCAATTCCAAGGCTAGCTGCTGGAAACGCATAATATATTCCAGTAGACTTCCCTTTCCTTGCCTGAGGGTCATGATTTGTGTTTCAGCGTCCAGTACTCATTGCGGGTGATCGAACAGAAGGGAAAACTCTTTTACAAAGTCAGCATAATTAGATAGCAAGGGAAACTTTCCTTTCAACAGTGTGGTGAAGGCTATCCCCTCCCTCAGGTTCCCAATAATAAAGGCTACCTTAAGATTATCTGTGGGGTAGGTGGTAGGTTGGACAGTAAAGTTCAGTTCACAGAGGGCTAAAAACCCTTGAAACAGGTGGGGATCCCCCCGCCCCCCCCGATTTGTCTATCTTTGGGCCTTTGGGTTCATAAGGAGCCACAGCCCTGGCTTCCCGTGGCTCCTGGGAAGCCGGGGTTGCTGCAGGGGACCAAGGGGGGGGGGATAACTGGGTCTGGTCCCAATGGCCAAGCCATTACTGCCGCCTCTAGCTCGGCTTGTTTAGCCTTTACGTCCATTAGTTCCAATGCCAGGGACTGGACCGCCCGTGCCAATTCCCCAAGCTCCTTAGCCACTTCTATGGTTTAGCATCTCTCAATGTTAGGAGGGACAAGTATGATGCTGGTGATGCTGTCACAGGGAGGTGGAAAAGGACACCAAGGATGGGGGAGCGATGGACCACACAAGTACATGAACCCCAAACAGGCTTTTGGGGGAGCAAGGGGAACTCTGTAAGGTGCTTTGAGATGGATTGCTGGATGGGAAAGGCACGTCAGGATAGAATGGTGGCCCTGAACTCCGTAGTGTTTAAGCCTCTATCATCATAGGGCGCCGAACAGAGTGCACCAGAGTATCCCCTCTTGCCTTTCACCCACCATACACACGTGCTACAAACTGCAGGGACGGGGCATGACAGTGCTGGTAGTGCAGAGAGGGAGGACCAGGACCCAGACCCTGTGAGGAGAGGGGGTCGGTCCAGCACGCTGACTGGGAGCGAGGGAGGAATCCCCCGGAAGGGGGAAGGCAACACCTGCTTTCCAACTCGCTTGCACAACAACCCACACACTCCAAGGAAGGCACAAGCGGAATGAGGGCACTCACCAAACACTGTGTCCCACGCACAACTCAAGCTTCTCACATGGGCAAGGGAAAGGGGGGACACAATAGGACAACAAGATTCGAAGTCACAATATACTCAGCTCTCAGTAGGGGGCCAGTCTCATCTGATCACCGGCGCTGTGTGTCCTGAAGCTCCGGTTTTTATAGTATCTGCCCTGCTGCGCCTGCAGCCGCAAGGAGCGGCAGAATGGTGTTGGCCCGGCCCCCGCACTTTGCGTGGCAGCTTGGGGCAGCCTTGCAGTGAAGTCTTGTTGTGGCATTGCCTCGGTAACCCCCGGAGTCTGTGGCGTGTCTACTGGAGGCGCCGGTGGGAGCCGTGGCACAGGGAGGAGCCGAGGATGGAGCCCTGCAGCGTGTGAAGACCTGCTGCTGATGGAACCGGTGCCCACAGAGGTAAGGGGCGCCCCTTACAGACGCATCCTGCACCAGCTGGTGCACTGGGGAGCCTTGCTCAGCCTGCTTCACTCGGAGGAGGACGCTGCCCTTCACTCTCCAGTTAAAGAAACCAGCCAGCTTCCTCCCCCACGTGATCAGGAAGTGAAAGATGCCTGCCCCAATCCCCTTCTCCCCCAAGCCCAGAGCATCCATGACCACCAGGTGAAGGATGTGTGTGGCGCAAGGGATGCTGGTGAAGCCCTCTTTTCAGACTGCCCTCAATAGGTTGGCCGCGTTGTCCATCACCACGCACCCCTTGGTGAAGGGCGCACCTGGTGTGACCCACTCCCTCACCATGGTGTTCAGGGCTGACTTGATGTTCCGAGCTGTGTGGGGGACATCCATTACTTCTGCCTGAAGTAGGACCCACCTATACCCTGCTTCAGGACCCCTTCTGTCACTGCCAAACGCTGCCTCTGGGTCCTGCTACCAGTGCGCTGTGACTGCCAGGTAGGCATGCTGTGCATTCGTACTTGACCACAGGTCTGTGGTGAAGTGGGCGGTGGCACCCCTAGCCCTTGCCAGCTGCTCCATCACCCACTCCTTTAAAGCCCGGTACAGGGCTGGCACCACCTGCCGACTCAGAGTGGTGTGCGAGGGCAGCTTAAACTGGGGGGCCAGGATTAGGAACTCAATCAGGCACCTAAACCCCATGTCCCTGACCACCGAGAAGGGCTGCCCCTCCAGTGCTATCATTTCTCCCAACATGCACGTGGCTTTCAGTTGAAAGCCACGCTGCCCTTCACGTCTTGCAACTGCCGATGGACTTGGCAGATGCCCCCACCCCAGCTCCTCCATGGTGCACTGACGCTGCTGTTGATCCCCCTCCTCCCCAGCAGCGATACCGCTCCTGCTGCTAGAGACAACTCTTCAAGCAGGACGCTTGCCCGCTGATGAAGGCGGACGACTGGCTGCTGCAGTCGGGAACCACTGCTCCTGCCTGCCCGCTTAGCAGCACAGTGCTGTGGCATCCCTTCAGGTGCCTCGCCATGGCAGTTGTGCCAAGGTTGGTGAGCACCTGCCCATGCTTCACCACCTTCTGGCACAAAGTGCACTGCTCTTCCCTGGGATCATCCACCCGCACCAACTTAAAATGCGCCCAGAAGGAGGATTTTTTGCTCCCTCCTGCTTTATGGCCTACACTGCTGACAGCGCTGCTGGGAGGTGTAGAACATGGTGGTGACACAGCTCTTGGAGGGACAGCCATCGCCTCAGCATCAGACATCTCCTCCATGGGACTAGTGTCTGCCTCGCTGTCCCCAATCAGAGTGATGTCCCCCGCAAAGGGGAGTACTGTGACCCTGAGGCTGATGGACTGCCCCCCATGCTGCTGCCACTCTCCCTGTATCCCTATAGCTGATGCTGCTGCTACTACTGCTACTCTCCCTGCTGCCATTGCCCGGGGATCGGGCCTTGCTTCTAGCAGCCGGGGTGGGATCCAGCAGCCCTGGACTGCTGGGGATCACCTCAAAAATGGGGGACATTGGTGGCCCTTGAGGAACATCTGACCCCGAAGCACCTGCATCTGCAGCAGAGACAGCCACAGTCTCCTGCACTGCAGGCCTTCCAGTGCCCTGGCAGTGGAGAATGCTGGCAGGAGGTGCTGCCGAACCACACCCCGTCTAGTGCCACTGCTTGGAGCTTCTGAAGCCTGACTGCCAAAATCAGGCCTGTGGAGTTTGGGGTGTGGTGATGGGCTCGGGCTGCTGCTGATGCCTGCCACTCCGCTGGCACAGCCTCTGCCACGTGACCCATTGCCTGCCTTATGGGCAGCAGACTGGCCTCTCCTGTTGCCCTTCTCCATTTTTCCTTTACAAATTTTGCGGAGGAAGATTTTATATATATTTTAATTTATTTATTCAGAATTTGATCATATATCTATTACACTAACTCTAACTACTATTAACTAGTCTAAAACCTATGGAATATTATCTAATATCTACACAGGCCTAGTCCTACAAACACACTATAAAATATTAAAACTGAATCACTACACTCTATCTCTATAACTAAGCTAAATCCTACAACTATCTATCTATCTATCTATCTACACACACACAGGGATGGGCGGGGACACAGACAGCTCACAACAAACAACACAGGGAGGGATACAAAACTGAAATGAAACCTATATCAATCTAATGCTACTCTAAATAAATAAAAAAAACAGGGGAAGGGAATACGTAGAGGGAGGGGGGAAGGATTCAATGGAGGGTAGGGAGAAAGAACACAGGGAGGGGTAAAAAATAAAAACAACACCTAAATCTATCTAATCTAATCTAGATAAATGAAGCTACAGAGGTAAAAGTATGGGAATGGGTGAAATTTCATGATACAGTTGGGTTATTAGAGAAATAAGAGAAGTTTCCCATTGGCTTTTTCCACAGGTGAGCGAGCCTGTGTATCAAAACCCCTGAAACAAACACAGTGGAATTCTTTCTAGTTGAATGTTATAGGACCACTAAAAGTGTCTTATCAAGAATTGAACTTATGCAGAGTTAAATACATGGGGCAATGTAAGTTTTACTCCATCGGTACTTTACCCTCCTGGCTTTAAAATATCAGTAAGTACCTATTTAATACATTGATGATTTCTTGACATGGTTAAAATTAAAATACTGCAGTACATACTGTGACAGGGTGAAGGCTTGACAGGCCTATGTCATACAGAATCGGGGCCCAAATCACTCGGTCTACTTGGAGACACAGCTCACAATTCAGTTCATTCACAGTTAAATCTCTCCCAAGCAGCCTGTCCGCTTGTAGCCAACTCTAACAGACTCCCAGTTTTACCTAGTCTAGGCACCCCCTGTTTGCCTGTCCCAGCTGCTCCCTGCAGTTTCCTCAGGCTGTTTTTAGATGGGATGCACCCAAAGAGGTCCACCCATCCCCCATGGACCCTTTTCCTTGGTTGCTCCATGCGGAGGCACAAATGAGCGGTGCGTAGGTGTGAGGGGGCGCATATCAACTGCATACCCATCCACCACCATGTGAAGCCCCCCCTCCCTGCCCACCATGCACTGGAGGTGCACGGTGGCACACATGGACCCACCCCCCAGGCGGATCTATCTAAAAACAGCTTCTGTCTCAACAGCACGTTGGTCTTGCTACTCATTCTCCACCAGCCCCCTCAGTTCTTACCTTCTCCCCAGTCATTCCCCTCTGGCTGCTACCTTTTTCAGCAAGAGGCCTTTCTTCAAGTGTCACTCCCTTGCAGTCTCACACAGCACTGAGGTAGCCTCCTCTCTTAGTTCTTCCCTGGCTCACCACAGCCACGCCCGACTCAGATGTGTACCCAATTAGGCACTGTCCTGCCCAGTTGGCAACACCTGCAACTCTGTCAGTGTAACACCTACGCATTCACTACCTACACTCTTAAAGGGCTTGCAGTCCACTGTGGCATATACCCTCCAAGCTTGCAGTGCAGTGCAGAAGTGCTTCTGTTCCTACTGCTCTCCTAAATAAATAGCAGGGAATAGAAGTGCTATGTCTGCCTGCACGGCAAGCCTTATGATGGGCTCCAAGCTGGCAATGCAGTGCACAGTTCTCCTGCTCCCTGCTGTTCACCTGAGCAGGTGGGCATGTAGTACAGGCAGGGGATGAAGGTGCAACATAATACCATGCTTTAATCACATGCTGCCAAGAAATCATTAATACGCTCAAAGGTACTAATATGTTTTAGCCAAGAGGGTATACTCTATGGGGACAATCAGGGGAGCAGCCTGCATATACCGACCCTGGCGTGCTATGCCCAACCAGAACGCATGCGCTCAGACACAGCTGAGTGGGTTGCACAGGTTGGGGTTGCACTTTAGCCCCACATGGCTCTGCTGCACGCTCAGCACCACATGTGCATGTGAGCATGCTCGTTCTGGTTGTGTGCTGCATGCCAGGGTTGACATACACAGGCAACTGAACTGTCCCCAAAACACCTGAAAAAATTGTTATCCATTACAAAAATCAATATATTTGCTAGACCTGGTGCTGGGGCAAATTCATCACTTGGACTTCACCAGAAATTCCATCTGAGTCTGGACCTGAGCGTCTTTTGGAGGTGGTGTAAAACGTTTCTTTTTCTTAAAGGATTTGGCGGGTGGGGACAGGGATAGGGATTAGATGGGAGGTTGTTGGGTTGGAGTGGCTTTGGGAGGGGATTGAATTTTAAGTTTCTTAATTGTGTTTTATGTTTTTTTTCTAAGCTGCCCTGAGCCTTCAGGGAAGGGAAGGGTATAAATGTAAATAAATAAATAAATAAATAAATGCAAGTTTTACTTATGCATGATCCAGAATGATCCTGGACAATAGTATATATAGGACACTATTGTTGAGTTAGGAGAAAAAGTATCTTCCCTCCTACTATGTAGATCAGTGTTAGAAGGACAAACTGCAGACTGTAACACCCTCCTTCAAAGAAAGGGGAAGCATGAATCAAAACTAGGAAAAACATTCAGAGTATCTCCCAATGTCACCTCTGCCAGCTCTGGGTGAACACTGCAGCACAAATAATAATTAAGAACCCTGCATGATACCCTTTTTTATTTTTATTTTTAAGAGCCCAATACCAGCCACATGGGGATTTGATACAGATGTCATGGCAATCAATAACATTAAAGAAAATACCAAGAAAATATTATCTGTTTTTCCTGTGAGTTTGGATTTCATTCATTCTTCTGGGTAAAGTAGTGTGGGGATGCATTACAGGTCCCGAACAGTTATCGATATCAACAAGGCATCATGGACCCACCCCCCAGGAGGATCTATCTAAAACCAGCTTCTGTCTCAACAGCATGTTGGTCTTGGTACCAAGGCATCCCCTAAAATGTCACTGAAGCTCAAATACCACTAAAGAGATTCCCTTAGAGAAAGCAGGCTTACACTTCCAGACATTTCGATAGCTTTTAAAACCTCCGAACACAGAAACCTCTTCCTTGATCCTTGGCCAAACCTCCTCCTTTGAAAGAAACAGACGACAAAGCTGGTTGATAAAGTGCTCCTCAGAGCCCTCATTCAAAGCCCAATGTAGTTAAACAAGTGACAGGTGCTTACTATAATCAGGGGAGAGTGGCAACAGGATCAGGCCAGAGTATCAGCAGGGTCAGGAGGGAATGGACATCAAATCCAATGGGCAATCCAATTGTGTGGTCAGAATCCAAGCAAAGGTCAGATGGGAAGGTTTCCACGCGTCTTGTCAGGCTAACCTGTTTTTCCACCCTGGACAAAGTAAGCTTTGCCAAGAACTGCAAGGTGAATCCATCCATGTTTAGACATTAACACTGCTTCTCTAAGATTCAAATGATGCTGTGTACTGCCTGGAGATAAATAATTGCTGGTGGTGGCCAGAGTCAATTAGCACCAATGACAGCACTCAGGCATTCACCTTTATCCAAACGCTGAATGCCTGCAGCCCCTGGAACTCCTCACCCCACCTGAAACAGTCCAAGGGGAGGATGTCCAGACACAGAGAGGGGAAGTAAGATATTGCTCTCCATGGTGTCCCCCAGTAGGTAGAGCCCTGCAGGACCGAAAGCACTAGGGATGCTTCAGCAGAAGGCTGGGGTCCCAGCACAGCAGCTGAAGAGACTGAGCAGGAACAGTGCAGGGCTTGGAAGCCCAAGAGAAGCTGAAGAATGCTAATGTGGCTACCCTGGATGCCACAACCATGCCTCCTAAAGAAGGCCACTGTTCTGAACAAGTGTCCCACTTGTCCAGTTGTTGGGCAGGCCCTGGAGACTGGAGACTTTTATCTTGAAAGAAACCCATCTGAAGAAAACTATGCTCCTAGATCAGAGGGTAGGAAAATGTTTTCTTCCCATCGGTCCCTTTAAAAACCAGTACAAATTCCATGGGCCTTTAGTTGATTGTGGGGTGGTGTTGATGCAACTGAAGGACCTCGAAAGAGCGAGTGGGATTACTCTTGAGTGGTTCTGTTTGTTCCTGTTGGGGTGGTCCCAGCAGGTAGTGATGGGAACTTTCTCGTCGTCCCCTCAGAGTCTCCCATGTGGTGGCCCACGGGGTTCATCTTCTCTTCCCTTTTGTTCAATGTGTATCTGAGGCCGCTAGAGGTTTGGAGTGAGGTGCCATCAGTATGCTGATGACACCCAGATTTACCTCTTTTTCATCTGACCCAGGTCCTGCAGTCTCTGGGCGTTTGTAGACGAATGGGAGAATCTAGCAGATTGACAAATATTGAGGTTTTACAAATCTGGTTTTGAAAATGTGTGAGCCGCCAGGCGCTGCTATTTTCAATGGCAGCCAGTGACTTCTGGTGTGTGTAAACATTCCCCATGCAACTTTTTTAAGAGCAGATTTGTCAGTCCATTAGATTACCCCGCTCGTCTAAAAAATGCCCTCAGTGCTTACCCAATGCCTAGTGGCTGTTGTGGACTGGATGAGGATGAGCCAACTGTAGCTGAATCCAGACAAGACTGAAGTGGTGATGGTTGGCCGACCCTGTAACTTAGAAGGAATTGGGACCACTGTTACTGAAGGGGTCCAGCCTAGTGCTGAAACACGATCCTTCCATTTCTCGGCAACAATCAGGATTCTCGGCTCATTCTTGCAAATAAGAATAAGGAGAGAGGATCCTTGCCGAGAAAAGCAAGAATTGTATACATGGCCCTCCCCCGCCTTTTGTTTAAAAACAAACCCTGGCTGACTCACCTGACTGCCTCTCCGAGTCCAGAGTCCGGGACAGCTCCAGCTGCTGGGTCTTCCGCTGCTCAGCTTCTCTGTGGGGGGTGAGCAGGGGAAGCGAGGAGGAGTCTTCATCCAGAACTAGGGCTGAAAAACTGTGCATGTTGCTGAAATACAACTAGGGCTGAAACAGAACTGCAAAGGGGAGCCGGTTGTTTTGTCTTTATGGGATATCTTGTGAGATTTCATACTGGGGATTGAGATCTCTGTGAGATCTTGGTCCTGGAACAAAATCTTCAGAGATATCTCGCAAGAATCAAACATCATTCTCATTTCAACCCTATTCCGGCCCTTTCTGGTTACTCAGGTTCACAACCTCGGAGTGCTTATGGACCCTTTGCTGCAACTGGAACATCAGGTTGTGATGATGTTGGCCAGGAGTGCTTTTCACCAACTCCATCTGGTGAGTAGGATGTGTCCCTTTTATTCAGATTTGGCCACCATCATCCATGCTTTCATTACCTTGAGGCTAGACTACTACAATACACTTTATATGAGGTTGCCCTTGCTGACTGTCTGGAAGGTGCAGCTGGGGCAGAATGCAGTGGCCCGGCTCCTTTCATGGGTGGATTACCATGAGCATATCACACTTGTGCTCTATAACCTTCACTGACTTCCTGTATCTTAACAGGCACCATTCAAGGTGCTGGTTATAACCTTTAAAGTTCTAAATGGCCTGGGCCCCACATATCTGAGAGACTACCTTTCCATCCATGCTCCATCGCAACCCTTGCAGTCGGCCAGGAGTGCTCTCTTGTGGTTACTACCTTGCTAATCTTGTTCATACAACAAGGGCCTGCAGAGAGGCATTTTCGGTTGCTGGCCCTATTTTATGGAATTCCCTTCTCCTGGAGGTCCAGCAGAGCCCGGAGCATTGTCCGGAAGCGTGTAAAACTTTTCTCTTTAGCAAAGCATTTGACAGGCAGGGTTAGGAGCTGAGGTTAACGGGTTTAGGGGGGAGTGGGGTTTTTAATGAGGTTTTTAGAGCTGAAACGAAAAGCTATTTTCCTTTTTGAAAAAAAAATAAATCAGAAACAAAATGGCCAATTTTGACCATTTGAAAAAATTTGGAATCGGAATTTCAGCCCTAGGTTTTTAAAAGATTTTTACTGTATTTCTATTGTGTGCGTTTTTATTATAAACCAGCAAGCAAAGCCAGATAGAATTTGGGAGTTCTTAAGGGGCGAGTACAGGATGGGAGAAAGTGGAGAGTCTGGCTTATAAATCTATGCCATGGATCAATTCCTTCCCCTATCACTGATTGCATACTCTCATCTTTGCTCCCATCTCCTCAAGAGCACTCCTTCAGAGCTTGAGGGTATAGGCTGGCTACATGCGCCAGACCTAGGAATTGGAAAAGGTCCAAATAAAAAACAGCTGGGGGAATATATATCTGGCCCACAGGGCATAAGTTCCCTACCCCTATGCTAGACCAGCCTTATTTAGTAAGATGTACTAGAGACTGTGAGAAAAACATGCTACTAAACCCCACATAGAAAATTTTTGAATCTGTTTGGATTAAACTGTAGGAAGCAAACAAGGACAATTGTGCCAACTTTGTTTTTCATCATTTAAAAGTAGATCTGAATGAAAAATCCTTAGTTATTTCCCTAGTTTCCTCTTGTTCTGCTTGTTAATGTTTTGGCATTTGGTGATTTTTTTTTTCTTTGTTAGAAACATTATTTAATGAAGAAATCTACTTTTAAAAAATCTTAATTTGCAGCGTATTTTAAAACAGTTTTAACAGTGCAAGATTTCTGTCCAATCTCACAGTGTCCCTAATCCTCTGAGCCTCAACCCTCATCTTTGCTTCCTTCTCCTCAAGTACACTCCCAGAAGCTGGGATGAAAGACAGGGGATGCATCTTAATTGTCCTGTGGCTTCCTTAGCAGAAGTCACTGCTTCACAAGATAGGATAATAGATTAGTTGGACCTGTGACCCAAAATGATGGTTCTTACGAATTTAATAAATACACACTTCATATTTAGAATTTCACATAGGTCATATGACACTGTTCTCATTCCCCAACTGAACAAGTGTCATAAGTTCTCACTTAAGGTTCCTGGTATGAATGGCCCATAAGTACAGTTATGAAATGCTTTTTCATTCTGTCTTGTACTTTACATTTGCTGTTCCAGTGAAGCTTTCAGCCAGGAAAATTGTTGCAGGAAAGCCAACAGTGAATGTTGAAAAATGAAACCAAAACTTTAACAGCGACAGCTTGACTTCTCAAAGTTAATTCAGTCTAATGGAAGTGGGCCAAAAACGCATCTAAACTTTGGGAGGTTATATAAAGACTGACAGATACACAACGTCCCAGTTCTGGAGCTTCTTTAGAGCAGCCTATGGTGCATTGTGTTCTGTCCCCTCACTCAGTTTGACTCTTCTTACCACCAACACACCTCTCTGCTAGCTAGGGAAGTGACTTTTCCCCTGTTGCTTCAGAAATCCCCATGTATCAACCAAACCTTTTCCAAGTCTTTGAAGGACTGGAGTCCACAAGAAGGTTGCTCACACACTTTTCTACTGCCAAGTGCTTCTTTTTCAGTAGCCCCCAATCCACACCACAGCACAATACTATCCAGCCATTCAAGTCCCTCAGAGCACACTCCTTGCTGTTTTCCACCCCTTTTCTAAGGTTGCTATCTACTGTCCATACTCCACCCCTTTAGCCTCTCCTTTCTGTGCTCTAAACTCAGGGTTTTTTATATACATTTGCTCCCACTTGGTAGCAGGCAGGAAACCAACTGAGAGGAATTAGCCAACCCTAATTAAGTTTTCACAGCTACTGCCTCTCTGTTAGCCAGGAGCTGTTTTAATGGCATGCAGATCCTTACATAAGCCAAGCTAAAACATTGGAACATCACTGATAGCCATATCTAACAAAAGAAAAGAATACACAGGCCAAGCAGAAATACTTGATCATCATTAGTAGCTAATGTATTTTAAATGTATCTTCATCAGGCCATTTCTTTTTTTTTTTTGAGAACGGTAGCTTGGCACTGAGAAAGCATATCAAATATGAACCAGCAGCTGTAAAATTGAGAGGTATGTAAACTAGTAAGCTTATCACAAGAGAGAGAGAGAATGATAATTATAATATTGTATATTATGATTATAATAAAATATATTATCATATCTGCAACTCTGTCCTTGGTTTTTCTCAGAAATAATAATAATAATAATAAAACCTCTTAGTGAGGAAGTGGTAGTGGTAATTCAAATCATATTGAGCAGATGGAATATATAAAAAACCCCACCTAAAAGGTGTGTGTGCGCACACACATACACACGTGTGGGCATTTATCACAGGCTTTTTTTTTTTTCTTGGTATTTTTTGTTCATAGGCTAGGTTTGAGTTACTTTTTTGGGGTCCAGTATGAGTTTGCTTGCTCCAAGATAAAGCAATGTGACTGACTCCTACTATTAGTGCTCAAGGATATCTTTAAGAAATACATCTTCTTTGTAATAATTTCCAGCGCCTCAAGGAGGAGCCTGTATCCAAGGCAAGTAATTACAAGGTGTAATTTAAGGACATAAATGGGCAAAATAATTGGTTAGGTGTAGTGGTTTGTTGGGGTTTTTTTTTTTGTTAGCATAACATTTAATCTCTTGACCTTTGAAAGCAATAAAAGTGCTGTATTCCATAAAGCAAAACACATCATCCAGTCTGTCTCATCATGTGCAAAACACCTACTGAAAATCAAGTAAGCAAGCCTACATTAATCCTAAAATAGTTTTTCAAAGATCTCTTCTCTTGTTCTACTATTAATTGTCACTTTGGTGGAAACAAATAGGCATGGTACCCAAAGAGCATATTTAACAAGATTTTTAACATCCAGAGGGACAAAAACCCATCACAGTGGCCAATAAGCCCAACCTCCTCAGTTGAATAAGTCCAACACTCACCCACATACGTACACACTCATACAGGGGGACTTGTACACTCAGGCACACACAAGTGAAACACCCCCCCCTAGGTATAGGTGGGGTAGCATCTTGTAGACAAGATGCTACCCCACATGGCCACCCAGGAGCCACAGAGAAGACTGCCCATCTGAAGATGGAGTGGGGGGGATGCATGCTCCCATGAACCACGGAGCACCCACTCATGGCCACAGACAGAGCACTGGTGGGAAATCCAGATTGCTCCATGTGGGGCAAGCCAAATAGCTCTATGACAACAGGCAGCCACAGAGTCTCTGCTTGTATGAACTAATGTGGTCAGCCACACCAGCAGACCGGTCCACATTTCATAGGCATGGTAGGTGGGGGGAAGCAGCCTTTTCAAGTAATGATATCTGGCAGGGAGCACTGGAAAGCCTGGGTTCCTTATTGCTTACGCCAGGTACATGTCATTTGCAAAGGCCAGCCTGGTGCAATTCCCCCTTCCCCATGTCTAGTACTGCAACTCTGTCCTCTGTTTTCCTCAGAAAACACCAAGGACTGATGTATTAAATTCTATTTTCGTAGGTCCAAAGTTCCTAGCATGGGTCTCTGAAACTTCGGTTTATGGAAAATCTTGACCTCCCCTTTTCCTGGTCCCCACTGGCCAGGGAGATAATAGGCCAGTGGGGGCCAGGGAAGGGTGGGGACCTAGCAGGGGCTCATAGGTGGGGTGCTTAAGGGGGTGGGGACCGAACAGGGGCTCAGGGGTAGAGTACTCGCCCACCCTCCAGAGGGGGTCTGGTGATGTGTGGCTTTCTCCAGGGATAGGTAAGTTTAAAAAATAAAATAAAAAGTGGGCATGCTCAGAAGGGCTGAATGAGGCCATTCAGCCCCTCTGAGCATTCTCACTTCTCTTTTATTCTGAAGGGGCCGAATCTCAACAAAACCTGTATCATTTGTTTCCTTTATGTGGAAAGGAGCTAGAATGTCCAAGAAATTGAAATAGTCTATTCAACTGTTAAAATGACACACGAAAGCTCTGGCTTCCCTATGCTGTCCCATCAGCAGGCCTCAACCTGACTTCAATTAATAACCATCAGAAGTAATAACTACAAGTCAGTACCATCCTGATCAGATGCCAACCAATAGTCTGCAGGTTTCGTTGACTAACTATAAATTTCCTGTCTCAGTGGTGGGGATGGGGAAACTAATTTGGTTTAGAGGATTATAGGTCCAGCTCAGAAGCATCTCTAAGGCCATTTTCAGATGAGCGCGGCGGCGCCCGCGCTTGTTTCTCAAAAGAGCCGGCAGTCCGTTCCACACGTGACGCTGTCGCCGAATACACGCATGCGCGGGTGATGCACATTCATTTCCGGCCGCGAAGTGACCGGGTCGGTGATCGAGGCTGGTCATACGCGGCCGGAAATGGAAGCGCATCGCCTGCACATGTGCGTATTCGGCGGCAGCGTCACATGTGGAATAGGCTGCTGGCTCTTTTGAAAACAAGCGCAGGCGCCGCCGCGCTTCTCTAAAAATGGCCTAAGAGCTGCAAGACCCTGTTAATGACCGTTACAAACCAAAATGCTCTTAGGAAATTTTCCACCTGCTGTTAGTGGTCAGCAGGAGCCCAGCACACTCTGATAAGCTCCCCACATTCTGAACAGTAAGCAGGGGACTACCTCACCCTGAGTCTAGGGGACTCAAGGAAGAGCTGAATCAAAAACAGTCCTACCTTCTTTGTGAAATTTTTCCACATTTCCAGAACGTTGATTGGAATTCCACTGTGGATTTAAGCCTGAAGAAACACTTGAAACCTACCTCTTCCATCAGGCCTGCTAACCACCTCTCAACGCCATAGATTGCTCATTTATGCTCATCCTCCAAGATCTCCTCCTGCCCTTGTAACTAAGCTAAGCATGTGCACTTGCAACTTCTCAACTTCATGAATGTATCCTTGTTCCTCCCTATGTGCCCATCCCCTGTTTATTTATTTATCTACATTTTTACCATGCCCTTCCCCTAAAGCTCAGGGTGGCTTCAGTATTGTCTCCCTTCCACTTGTTCATTCTAGACTGTAAGTCCCCTTGTGGTAGGGACCTGTCTCCTATCACTCCATTCAGCACCATGCACATTGCTGGTAAATATATACAATGAATTACATAAATTATGAGAAAATATTGTTTTTATTTAAAGCTTATCATTTTGTAGAGACTAATGTATGAATTTCAACATTTTGAGTTGGTTGGTACCTCTACCAAGTTGAATCTCAGTTTTTTTAAAAACTGGATTTTATGTAATTTTTAATAAGATCCAATGTCATGTATGAATTTTGCTTCTTGTAGTCACCTGTACTGTACAATCTTAAACACCTCTGGGTGACAGAATAATTATTATTGTAAATTTATATAGTGATTTCAGTGTTCAGAGTCTTCTCCAATCCTCATCTAGGTCACTGTCACAACAACCCTGTGGGGTAGGACATTATTATCCCCATTTTACTGGTCTCCAAGGTCTACATCCAATATCTACCCACTAAGAAACCCTGGATGACAATCTGATCATTAACAATTTAAGACAGTTCTCACCCTACCCCCTCGCCCCCCACTTTCCAGTAGTATTATTGTACATACCTCCCACACAAGTAACTTGTAATAAATCTATTATAGTTCATATATTCAAGATGGCAATGTTAAGCCTATGCATTTAGTCTTAACTTTTGCCTTGCCCATTTATTTATTTATTTATTTATTTGATTTAGTTTTTTGCTTGCTTAACATGGTCAGAAATGTAGGCTGTTGGATTTCACTCGCCAAGGTTTACAAGAAAAAGGTAGAATGGGAGGGTGTATATTATATTTCTAAATGCAAAGGATAGGAATTGAGTTATTACGATAAGCTCACTTCATGTGGGCCTATGGGTCAGAAAATGTTAAGAGAGAGTTAATCTTCAAGGTCAAAACAGCAGGTCTGAGCTGGGAGGAGACCTCCAGGATTTCCCACACTTCCAGGATTTTTCTCAGGGTAAAGTCCCCTGTCAACTGTTGGCCACCAGAACTCCCTATGCAGAGGCAGCAGCAGAGACAGGGGCAGCAAGGAGCAAGAGTGAGGCCCAGAAGAAGCTGACAGCAGAGGGATGGAAGGACACACAAACACACATTGAGAAGTGGAAAGGAGACTTGGTACTGGGTGTTTGGGGAGGGGAAGGGAGCACCTGTTAGGGTGATCCAACTACAAGGGGTTAAGGTTTGTGGTCTCCTGTGGGCAGGGCATTTCCCCCTTTTTTCATTCTCCTTCCCTCCCCAAGTCAGAACCCTTGTTAATTTCCCATGTTGTATGGGAGTACATAATATCACTGTCCATGGTGGGTTTTTTTTAAGACCTGTATGAAAATCATGGAAGTTTGTAGCCTTCCATGATCATTCTGTGATTCCCAGCATCACCACCTTTGCTGTGGGAAAGGGACTGCAACATCACATCTGCATGGAAAGCTCCTGCAAGAATCACAATTGGCATTTTTAGACCTACATGACAAGCAATTGACATGGGTTTTGTGAGAGTTTTCAAATGCACATTAAGAAACCCTTGATATCTAGGGTTTACAGATGTGCATTAACACATGGACATTTCCATGAGACTCGGATGGGAAGTAGTTTACGCGTGCAGGTAATTTGCGGGATTTATTGCCCTCCTGCGCAAATAGTGTCACATTTAAAAAATTTCCATGTCAGATCCTGCACCAAACTGTTTTAGCCAGGTTATTTCTTCCAACGGATCTATCAGAGCTATTAGAAAATCTCTTTGAATGTCTAAGGCTGCTTTTAGATGATCGCGGCGGCGCCTGCGCTTGTTTTTCAAAACTACTGGGAGGTGGGTTTACATATGACACGGCCGCCGATTATGCGCATGTGTGGGCGACGCGTGTCCATTTTCGGCCGCGGGCTGACTGGGTCGTCGATCGAGGGTGGACATACGCAGACGGAAATGGCCGCGCATCGCCCACACATGCGCATAATCGGTGGCGGTGTCATGTCTAAACCCGCCTCCTGGTAGTTTTGAAAAACAAGCGCAGGCGCCGCCGCGATCGTCTAAAAGTGGGCTAAGAGGGGACTGTCTGTTTGTTTGTTTAGTCTTAAACATCTACCCAAAACATCTTTTATTTTCATTTAATACCTGTAAAAACAGACTAGGCTTGATTTTTTTACCCTCTTGAGGTTCTTTTTTGCATTTAAAGGCATTTTAGACCTGTTAGTTTCCAACTTTATCATTATATTTTGCATCATGTACCTAGGGATATATATGTATCTACAAGTGAAAAAACACTGGTGAGTAATTGAGTTTTTAAGTACATGACAGCTTCACATTTTTTCCAAATGGTAAGGGCATGCTGTTTGCTCTCCGCTTTTGTAGTCATCCCACGTACAAAATGAGTTGCCCTAGTGGTTGACTTTTAGATTAGTGCTAATAAAGCAGAAGCACAAACAGCTTCTTACCCCCCTATACGTGCTTTAATTGTTTTGTCTCTATCTTCCTCTACCTGCTCATCCACCAAATCACAGCTGCTCACAACTAGACCGACTGAGAAATTTGCATCCAATTTCTCTTATCTTTAATTTCTTTCCAACTTTTCTAGTTTCTGACCATTACTAAAGTTGTAGAAAAAGTAAGACATCTAATTATTCCCTGCTTAACTTGTGTCTCCACTACAGTCATGCAAACAAGATTAATCTCACCATGTCATACAAACTAGAGGAATCTAGTGACATTGGTCATTTATGGATGTCCTCGATTGCCTGAAAGACAAGGAATGTCATACCACAACTGCAAGAAAAGCGTGTAGAATTTATGCTTTCTATAGCTTGCTTGCACTTAGTCATTTGCTGCTTGAGGTTATTTATGATACTCAAATGTGCCCTGAATTCTTCTTGGATCTTCCTTCTAACCCGTGCAAGTTGACAAGTGGCACCTACCATATTCTATTTTGGTTTACCAGTAGCTTGGTTAGCTATTCAGAGCTGTGACAGTATAACCAAGATGGAAAACTGTTGAATAAGTATTGTGCTGACTGTGGCAAAATGCAGCAAGGGGGTACTATACAGCTGAGCCACCCACCACACTGTGTTTGTCCAAATCTCTAACCTGGGGTCCCCACAGCTGGCAATACCAAATCAGAGGGGATCCACACAACCCAGGATATGTGAACCTCAGAAATGTATAAGCCCACAGCTTCCCAAGGCACCCTAGTTCCGTTCATTCCTCTCGGGGAGGAGCCAACGGGTGGTGTTGGGGGAAGAAACATCGAGCCCCCGCGCCTTACCGTGTGGCGTTCCGCAGGGATCGTTCTTGTCTCCTTTTTTTTTTAATATCTATATGCAGCCCTTGGGGGAGGTCGTGAGAGGGTTCGGGGTGCGTTGTCACCAGTATGCTGATGATACTCAGCTGTACCTCTCGTTTTCTACCGACCCAGACCCTGCTGTCTCGGTGCTATCCCAATGTTTGGAGGCCGTGGCGGATTGGATGCGTCAGAGCAGACTGAAGCTCAACCCAGATAAGACGGAGGTGATGGTGGTGGGGAGGGCGAAGGGGGTGGTGGCCCCCCTGATTGGGGGGGTTTGCCCCCCTGTAGCTCAGCAGGTCCGGAGTCTGGGGGTCATATTGGACGCAGGCCTGCGGCTGGAGCAGCAGGTGGAGGCAGCCGCGAAGGCTGCCTTCCGCCAGCTTTATCTGGTACGTAGGCTGCGTCCGTATGTCTCTGGCCCGGACCTGGCCTCCCTCATCCATGCCTTCGTCACCTCGCGGCTCGACTACTGCAACGCGCTCTACGTGGGGCTTCCCTTGTTCTTGGCCCGGAGGCTGCAGCTGGTGCAGAATGCGGCGGCTCGTCTTCTTACGGGGACGGGTCGCCGGGAGCACATCACACCGGTGCTCCGAGCGCTGCACTGGCTGCCGATAGTGTGCTGGGCCAGGTTCAAGGTCCTAGTAATGATCTATAAAGCCCTATACGGCCTTGGCCCCTCTTACCTTAGGGACCACCTCGCCCTTCGCGCCCCGGAACGACTCCTGCGGTCTGCCGGGGGTGCCCTCCTGGAGGTCCCCTGTGTTAAGCGGGGGGCCACGATGGAGCGGGCATTCTCGGTGGTAGGGCCGCGGCTGTGGAACTCCCTTCCGGAGGAAGCTCGCCTGGCCCCAAGCCTTTTGACTTTTCGGCGGAACTGTAAGACCTGGCTGTTTGCCCAGGCCTTTGGGAGGGAGGGGGGGGTGATTTTTAATCCCCCACCTGTATATTTATTTTTATACCACCAGCTTTATTGATATGTTTTATGATTGTATTTTAAATGTTTTTAAATGTTTTTTTTATTGTTGTTAACCGCCCCGAGCTGCTGTGCAGGATGGGGCGGTATAGAAATCTAATAAATGAATGAAATGAATGAATGAATTTTATCCTGTGTTCTCCCCCTTCCAGGAGGCCGAAACCTTGGAGCCACCCAGAGGTGCTTAGCTTGGTCAAAAGTTGTCTGGACTAAGAGAGCCAGAGGGGAATTCCTTTCTCCCTCTTTGGTAGCTATGCCTTCCAGGCAAAGGGGGGCATTCTTTTCAAGCAAACATACACACACACACACACATACAGTGGAGTTAAGAATAGAAAAAGCTTGGGCTTTACTTATAGTGTTAAAAAGGCACAAAAGGTACGTAATTGAGCAAGCCCCAGAGTCCAGTTTGAGGGGTACTAGAACCCTTTTTGAATCTGCAACTGCGTAAACTGTACTGGCTCAGGCAGGCAAACTGGTGTATAACTCCATGTACAGGTAACTTACATGGGGCTCAGTTCTTAATTCCGATCTGGCAGAAGCCCAGATCTTGCAGATGTCAGAGCAGACAGGAAGAGGCAAGATGGCAAAAAAGGGGCGGTATGTTCCTTTTAAGGTCCTATCCCCCTCTGCTGAAATTGGTCCGTGGGAGGTCACCTGGTCTGTGACCAAGTCCAAGGTAGGGAGATCTCTGCCCCGCCATGTGGTGACAAACCAGTCACTTGGTTCAGAAATGTTGTTAGGAATGTGGCTAGGTTGCCATGTGCTCACAAGAGAAAGGAGGGTAGGTCCCACCCTAATCAGGAATGCAACACTGTTCTGTTAGGGTCCCTCTAGAGGCAAGGGCATGGGCAAAAGGCTTTTTGCCACACTGGCTAATTACCCGATTCTAATTGTGAAAACAATTGAGCTGGTTGATATTAATGAAGCAGTAATTGAGACAGTGGCTGTTAATGAACCAGCTCAGCTCTAGCAATTTTTGCAGCAGTGTCCCCCAATTTTTTGCCTTTATGCTGTCATTTTAGACTTAAATATAATCCCATCTCATTTTGCAACAGAAACATCCACTGAGAAGATGATCACACTGAAAAGGTCATTGAGGCTATACCCTTAAACGCTTTGAAAATTTATAAAGAAAACTTTATATAGGATTATTTTGTGGATAAAAATCCCTCAGATTCACCATGACTTTGACGCCACACTTATTACATTATGGAAATGAGAGATTATGGAAGCCCCACCTTGTCCAATTTTGTGGGGTCAATTTCAGTCGCTGACACCCACCGAGGTGGGGGATGTTCTGGAAGCTGTTAGGGCCAACTCTTGTGAATTAGATACGTGCCTGTTCTGGTTGGTCAAGGCCTGCCAGGAGACACTGGAGCCGTTGCTGGCTGGGGTGGTCAATGCCTCGCTTCGGGAGGGCAGAGTGCTGGGCTGTCTTAAAGAGACAGTGGTGCAGCCCCTGCTTAAGAAACCATCACTTGACGTTGACTCCCTTGCCTTCCATTTTTAGAGACGGTTATTGAATGGGTAGTGGTCCGACAGCTGTGGGAGCATCTGAATCGTATCAGTTTTCTTGATCCCTCACTGTCTGGATTCCATCTGGGTTATGGCACCGAGACTGTACTTTTGGTGTTAGCCGACTACCTATGCTGGGAATTAGATCAGGGTCATTCGACCCTGCTGATTCTATTAGATCTGTCAGTGACATTTGATACCATTAACCATGAGGTGTTGGTGACGCGCCTGTAGGACCAGGCGGCGGTGGGCAGTAAGGTTCTTGACTGGTCCTGCTCCTTTCTTGCCAGAAGAACTCGGAGCGTGGTGCTCGGCAATTATTTTTCATCATACCGAGACCTCTTGTGTGGAGTCCCTCAGGGTTCGGTTCTGTCCCCTCCCCTGTTCAACATATAGATGCAGCCTCTTGGCCAGTATGCTGATGACACCCAGCTTTACCTCTCCTTTTCACCAGAACCAAGCCCAGCAGTGTTGGTGGTTACCCAGTGTTTGGCAACTGTAGGGGGACTGGATGAGGGCGAACCGACTGAGGTTGAATCCTGACAAGACAGAGGTTATGCAGATGGGTAAGGCAATGACGATGATGGCCCCTATTATTGATGGGGTCTGTCCTTCGTTGATTTCCAAGGTACGGAGTCTTGGGGTGCTCCTTGACTGGCAGCTCTGCTTGGATGTTCAAGTGGAGGCTGTGGCAAGGACTGCTTTCCACTAATTACACCTGGTGCAACGGGTTTGGCCGTATGTGTCAGACTCTGACCTAGCCACTATCACCATGCTTTCATCACATCTAGGCTGGACTATTGTAACGTGCTTTACATGGGGCTACCTATGGTGACGGTTTGGAGACTGCAGCTGGTGCAGAATACAGCGGCCCATCTCCTGGTGGGAGTGGGCTGCTGGGAGCATATTACACCTGTTCTCCGATTTCTACACTGGCTGCCTGTAGTCTTCCGGGCCTGATTCAAGGTGTTGGTGCTTGCCTATAAAGCCCTACACAGTCTGGATCCTACCTATCTGTGCGACCGCCTCACCACCCATATTCTGGATTGGCCCCTGCAATCATCTGGGAGCGTCCTCCTCGAGGTCCCTCGCGTCTTCCGGAGGGTCATGATGAAGAGGGCATTCTCAGTAGCTGCTCTGCGGCTGTGGAACTCCCTTCCAGTGGAGGTCTGATTAGCCCTGGATCTCCCCTCCTTTTTGACATAGTTGTAAGACCTGGCTGTTCCGCCTGACATTTGGTGGGGAAGATGGCTGAAAGACAGGGAGGATTATTCTTTTTTCTTTTTATCTTCCTTGCAAAAACTGGTTTTATATGTTTTAATGTTATTGTAAGCCGCCCCAAGCTGCTGCGTCAGGAGTTTTTATAAATAAATAAATTAAATAAATCAAAATATCCCACGTTACAATAGTTCTAGAACTGTGGCAATGTCATTTCAAATCAAAATCATCCAACATAGAAATCTAAAATTAAAAAATGAAACTTTCATTTTATGTTCATAGTTCATACTTTCATACTTATTTAATATTTAATTTTAATATTTTCTTTTCATTTTATGTTTCATGTTAATATTTATATTTTCATATTCAGCCAACTAAAAAAGTTTAGAAAGAGCCTCGTACTTCAGGGTAAGGTGTTGGACTTGGCTCCGGGAGACAAGGATTCAGATCTCATCTTAGCTATGAGCTCACAGGTGGTGTTGGGCAAGTCATAATCTCTCAACCTCAGTAATGCATATGTAAATTGGGACTCAATTACCTATCTCACAGGGTTGTTGTAGTGTTCAAAATGCTTTTATTTCATTTATTTAATTAATTAATTAATTAATTAATTTTAATTTCTACCCTCCCCTTCCACTAAGATTTGTGGTGGCTTACATCATAAACACACAAAATATATTCAAAATAGAATAACTTCCTAAAAAAATTAAAAACCCACCCTCACCCCACCAACTCTAACCCCTAATCCTGCCTGCCAAATGTTTTTTTTTGGGAAAAAAAAGTTTTACGTTGTCTCTGAAATACACTCTCAGACTTGGGCCCTGATGGAACTCCTGAGGAAGTGAGTTCCGTAATATACAGGTAGCAACCAAGAACGCCTCTTCATTGGCCCTTGTCATATGGACAAGATTAGTAGATGGTACCCACAAGAGTGTGCTCCCAGGTGACCCCAGGAGCATGGTAAGAAGGCAAACTTTCAGATATGTGGGGCCCAGGACTTTTAGGGCTTCAAAGGCTAAAAACAACATCTTAAATTGTACCCGGAAAGCTATACGAAGCCAGTGCAGACTGAAAAGCACATGTGTAATGTGCTCACGGCAACCTACTCCTGAAAGGAACTGGGCTGCTGTGTTCTGCAGCTTGTAAGCAGTCATCAAGGGCAGCCCCCACATAGAGCACATTGCAGTAAGCTACCCTTGAAGTAATGAAAGCATGGATAATGGTGACCAAATCTGAGCCTGAAGAAATGGCCGCAGCCTCTTCACCAAATGAACTTGGTGAAAAGAGTTTCTGGCCACTGACACATAATCTGTTGTTCCAGGCATAGCAAGGGGTCCAGAAGCACTCCAAGGCTCTGAGAGGAGAGGAGGAGAGGACCGGACCCCTTCACTGACAGGGTTCCCAATTCCCTCAGAGAGGACCGGACCCCTTCACTGACAGGGTTCCCAATTCCCTCCCAAGTCACAGGACCAGCTAGCCATCATCACCTCAGTCTTGTCTGGATTCAGTTTCAATCGACTCTCTCTCATCCAGTCCCCAATAATAGCTAGAAATTAAGTAAGCCCCAAGATTATAGGACCTGGGTTGGATGAAAAAGAGGTAGAGCCATGTGTCATTAGCATATCAATGGTACTTCATGCCAAACCTCTGAATGATCTCATCCACCAGTCTCAGATACACATTGAACAAGAGGGGGAGCCAACATGGAACCCTGTTGGACACTACGAGATGGAGGGACCAAGGCGACGATGAGTAATATCCCATCACCACCCGCTGGGACTAGGGCTGTAGCGGAATGTCGCAGTGGTAGCTATTTCCACCAGAAACAGTGTTTCTGTAATTAGTGGTATGGCATGACAGAGGCTTTCATTCCGCTAGTTTCATTCCGCTACTTCCGCAGTTCCGCTAATTTCATTCCGCTACTTCCACAGGCTTTGCAAAATAACGGAAACATGACATTTCCGATACTTCCACCATTCCGCCAGCGTCACAAAATAGTGGAACAGCAGGTTTCCGACAGTTTCTGACAATTCCGCAATTTTTCCAATAGTTTCCAAATATGCAGAATGCAGAATTAGTGGAATGTCAGCAGAAAAGCCGCGGTGTGGCGCGGGAAATTCCGAAATGGCAGAATTAAATCATGGCGTGGTAACAGCTGCTGCCGCATCAGCCCTAGCTGTGACCTCCCTGACAGGAATGGACAGAACCACCCAAGAGCAGTCTGGCGGACCCCTGCCAAGTCCTGCAGTCATGTCAACAACACTCATGATCAACTATATCAGAGGCTGTTGAAAGAATTAACAAGATCAACATGGCACCGTTTCCTCTTTTAAACTCCAGACGTAGATCATCAACCAAGGCTACAAGCACAGTCTCCATACTATACCTTGGACAAAAACCTGACTGAAATGGGTCCAAGAATCTGATAGCATCAAGATGAGCCTAAAGCTGCTGAGAAACCACGCGCACAATAACCTTCCCTACAAAGGGAAGATTAGAGACAGGACGATAGCTGATAGCATTCAAATGTGGTATCTTTAGCTGGACCACCTGTCAGAATGCAGCACCACTTATGAGGGCTGTGCGGCTCTTTTAAGACCCCATGCAAACTCAGAGGTTGCTAGACAACTAGAGGCAGGGTCACATGCCAAGATGGTGGCCACCCTGTACTATATAGGGCTCACTGAGAGCATCTGAATCTTGCTGCCTATCTGAGATTCTCTAAGTAATTGCCAACCCCGCTGCTGCTCCTGCTTTGCCTTGATTGCTGCTGCACGTGGTCTCTGTCTTCCTCCACCTCCTGGTCTCATCTGTGCTCATCCATGATTACTCAGAGTCTGGTCTATAGCTGTGTGTCTGTTACTGCCTCTTGTTGCTGTCTAGCCTTGTTACCTATCCCTTCCATTACAACTTACATTACCTTCCCTACAGTCTACCCTGGCGTTCCTGCCCCTGCTTCCCTTAGCCCCACCTGACAGCGTCTTTTCTTCCCCAGCTGCCCTGGCTACACCCTCTTCCTGGAGTCTGGTCCCAGCCCTGTGATCTGGCACTCCCCCCCACCCCCTTCCAGGCTTTGAAGTGTGGTTGTGTGTCTATCCCTTTCTTACAGACTCTGTTGCTGGGATCATGGGCTTGGGCTAAAACATTAGGTACCATTCCAGCCTGGGGGTGGGGTGGGGTGGGGGACATAGTACTGCCACCTACCAGCCCTACACCATGCAGTTTTAAATATATCTAACAACCTATCCAATCCAATCCATATATATTTGATACCCCACACTCTCTCCTGTAGGACTCGAGGCGGCTTACAGAAATACATCAATAATTCTGGGGATTTCCACGCAGGGAGCCCAAAACAACATTTCAACCACAGCTAACATAATGTACAATTTATCATAATATGCAATTTCAATATACATAGTAATACAGCACATTCCCCAACCTTCAGCTGATGTCCCACTCTATAACCTCCCCAATACAAACGGGGTAGGTCCCAACCACCACCAGCTCCTCCCCTGTTGCCAGCAGGGAAAGCCTGGCCACCTCCACCCCTCTCTCACCGGGGGGAGGTGGCCCCACCAAACCAACATCAGCAGTTATATTTAACTCATCGAATTACTCCCACTCTCCCCTCTCTTTTATTAACCCAACCCAAGACACCCCATCTACACATAACTCCCCCTTCTCACCCATCTCAAAACTCCCCTCCCTCACCCCATCCCTTCTATTTCCACCAATCATAAACCCCCTCTGTTCCTTTTCATCCCCCATTCCCCCTCCTCTCCTCCTTCTTGTTTCACCTTCCTACCTTGACCTAGCTTCCCCCCTCCACCCCCTCTGAGCCCCGAAGGGCCCCAAAGGGCCGCACCCTTTGGCCGCAGCCCTTCGGCTCGCAGCCACCGGCTTGCGGCCTGTGGCGCAGACACCAGCCCTTCACTTAAGTGCCCCTCGGCACTTCTGGTGTTTTGTCCAAGGGAGAGGGGGCGGGGGGGTTCCCAAGATGTCCCGGTCTCCCCTACTCACGACCCTTTCCTCCATCCCAGCCAGGTAGATCCCCCTTGTCTCAGGCACAACAGTGGAGGCGGGAGCAGCAGGGAAGCAAGACACAGATGGTGTCTGTACTCTGCTCAGCGCAGCCGCCGGCCCTTCACTTAAGTGCCCCTCAGCACTTCCGGTGTTTCATCCAAGGGAGGGGGGATGGGGGGGTTCCCAAGATGTCCCGGTCTCCCCTACTCATGCCCCTCTCCTCCATCCTTGCCAGGTAGATGCCCCTTGTCTCGGGCACAACAGCGGAGAAGGGGACCAGTGGGGAAGCAAGCCCCAGATGGTGTCTGTACTCTGTACTGAAAGGACAACCCCAGCCAGCAATGGGCCCAATGTCTCCTGGCTGACTTTCACCAGTCAGGATAGGCAAGGATCTAATTCACAACTGGTTGCCCTCATCCCTCCAAGTATATCCTCTGTATTGGTGGGTGACACTAGTCCTTAGTGGCTAACCCCACCTCATCCTGAAATAGCTCGCCAGGGAGTCAGCGTCCAAAGAAATTTTCTTGAGCAGTGGCCAGACCACCAGTTTTAATGATGAACAACCACCTACCCTCCCAAAGGAAGATGTTGAGAACCTCATCCAGTAAAGGCCCCATAATCTTCCAGCTGGTTTTCACCAGCCAGGAGAGGCTAAGATTTAATTTACAACTGGTTGCCTGCATTGCTCCAAGTGTATTCTCCCTATCGGTAGCCGACTTTGCAATTATTTTGCATAGAAATGGAATAGATTTAATAATAATAATGACAGACTTTCTTTGGGCGAATTATTAGTATATTCTTTGGGAAGTACCTTCTTTCTTTGGGAAGATTTCTTGTATCTTTCTCCCAAATATCCAGTGCGGACTTCCAGGGGAGAGGACATGGAGTGTCCATATTATTTATATAATCTGTATCCTTGTGCCATCTGCTTTTAGATGTGTGCGGTGAACACGCGGCATAAAATCACGCTGTGTGTAAATATCCCACGTGTGGGATTTAGATGTGACATTTTGCATGTTAAAAAGCCAGTGGCACTTTTTTTAAAGCCACAAATTAAATACCTTGACATAGAGGCATTTCATTTGCGGCTTTAAAAAAATGCATGACCAGCTTTAAAGTGTGAAATGTCACATCTAAATACCACACACGGAATATTTATACTCAGTGTGACTTTATGTCGCGTGTTTGCCATACATGTCTAAAATCAGTTTCTGTCTCTGGCAATTTGATATCAGCTGATATCAGTCCACTTGCGTTCCTAAATGTTAACCTCTCAGAGCTTGGGACAGTATGCTTGAGGTGAAGAATATTTTATTGCTGAATTTACTTGCATTTTTTGATCCATGATATTCCACATTTGTATATCTCATTCTCTTCAGCTATTCACAACTGATTTTCTCCTGGGTGTTTTTTTTTAAAAACCTGGTAAAGGTCTTCTATAAATAGAATTCACTCCGCTGTTCAAATGGCAAAAGAGACATGATGCAGGAATTATTCTAATGGAGCATTTCTCCATAGGTCTGTTATTTCTACAGTACACAAAACTAAGCACTCCCCTCAGTTTCTTAGATTTTGAAGAGAAGGCGTGACTCGAGAAATGAAACACAATTTAACCCTTTTAAAGAGAGTGAGTCATTTTCTTCCTTCTAGATGTTATTAAAACTGGGAGTTTTAAAGCTGCCTTGTAGATTTGGATGCCCAGCTCCTACCTCCCATTGAAAATGAACTGGAATAGTTTCTGTCCCAATCCTTAGGCAGCCGCACAAAAAGCCCAACCCAGACAGTGGCAGCCCTTAAATACGGAGACCAATTCCCCACCACAGAGATTTTCATGCTTTCCTGACACCTCCTTGCTCTTGCCTCCTTCCCTTCACTCCCTGGACCTAGTTAAGCACAGAGTGAGCCAAAGTGTCTCAAAAATAATCTGGTAAGAGCTTCCAGAGAAATGTCCTTGCAGCACTATCATTTGTGTTTTGGCCCAACACTATTCTCCATTTCTTTCTGGTTTCCACTTAGTTACATTAACCCCTCAAGGCACAAGAAGGAGCTGTATCCATGACTGTATCCATGACCATCTGAGGTGAAGTATTAAGGTGGTATGGATGGCTTGTTCTTTCTCCCTACCATTATGTCTTCAATCAAGACAAGGCCAATCAACAAAGTGCAAACTGTTGGAAATGCAAGGACTGTGAGATCATTGCATCCATTTGCCCAATGCAGAGTTTACAGAGGAGTGTGAGTAACTAATCATCAATAAGCAGGCAGGAAGCATACTTAAGCTTAAGTAGCTTTATTAGGAAAAACATGTAGGCTAGGAAAGGCCTACATCTATACTAAGTCCTAAGACTAGATGTGTTCAGGAGGGAGGAAGGAAGCTCTCTGAGACACAAAGAGATGAGAAATCTCCTGGGGGAGGAGATTGACCAATCAGGTCC
>QEPC01012378.1:420310-449534 GCA_003113815.1 Sphenodon punctatus
CCCTCCATTGAATCCTTTCCCTCTCCCTCTTATTCCATCCCTGATTCCCTTCCCCTGTTTTAAGTTTTGGATTTATTTAGAGTAGGATTATTATTAGATTGATTTTCATTTCAGTTTTGTACCCCTCCCTGTGTTCTTTGTGTTTCCCCCTGTGTAATATTTTATATATAGATATATAGTTATTAGATAGATCGTTACTAGATAGATATACATAGTAGTTGGCTTAGTTATAGAGATAGATAGAGATACTGTGTTTGTAGTTTGTATTAGGATTTTGGCATTTGTAGTTAATTACTGAATGAATGAATATACTTTATTGCGTAGTCGTAGACCATAGCATTTACATAAACAAACACAACAAATACAAAATAGAACAACCTCATAATATCCAATGGATAGATTAACAACAAGGGACCTAAAAAACAATTCCCCCACTACAGCATCTTTATCATTAGCCCCATGATTTTACCCCTGGGGGTTCCATACTCCCCAGGATTCTAACATAGAGCCAGCATACAATTCTAAACCCCCCATCTCGGCTGACTCAATTCCTGAAGTATTTATCCATTTATCCATAAAACTCCTAATCATTCAGCAGGATATTAAAAAAAACAACAACAAGTAAATAAGTCCTTCCCACTAATTCCAACCATCTTATAGAAGCCTAAAGGGATGGGCATTAAATATTAGAAACACTATAATTATAACTAAGCCCAAGACTCGCAATAATCCAGTAACAACCCTATCCCCATATAAAAATCTCAATCCTAAAACAAATATTTAAAATTACATCACAGGACTTGGGTCACAGGGATAACCTACCCACCACTACCTATGTACTCACTGATGGAGTTTATGGTGGGATCCAAGAGCCAGCACCAGTACCTCCAATCAAGTTCTGGCTTCGCCGGCTATCAGGTCCCACCCGGGGCCCAAGTCCCCCAGCTGTTGGTATACCCTCAGAAAACAGGGAGTGTGAACTAATCCTGCATTGGGAACTGGTCTAAACTGATCAAGAATGATGGGAGCTACCTGTTTCCACCTCACAACTGGGAGCTTTATTTGATCCTCATTTCTCACAGACTCACACCCAACCCCGTCATCCATCGCGGGTCTCAACCCTTCCTCAGAGGGGGCAAATAGCAAGCCCCCCTCTGTAGCCCCCGCCAAAGACCCATCCTCGTCAAAATTTTGTAACTGATTATTAATGCGCTCTGAACTTTCTTTAATGGTCCGGCCACTGCCCCCCCCCCCCTTGCTCTTGAGGCCGTGCCTCCAATACCACTGGATCCCGGAAACTGAACTCCCCCCCCCCTGCTCTTGAAAGGGGAGGTGTGGGGGGATTAATTGGCAGGTCCTTAAATACCTCCCCCACATATATCCCAAGTAGCCAACAAATGGATCTGATCCAAAATCCTATATGCAAAGGTGGGGCAATAAAATTGCACCACTACTCTATGTAAACACCCGTATGAGGGCAAAACCTGGACTAAGTCAATTACCCCAAATGGCACCCAACCTAAGATGGTTTCCAGATGGTATGCCACTGCATATTTAGTATTTGAAGGAGGAAGATGGCCATTGGGTAGGGGGTAAATCCTAAATGCCACCGCCCCCAAGACCGGGACTGGTTTGGACCTACATGAACCCAGATTCCCCCCAATTTGGGCTTGAGGGCATGACTTCTCAACACACAACCCACCCTATGGGCCATCATGCTGGCCAGGGGGCACCAGGGAGGCCAACTGGGGAAGGTCTACACTTGAGGTTAGGGCTGATGCGGCAGCAGCTTTTACCGCACCGTGATTCCGTTCCGCCATTTCGGAATTGCCCGCGCCACACCGTGACTTTTCTGCGGATATTCTGCTAATTCCGCCGGAATTCTGCAAATCGCGGAATTGCGGAAAAATTGCGGAAAAATTGCGGAAATTGCGGAAAACCACTATTCCGCTATTTTGTGGTGCTGGCGGAATTGCGGAAATAGCGAAACTGTCATGTTTCCACGATTCCACTAAGTTGCGGAATTAAATAAGCGGAACCGTGGAACTGCGGAATGAAACCGCGGAATGAAAGCCTCTGCCATGTCATTCCACTAATTGCGGAAACACTGTTTCCGCCGGAAATAGCTACCACTGCGATATTCCGCTACAGCCCTACTTGAGGTACCCAATCCATTGAGGGTTACCCCAGGCCCAACCCACTCCCTTCCAATCAACTGTTGTAAAACTGAACTTAAAAAACCCTGCTGCTCCTGAGCCAAACTAACTAAGTCGCTGATTTTACTCAATAAAGAATTGACTAACTCGCCCATCATCAAACAAGACTTCTCAATTTGGTCAAGGCGGCAACCGTCCGATAGGTGTGCAGAACTGGACGTGGCAGATAAATCAGGCCCATGGGTGACTAAAGGGTCCAAACAGCACAGTTCTGGATCACAATGGCCAACCTTCAGATGTCCCTCATCAAAATTTGGTGAGACATTTGGGCCCCGAGTCATAGCCAATTCAGTGGGAAGAGTCGGTACACCTTCTGTAGGAGCCAACTGGTGGGAACGAAGGGAATAATACCTGTCCAACCGTTGTTGCGATTCTTGGGGCAAGTCCACAATATGAGATTCTACTTGACGGGCAGCTTTCTTGGCAACTCTTCTTTCCCCCATAGTAAGTACTAGCCAACAAATTCCCCAATACCCCTAAACCCCAGTCAAAAAACCCACTCTGACACCTAACACCAACCACCTAAATTACATACACCCACTAGGCCCAACAGGACTTCTAGCCCCCTACACCCCATCAGACCCCGAAGGGGCCTAAAGGGCCGCACCCTTTGGCCGCAGCCCTTTGGCTTGTGGCCGCCGACTTGCAGCCTGCGGTGCAGTCACAGGTGGAGTGCTTAAATGCCCCCACCCCTGCTTCAGGTGGCCTGGTTGGGGGGGAGGGCAGGTGGTGGTGGTGGGGTGCCCAGGTGGAAAAGCTCCTCTTCATTTCTCCCCGCAGGTATCCTGGAACCTCCCAAAACTGCAGCCCAGAAGCGGAGCCAGCCCAGCGGGAAAAAGCGGCTAGATGGTGAGTAGCGCACCTAGTAAATTATTAGGATATTCCATTTAGTTCCAGAATAGTTAATAGATTTAGTGTGTTAAATCTATTACCCAATACCCCTAAACCCCAGTCAAAAAAACCCACTCTGGCATATTAATATTATAATATATATAATAGATAAAAAAATTAAATAAACAATTTAAAAAATTTAAAAAACAATATGAAAACATTATTTTGGAGGGAGAAATGGAGAAGGGAAGGAGAGGCCGGTCTGCTGCCCGTAAGGGAGACAATGGGGCATGTGCCAGAGGCGGCAGGAGCTGTGCTAGGGGAGTGGCATCAGGCAGAAGCAGTAGCCTGAGCACATCACCACGCCCCACACTCAGCAGGCCTGCTTTAGGGCCCCAGGCTTCATTGTCTCAATGTCGTCTCCTGGCAGTGCCCTCCTCCACTGCCACGCAGGGCACTGGAGGGCCTGCAGTACATGAGGCTGTGTCTGTCTCTGCTGGTGATGGTGATGGTGATGGAGCAGGTGCCGGGGCTACTTCCGATGTTCCTCCAGGGCCACCAATGTCCCCCACTGTCGAGGTGATCCCCAGCAGTCCAGAGCTGGTGGATCCCACCCCGGCTGCTAGAGGCAAGGCTCGATTCCCGGGCAATTTCAGAAGGGAGAGGAGTAGCAGAAGCAGCAGCACTAGCAGATATAGAGGGGGGCACAGGGAGAGTGCCAGCANTCTTGAGGCCGTGCCTCCAATACCACTGGATCCCGGAAACTGAACTCCCCCCCCCCTGCTCTTGAAAGGGGAGGTGTGGGGGGATTAATTGGCAGGTCCTTAAATACCTCCCCCACATATATCCCAAGTAGCCAACAAATGGATCTGATCCAAAATCCTATATGCAAAGGTGGGGCAATAAAATTGCACCACTACTCTATGTAAACACCCGTATGAGGGCAAAACCTGGACTAAGTCAATTACCCCAAATGGCACCCAACCTAAGATGGTTTCCAGATGGTATGCCACTGCATATTTAGTATTTGAAGGAGGAAGATGGCCATTGGGTAGGGGGTAAATCCTAAATGCCACCGCCCCCAAGACCGGGACTGGTTTGGACCTACATGAACCCAGATTCCCCCCAATTTGGGCTTGAGGGCATGACTTCTCAACACACAACCCACCCTATGGGCCATCATGCTGGCCAGGGGGCACCAGGGAGGCCAACTGGGGAAGGTCTACACTTGAGGTTAGGGCTGATGCGGCAGCAGCTTTTACCGCACCGTGATTCCGTTCCGCCATTTCGGAATTGCCCGCGCCACACCGTGACTTTTCTGCGGATATTCTGCTAATTCCGCCGGAATTCTGCAAATCGCGGAATTGCGGAAAAATTGCGGAAAAATTGCGGAAATTGCGGAAAACCACTATTCCGCTATTTTGTGGTGCTGGCGGAATTGCGGAAATAGCGAAACTGTCATGTTTCCACGATTCCACTAAGTTGCGGAATTAAATAAGCGGAACCGTGGAACTGCGGAATGAAACCGCGGAATGAAAGCCTCTGCCATGTCATTCCACTAATTGCGGAAACACTGTTTCCGCCGGAAATAGCTACCACTGCGATATTCCGCTACAGCCCTACTTGAGGTACCCAATCCATTGAGGGTTACCCCAGGCCCAACCCACTCCCTTCCAATCAACTGTTGTAAAACTGAACTTAAAAAACCCTGCTGCTCCTGAGCCAAACTAACTAAGTCGCTGATTTTACTCAATAAAGAATTGACTAACTCGCCCATCATCAAACAAGACTTCTCAATTTGGTCAAGGCGGCAACCGTCCGATAGGTGTGCAGAACTGGACGTGGCAGATAAATCAGGCCCATGGGTGACTAAAGGGTCCAAACAGCACAGTTCTGGATCACAATGGCCAACCTTCAGATGTCCCTCATCAAAATTTGGTGAGACATTTGGGCCCCGAGTCATAGCCAATTCAGTGGGAAGAGTCGGTACACCTTCTGTAGGAGCCAACTGGTGGGAACGAAGGGAATAATACCTGTCCAACCGTTGTTGCGATTCTTGGGGCAAGTCCACAATATGAGATTCTACTTGACGGGCAGCTTTCTTGGCAACTCTTCTTTCCCCCATAGTAAGTACTAGCCAACAAATTCCCCAATACCCCTAAACCCCAGTCAAAAAACCCACTCTGACACCTAACACCAACCACCTAAATTACATACACCCACTAGGCCCAACAGGACTTCTAGCCCCCTACACCCCATCAGACCCCGAAGGGGCCTAAAGGGCCGCACCCTTTGGCCGCAGCCCTTTGGCTTGTGGCCGCCGACTTGCAGCCTGCGGTGCAGTCACAGGTGGAGTGCTTAAATGCCCCCACCCCTGCTTCAGGTGGCCTGGTTGGGGGGGAGGGCAGGTGGTGGTGGTGGGGTGCCCAGGTGGAAAAGCTCCTCTTCATTTCTCCCCGCAGGTATCCTGGAACCTCCCAAAACTGCAGCCCAGAAGCGGAGCCAGCCCAGCGGGAAAAAGCGGCTAGATGGTGAGTAGCGCACCTAGTAAATTATTAGGATATTCCATTTAGTTCCAGAATAGTTAATAGATTTAGTGTGTTAAATCTATTACCCAATACCCCTAAACCCCAGTCAAAAAAACCCACTCTGGCATATTAATATTATAATATATATAATAGATAAAAAAATTAAATAAACAATTTAAAAAATTTAAAAAACAATATGAAAACATTATTTTGGAGGGAGAAATGGAGAAGGGAAGGAGAGGCCGGTCTGCTGCCCGTAAGGGAGACAATGGGGCATGTGCCAGAGGCGGCAGGAGCTGTGCTAGGGGAGTGGCATCAGGCAGAAGCAGTAGCCTGAGCACATCACCACGCCCCACACTCAGCAGGCCTGCTTTAGGGCCCCAGGCTTCATTGTCTCAATGTCGTCTCCTGGCAGTGCCCTCCTCCACTGCCACGCAGGGCACTGGAGGGCCTGCAGTACATGAGGCTGTGTCTGTCTCTGCTGGTGATGGTGATGGTGATGGAGCAGGTGCCGGGGCTACTTCCGATGTTCCTCCAGGGCCACCAATGTCCCCCACTGTCGAGGTGATCCCCAGCAGTCCAGAGCTGGTGGATCCCACCCCGGCTGCTAGAGGCAAGGCTCGATTCCCGGGCAATTTCAGAAGGGAGAGGAGTAGCAGAAGCAGCAGCACTAGCAGATATAGAGGGGGGCACAGGGAGAGTGCCAGCAGCATGGTGGGCATGGGCAGTCTAGCCTCAGGGTCCCAGTACTCCCCTTCACGGGACATCACCGTGATCGTGGACAGTGAGTCAGAGGTAGACACTAGTGTTGCAGAGGAGGTGTCTGCAGCTGAGGCGATGGCTGAGCCTCCTCCCAGAGCTGTGTCGCCAGAGCCACCAAGTTCTCCCCCTCCCAGCAGTGCTGGCAGAAGTGCGTCACCTGGGGCAGGCCAGAAGGCAGGAGGGGGAAAAAAATCCTCAGTCTGGGATCATTTTAAGCAGGTCCGGGCAGATGATCCCAGAGAGGTGCAGTGCACTGTGTGCAAAAACGTGGTAAAGTGCGGGCAGGTGCTCAGCTACCTGGGGACAACGGCAATGGCAAGGCACCTAAAGTCATGCCACAATGCTCTGCTGCTCAGTGGGAAGGCAGGGGAAGTGGATGCAAGTGGGTTCCTGACTGCAGCAGCCAGGCACCCAGCTCCCTCAGCGGGCAATCATCCTGCATGAGCACTAACAGCTGCCTCTAGCAGCAGGAGCAGTATTCCTCCTGCTAGGGGGGCAGAACAGCAGCAGGAGCCTCCCCAGCAGCGCCGTCAGTCCACCATGGAGGAGCTGGGGTGGGGGGATCTTTAAAGGCCATCGGCAGGGCGCTGTGGCATTGGCTTCCAAGACAAAGCGAAGCGCCTTTTGGCCAAGATTATTGCCCTGGATGGGCAACCCTTCTCAATTGTGGAGGACAAGGGCTTCCAGTGGCTGATTGGGTTCCTGGCCCCTAACTTTAAGATGCCTTCCCGCTTCACCCTGAGTCAGACTGTGGTGCCACAGCTCTACAGGGCTTTGAAGGAGCGGGTGAGGGAGCTGCTGGCACGGGCTGGGGGGTCCACGGTCCACTTCACCACTGACCTGTGGTCCACCAGAAATGTCCAGCACGCATACCCGGCAGTGACTGCACACTTTTCGCAGGACCCAGAGGCAGCGCTTGGCAGTGGCAGAAGGGGTCCTGAAGCAGGGTACAGGTGGGCCCTTCTTCAGGCACAAGTCATGGACAGCTCCCACACCTCAAGGAAGCCATTGCCACCATGGTGAGAGAGTGGGTCACGCCAGGCATGGCCTTCACCAAGGGGTGTGTGGTCACGGACAAAGCGGCCAATATACTAAAGGCAGTCCGTGATGGGGGCTTCACAAGCATTCCTCATGCCGCACACCTCCTCCATCTCATGGTGAAGGACGCTCTGGACTTGGGGGAGAAGGGAATTGGGCTAGACACCCTTAGCTCCCTGATCAACCAGGGGAGGAACTGGTGGGGTTCTTCAATCGCAACGTGAAGGACAGCGAGCTCCTCCGGGAGAAGCAGGCCGAGCAAGGGTCCCCAGTGCACCAGCTCATTCAGGATGTCTCCACATGGTGGAATTCCACCTTCCTGATGCTCGAGCGGCTTCTTGAGCAGAAAACCACCCTGCATCAGGTGTAACTGGAAGCAGACATTGGGGCACCTCCAGGGTACAACAGGGAGGAATGGGAGATAATTGGTCAGACGGTCTTTGTCCTGAGACCGTTCCTGGCCATGACGGAGACCATGAGCAACTCCACCGCCACCCTCAGCCAGGTGTCCCCACTGGTCCATAGTCTCCAGAGGTGCCTGGACAAGATTCTCGGAGGGCGGGATTGTGGCCCTCCAATCAGGAAGATCTCTGATGAGGTGATTGACCTGGCACAGAAGCTGAAGGCGGGGCTAGGTGGATGCTTTGATGAGCTCCTGTGCTGGGAGGAATATGTCCTGGCAACCATGCTGGACACCAGGATCAAGGGCAGCATGGCATGTGAGACAGTGGTCTATGGCCTCCGTAAGGGTATGCTGGTGCAGAAGGTCCGGCAGGCAGAGCGTGCCATGCAGCAGGACGCCCCTGAGAATGGTGGGAGTGGGAGCAGTGACCCCTTCCAGCCATCTGGGTCTATCCCTGCCCCCAGCCCTAGTGGTAGCAGCAGAAGCAGCAGGACCCCTACTAGTGCCAGCAGCTCCTCCTCTGTGCAGTCAACTCTGGGGAGCATGGGGCCCAGCAGAAAAGGGCAAGCAGCGTGGCTGAGGGCAGTGGGGAAGGTGGTGCCCACCCAGAGCTACCAGAGGGAGTATGATGGCGCCTCAGCAGCAGTGGAGACCTACCTGGAGGAGGAGCCATGCACTGATCCCAGCAGCGATCCCTTGGCCTACTGGGCCTGCAAGGTTCATGTGTGGCCGGCCCTGTCCAAAGTGGTCAAGGGTATCCTGTCCTGCCCACCAACCAGCATCCCCAGTGTGAGGGTGTTCTCCATCGTGGGGGACATCTGCGCCCCGTACCGCCTGAGACTGGGGGCCAAGTTAGTGGAGCAGTTGCTGTTTCTGAAGGTGACCTTCCACTGCTGGGATTCCCCGAACTGCCCCTGGACAAGGAGTGATGGTGCAGTGGCACAAGCCATCCCAATGCCAGGGGAGGTCTTGGTACGGGGCTCCTCCTCCATCATCTGGGCTAGGGCTACTGCTCCTGTGCTGCTGAAGTGCTTTCCCTCCCTCCCAATGCCTGGCACCCGCCCTGCCTCTCTCTCTCTCTCTCTCTCTCTCTCTCTCTCTCTCTCTCTCTCTCTCCCCCCCCCTCTCTCTCTCTCATACCAGACAGCCTCGGCCACCTTATCTGACTGACCTCATGACGCAGGGTGGCATTGGAAAACAAACTGTAAGCCTGCCAGTCGGTCTATGGCTACACGATCTCAGCCTGCCTATGTGACACTGACTGGCTCTCACTCTCTCGCGCTGCACTATCTTTGCTAGCCTATCTGAGTGCCCCGCTGCCAATGTCCCAGCCTGCCTGCCCTACTGACTCTCATGCCACGCTGCCTGTCTGCCCGCCCAACATGCCGCCAAGCTCAAAGCATGCATCAGTCCTGCCTCCCATGCCAAAGTGCCTGTCTTCCCACCCAGGTTGCCTAGCTCAAAGTCTGCCCAAGCCCGCCTTCCCTACTGCCTCTCATGCCACGTTTCCTGCCTGCCCGCCCAGGTTGTGAAGCTCGAACCCTGCCTCAGTCTGCCTGACTGCCACTCATGCCACGCCACGTGACTGCCTGCTCTGGCAACCAATGTCTGCTGCTACTAGTGCCAATGGCACTAGTCATTCCACCACATGACAAGAAGCAGCCACTTCTGCCCCAGGACCTGCCATCAGGGTCCTGGGGCCATGTTACAAGTTATTCAAAACATTCTGATTACTTTCTATATCTCCAACATCGACACTCACTGACTGAATACTGTTACTTTAAGTTTAATTCCTAGTTTTTCTCACTCTCATGACCATTAACAGGCATGTCTATCTTAGTTTTTTTTTATTCCCACTCAGCTGTATGCTCTAGGTAGTGCATGATATAGATGTGACTTGATAACAGCTACTGAGGTCTGACAATCCAAGGCCATCACTGTAATAAAATTAAAGTTGCTTGTCCAAACACTTCCTGATTTTATTTTTCCTTCTCCATAGGATCACTTCCATAGAACCCCAGAAAGGGTTTGCTGGTCTGACACAACTCTTCCCACTCATCAGTCCGTATTCACCAGTGGAACAGAAAGGGGGGTTGTTAACAAAGCATTATACATAACACCTCTACAGGGAGGACTGTGGCCAAGATCCAGAAGCTGCCACCTTAGCCCCAGCACCCACCGTGATGGGTCTGGGGCCGTCATTCCTCGCGCATTCTGATGTAATTCCACCACATGACAAGAAGCAGTCACTCCACTGCCAGGACCCGCCGCCAGGGTCCTGGGGCCAAGTTACAGGTAGGAAGGGCAGTGGCTTAGAACCAGAAGCTGCCACTACATCCCCGGGACCCACTGTGATGGGTCTGGGGTCATCATTCTTCACAGAGAGAGCTGATTTTCAAAAACATCAAGAAACAGCCACTCCAGCCACAGGACCCACCACCAGGGTCCTGGGGCCAAGTTACAGGCAGGGAGGGCTGTGGTCAATATATACACGCTGCCACTCTAGCCCCAGGACCCACCATGATGGGTCTGGGGCCATCATTCCTCGCACACTGTACTGTCACTCCACCACATCAAGAAACAGCCCCTCCAGCCACAGGATCCACTTTCAGGGTCCTGGGGCCAAATTACAGGCAGGGAGGGCTGTGGTCAAGATCCAGAAGCTGCCACTCTAGCCCCAGGACCCACCATCATGGGTCTCAATTCATTATCTGTGAGGGCCTTGTACCCAGCCTGAGGCGGTGGGGAACTCTGCCTGCCTCTCCCTTTCCCAAGCACCAGCAAGGTCCCCACACACCCTACCAGCTGCAGGGCTGGGGATGCCATAGTCCCAGCTCTGCATGTGGGGCTCAGATGAAACTGGGCCATGAAGGGGGGGGGGAGAGGAGCTTTGAGCAGCAGACACAAAAGGCAGCTTGTGTTATAGGGCGGGGGGCCTGGAACCAGCAACATTCATACCTTGGGAACATCCCACAGGGCTGTGCACCCAACATAGAGGCAGCGAGCAAACACCCTGCAGGGTGGGGTGGGGGTATCTGGCAATCTCTCACTCTCCCCCCTTCCCCCACCAGAGAAGTGTGGGGGCAGAATGCAGCTGGGATGGACCAAGGCAGGGAGAGTGGGCACACTTGGCCAGGAGATTCTGTAAAGCCAGCAAAGTGGATCAGTGTGGGGGAGCACACTTGCTTCTTGGAGGCTCCCTCCCATTTTAATCCATAAAGCTTTTGCAGCTTGCTGACATATTTCCTAGCTCATATTCTTTCCTCTCAAAATGGCCCGTCATTCCACTCACATAGAGCCATTGTTCTATCCACTGTCTATCCATCTTTCTATCAACTGTCTATCCATCTTTCTATCCACTATGTCTAAAAGCTGCCACTCTAGCCCCAGGACCCACCATCAGGGTTCTGGGGCCCGTCATTCCACTCACAGAGAGCCATCTTCCTATCCACTGTCTATCCATCTTTCTATCCACTGTATCTAGAAGCTTGCCTTCGGACGATTTGGAGCTGGCCCAGGATGATCCTGTACCCGACTACCTTTCGATCGACTGTGGGAAACGGAGGCTATCGGCAATTGCCCGTCCCTTCTCAACAACGCTCGCCTATCTCTTAGGATTGACTGTCTAGGAGATCCTTGGCCTATATGCTGTCTGTGCCATGATGCCATGGCATAAAGAAATAGCTGCTGCTGCCAGACCTATATGCTGTCTGTGCCAAGTGCTCTGTACCCCAGGTTGCCGGCAAGCTCAAAGCCTGACTCAGTCCGCCTTCCTGCCTCTCATGCCAAGGTGCCTGTCTGCCCACCCAGAGAGAGAGAGAGAGAGAGAAATAAGAGAGAGAGAGAGAGAGAGAGAGAAAATCCACCCACTGCTTGAAGGAGAGACAGACACAATCCCACCCATGCTGTCACCTGCACTATATGGCCAGAGAGAGAGAGAGAGAGAGAGAGAGAGAGGTTCCTAGTTAGAACTAGGGAGATGTGGGTTAGAGGGGGAGAGGTAGGCATATCCTTATCCTGGCTGCCACCTGCCAGAACCAGGAAGAACTTCTCCCATCTGTGCTCATGCGCCCATTAATGCACATTGACCACATCCAGCACGCAGCAAACCTACCGTAATGAGATGGAATATAACACACAACATTTTATATGTGCCTGCCTGTCTGCCTGCCTGTGTGTGTCCCTGTACCGCCTTCCCTGCTACCACCTATCGCCCGATCGAATAAAGTGTGCCCCGTAGCCTTTAGGCTGTCATTCCACTATCCCTGATTCAGTCATGCCCACCCATCCCAGGAACCATCAACGAGATTCTGGAAACATCATTCCAGTCACTGGGAGCTGCATTCCATTCCAGTGCATCCAGAAGCCTGGTGCCCGCCCGCCAGCCTGCCCTCCCTCCCCCCAAAGACTACTTCTCTGCACCCACCCACGGATGCCCGCTGAAGCTGCTGAAATGAAAAGCCCCTCTGACCACCAGCTACCGCCACCTGTTGCCCACTTCCAAGGAGCCTGTCTCTCTTTCTCTCTGTCACACCCACCCAGTTCAGTTCAGTTTATTAAGCGTGGCCAAAGACCATTGCATCCAGAAACAGAATAAACATACAACAATAAAATAAAATGCATACATAGCAATTTATAGCTAAATGTCATAAGACATATCCACAGGATATAAGTAATACCAATTTACCGGGAGAGAAACCACAGCCAAACCCAATATACAAATTACCCAATTCATACATAGGGATCCCTGCATAATTAAAGAATTTTGTTGGTAGAATGAATGGGGTAAATAGCTTTAAATTCCAGAAAATTTACCCTTGAGGACACTGCTTGCAATAAGAAAGAGGCAACATCTTGGCTAATTAAGGGTTCCACATGATCAATATGTATCCCCAAAAGAGCACCCGCTGATCTACCAGGGAATCTGACAACATGGGGAGCAATAAACAGAACTCTAATATCATCATACATGTGGCAAAAGAGAACAATGTGCTCTACAGTCTCAACTGTCCCCTGATCGAACGGGCACAACCTTTTCATAAAGGGAATACCCAGGAATCGACCCTCCAGAACACTAGAGGGGAACGAGTTCACTCGAACCCTAAAATATAAGCCCTTAGCTGCCTGCGAGATGGGGCAAGCCAAGTAATGTGCCATTTGCCCCAACTCTGGTGCCCAATCGAGATACACATGCAAATGTGCTAAGGAGTTGATTAATTCCAACTCAGTCTACCTTCCAATATCTCTCGCCCTTGACAAAATTTCCTTCCTAATCATGCCCATTGATTTGTGAAGTAAATATTCCCTAAGTATCCCTGATTCCAAAAGGAAAGTCTCCACCTTCTTTGACCATGGGTCAATAAAAGGGTCAGCATGCACTTCCCTCAATAAATCTGAACAGCAACCGGGGAGCAGTTTGCTCCAGAATTTCAAAGCTAGGCCCATAGCAGCCTGCTGCCAGCTAATCTGGCCTAGTTCAACCCAGGCTACTACATATGGGGTGCTCTTGGGATTCCCCAAAATGCCATTAGGAATCTAGCTTGCACCCCATTCACCTTGGATGCAAGAAACGGGGCCCAAAGCTCTGCCCCATATAGAAGGTGTGCCTTTACTTTTGCATTGAATACCTGGATTGGCAAGCATATAGGGGCTCTTCCCTGGCTCCTAAAGAGCCTAAGGATAGCCTGGGAAGTCCCACGGTCCACAGCAATAGCTCTATCGACGTGATCCTTCCACGAACCAGTCCTGTGAAAGAGAAGACCCAAGTAGTGGAAGGAAGATACCTGGAGTATCGAATGGCCCCCTATGTTACCATCCAGCTCTCTGTTGTTGCTCCCGCTCCCGTAGGGCTGGCTCCGCACCCCGTGCTGCTCCAGGTGGCTCCTTTCCACCTGCGGGGAGAAAACAAAAGAGACTGTGAGTGGTGAGAGTGGGGGTGTTTTGCACTTGGATTTCCCCCTCCCCCCACTCCTCCCCCCCTCCCCCCATGTCTCCTACCGGAAGTGGACCCAGGACCATTTAAGGGCACCACCTACAGCTATGCCCCGAATGACTCTTACCATCCATCTGTCTGTTGCTGCTCCCGCTCCCGTTGGGCTGGCTCCGCACCCCGCACTGCTCTGGGAGGCTCTTTTCCACCTGCGGGGAGAGAACGAAAGAGACTGTAAGCAGTGAAAGTGGGGGTGTTTTGCACTTGGACTTGCTCCTCCCCCCACTCCTTCCCCCCCGCCTGCCACCGGAAGCAGACCCGGGACCATTTAAGGGCACCACCTGTGGCTGTGCCACGGGCTGCTAGCTGTGGCCATGAGCTGAAGAGCTGCAGCCAAAGGGTCCAGCACTTTGGGGCCCTTTGGGGCCATTGGGGGATTTGGGGAGAAAACTTTGTCGGAGGCTGCAGTTGGGTGATGCTATTGTGGGTATAGCAGGAAAGTGGGAGTGTATTGGGTGGGTGGAGGTATTGTGGGATAATTGTCCCATGCAGTTATGGGTGGTAGGCGAGTCACTAAGAGGCCTGCTCGCCAAGTGGATAAGCCTACATTAGTGAATCAACCTCAAGCTTCCCAACAGTGTCTGGATAGGTATTACTCTCTTCGCTCCAACAATCAGATTACCAACGAGGGCTTGCAGACCCAGCCTATTGAATTGACTATGACATGGGGGCCCAATGTTTCACCCAAATTTGACAAGACCCACCGGAGGACAGGACACTGTGACCCGGAGTTGTGCTGTTTGGACCCACTGTTCACCCATGACCCCGATATTTCTGTTTCAGCCAGCCCTGACCCCCCTGTGGAATGTTTGTGCCCCGCCTATACTGAGAAGCAAGGAGTTGTGATGGAGGAGTTAATTAACCAACTGCTGTGTAAAATCAGCGAGTTGGTAAGTTTGGTACAGGGGCAGCAGAGTTTGTTAAAGACAGTTCTACAAACTGTGGAAATAAGGGGAAGGGAGGGCATTAGGGAATCCTCCTTACATAGCAACAGTTCACTCTCCTATGCTCCTCAGATGGTGCCTTTGGTAGTGCCATCTCAACAAGGCAGTCCCATCTGGTTGCCTGGGGAGGAGGGTGCCAGTCGGGTGGTGATGGCCTCAGTGTTGGGGGCAGTTGCTTTCAGGGTTTATCCATTGCCTGATGGGCACCTACCCTCCTGGAATTCTAAGCACGCGGTGGCCTTCCACCTGGAATCTATTCTGGGCTGTATGCCCTATGGGTTAATAGAGTCAGTCAAGATCTTGCCTGCTTATGGTCATTTGCATAGACTACTGGTCTATTTTAGTTGCCCGTGTTTTGCTTATAAGGTATTGGAATATGCTCACCTTCTGGCTACCTGGGGTGTTTATGTGGAGGAGATGTTCAATGATTGGTGGAGTCACTCTGTTGTCCCCCAGCCACCAAGGGTGCGGGGGGGGGAGCCCAGTAGCTGGATCCTAGCCCTTCCAATGGTCAGGTGGGCAAGGTGGACGGGGTGAAGGAGGGGTGGGAGTTTAAAAGATGGTCTGGGTCAATTAACGCTAGGTTATGTCACCTGGGTCCTCAAGAGGGGATAAAAAGGATTGTCGACTAATTGCTCCCCCTTAGGGAGCATTAGATGCGTCAACTCATTTTGGGAACAAGGTACCTTTGGGGCAAATATTGGATGGGCAAATTCAGACAGCAGTTGCCCCCTTTGAAAGGCGACCCCAGATGGGGCTAACTCCAGAGGCAGGCAAAGTATCGACTGCTGCCACTTTGGAGTTATTACAGCAGGTTAGGGGATCTCCCCCAGGGGAATGGAGCAGGGATAAGCAGGAGTCGGGTTCGTTTAGTGGAGGTCCTGGCAGGTCCCCCCAGGAGGACACATGACAAAGTGTCCTTTTACTCACTGATTCCACTCACCCACACAAACACAAGTCCTGCACCTCCTGGGGGGCTTTCTGCTAGTTGAGACCCTGCAGCTGACACAGCACATCGTTAGGTTAATAACTACGCTATATGAGGTGGCAGGTGCTGCTAGTAGGGATCGACAAGCTATATGAGATTCTGCCACCTGCCAGCCAGAACTTCAGCACATAGGGATAAAAAAGATTGGACATGTCAAACGAAGCTCATAACAATAAATATAACAACTTTAATTAAAACTATTTACAATACAAGAAAACAACAACAACAACATTTAATAAAACAAAAGCAAACACGAAAAGGAAACTTATTAATTAAACTAAGAGTCTCTGCTGCCACTGGGCTGTCCCCCAGGAATTGGGGGAAAGGCAACAGCCATTGGGGCACTTCACAGGCCTGAGGGCCAGCTACCCGGGACTCGTTCAGCACGTAGCTGTGGGCCACGGCAAACTACAAGCCCTCTTTTGCGTCCCTATGCCACCTGGAGACCGCCTGGTGGTACATCTGAATGCGGTCCAGCTTGGCGGAGACATACTGCCTGTATGCCTCCACCTTCTTCTGAATCACCTGGACCGCCTTCAGCTGCTCCACCAGGCGGTTCTCCAGGGCAGCAACAGACCTCTAGACCTCCGCCGCATACTCCTGGGTGGGCCATTGCAAGTTGGCCCGAAGGGCCTTGGCCTCTGCATTATCTGGGGGGCCGGGGGTCTCCATGTTGGGGCTGGAGGGGGGGGGAAGGAGAAGGGCTTATATGCCACAGTTTGCAGGTTGCCTTCCCCCCCTTCTTCTGTCGCTGAGGCTCCACGGCCACCACTCGAGACTCCTCCTCACCCTGCCGCCTCACTCTCAGGCCATGGCTCCTCTCGATATGATTTATGAGTCTTGACATGGTTCCCTCCCTCTGCTGATGGAAAACTTTCTTGCAGCACTAAAAAGAGCAGAAAAAGATAGGAACATAAGAAGTGTCATACTGTGTCAGACCAATGGTCTGTCAAGCCCTGCCTGCATTCTGTCTCCACAAGTGGGTGGACTGGGTGGCCATCCAATCTCTCTCTGCAGGGGACTTCCATTCCTAACAGGTCATGGGGCAATTCCTTCCCTGTTGTTCCAGTCCCCGTGCCATACCTTGCATGTGGCGATTATGTCGCCCTTGTGGTAGAACCTCCAGACATCCGACATCTGGCGCTGGATATCTAGTGGTGTCACTGGCCATGGCAGCGACCTCTGCCTAGGGGTCCTCCTCCTCCTTGGCCTGGTCCTGGCAGCAGCACTGGGGCCGGCATCCGATTCCTCTCTGAAATGGAAACACATTAAGAACACCAAAGTAATATAATGCATTGATGATGATGATGCCTCTAGACTAATCCTCCCTCCTTGGGCTGCTAGGGATTGCAACTAGAAAGCCCCCTCAAATCCTGCCCTCCTAGGGGTGCTAGGGGATGCTAGGGACATGCAAATCTGTACTCCCTGGGGTGCTGCTTGTGATGTCAATGGAGAGACCCTGGCTGGCTGGCACATGCAAATTCTGCCCTCCTTGGGGTGCTTGGGATTGCAACTAGGAAAGCACTGTTTGTGCCTGACTGATGCTCACCACCTATGCACCCACCCACACGCCAGTGAGCTTGCTCTAATGGATAGAGCCTTTCTTGTCCTCAAAGTAAAAAAAAAGTTTACAAACCTGGCAGCACCTCCTGAGCCCGCCACTTGCTCTTCATCCGAGGAGCTGGTCACCACTACCAGAGGTGTAGTAGGGGCAGTGACCTCTACCTCTTCCTCCTCCTCCTCGACCGGCAGCTGGTCCCCCAGCTGGGTGGCCCCCAGCCGGGTGATCAAAACTGCAGCCTTCCTCATTTTAAAAAAAATTTCTTTTAAAACACAGTCACACGCCCAAAAAAGTCACCCACACAACACAGACCAAAACTCACCAACCACCCAAACACACAGCACAGCTAAACCCAACACAAACACAGCCAAAACACACAAACCGAACAGCCACCAAGTAAAACACACACTCACTCACCACACAGCTCCATACGCACTCGAATTTCTGTTTTCCAGCACGATTACGGCTTCCCGTGTTCTCGTGATAATTTTTTCTGAATGGCCGAACCCGAACCAAATGGCTGAACCCAAACCCAGCGAACCGCCCAAACACACAAACCTGAATGCATGAACCGAACTCAGCCGAACCGAATGGCCGAACCCGACCTGCGATCCGTTCACCCATCCCTACTTGCTGCCAAGCTCACAGCATGCCTCAGTCCTCCTTCCTGCCTCCCATGCCAAGGTGCCTGTCTGCCCACCCAGGTTGCCTAGTTCAAAGCCTGCCCAAACCCGCCTGCCCTATTGCCTCTCACGCCACGCTTCCTGCATGCCGGCCTGCCCAGGTTGCAAAGCTCGGACCCTGCCTCAGTCTGTCTGACTGACACTCATGCCACACCACCTGACTGTCTACCCCAGCAACCAATGTCTGCTGCTGCTAGTGCCAATGGCCCCCAGGCCTATATGCTGTCTATGCAAAGGGTTCTGTACCCTGGCAACCCACTGTCTGCTGGTGCCAATGGCCCCCAGGCCAGGCCTATATGCTGTGTGTGCCAAGGGTTCTGTACCCTGGCAACCAATGACTGCTAGTGCTAGTTCCAATGACCCCGAGGTCAGGCCTATATGCCATCTGTGGCAAGGGTTCTGTACCCTGGCAACCAATGTCTGCTGTTGCTGTAAATGCCGCCCATGCTGTCTGTGCCACCGGTTCTGGGGCCCGTCATTCCTCGCACAGAGGCGATGTCATCCACCACATCAAGAAACAGCCACTCCAGCCCCAAGACCCGCCGTCAGGGTTCTGGGGCCAAGTTACAGGCAGGGAGGTGTGGACAATATCCAGAATCTGCCACTCTAGTCCCAGGACCCACCATCATGGGTCTGGGGGCATCATTCCTCACACAGAGGCACTGTCATTCTACTGCATCAGGAAACAGCCACTCCAGCACCAGGACCCACCATCAGGGTTCTGGGGCCTACGTTACTGACAGGGAGGTCTCTGGCCAATACCTAGAAGCTGCCACTCTAGTCCCAGGACCCACCGTCATGGGTTTGGGGTCATCATTCCTCTCACAGGGTGCTGTAATTCCACCGCATCAAGAAACAGCCACTCCAGCCCCAGGATCCGCCATCAGGGTTCTGGGGCCAAGTTACAGGCAGGGAGGGCTGTGGCCAATATCCAGAAGCTGCCACTCTAGCCCCAGGACCCACCATCATGGGTCTGGGGACATAATTCCTCACACAGAGGCGCTGTCATTCTACTGCATCAAGAAACAGCCACTCTAGCCCCAGGACCCACCATCACAGTTCTGGGGTTACGTTAATGGCCGGAAGGGCTGTGACCAATACCTAGAAGCTGCCACTCCAGCCCTAGGACCCAAAATCATGGGTTTGGGGTCGTCATTCCTCGCACAGATAGCCAATTTTCAACTGCATCAAGAAACAGTCAGTCCATCCCCAGGACCCACCATCAGGGTTCTGGGGCCTACATTACTGGCAGGGAGGGCTGTGGCCAATATCTAGAAGCTGCCACTCCAGCCCAGGACCCACCCTCAGGGTTCTTGTGCCCTGTCATTCCACTCTTGGGGAGCTGTAATTCCACCTTTTCTTTACGCAACCTGCTGTTCATGAAGAGAGAGAGAGAGAGAGAGAGAGAGTCTCCCCACTGCTAGAAGGAGAGACAGACACAATCCTACCCATGCTGTCACCTGCACTATATGGCCAGAGAGAGAAAGAGAAAGGTTCCCAGATAGAATGAGAGAGATGGGGGTTGGAGGGAGAGAGGTAGGTGTATCCAGATACCCTGGCTGCCACCTGCCAGAACCAGGAAGAACTCCCATCTGTGCTCATGCGCCCAATGCCCATTGCCCACATCCAGCATGCAACAAACCTACCATAATGAGATGGAATAAAACACAACGTATTATATGTGCCTGCCTCCTGCCTGTGTGTGTTCCTGTACCTGCTGCTATCACCTATTGCATGATTGAATGAAGTGTACCCAATAGGCTTTAGGTTGTCATTCCACTATCCCTGAATCAGTCATGTCTGCCCGTCCCAGGAACCATCAACTAGATTCTGGGACAATCATTACAGTCACTGGGGCTGCATTCCATTCCACTCCACTGCATCCAGAAGCCCAGTGCCTGCACGCCAGCCTAACCCCCCACCCCCACCCCCAACGCACCCACCCGTGGATGCCCGCTGAAGCTGCCAGAAATAATAGCCCCTCCGACCACCAGCTCCCGCCACCTGCTGCCAAGGAGCCTGTCTCTCTTTCTGTCACACACATCCATGCAAACATAAGCCCTGCACCTCCTGGGGGACTATCTGCAAGTTGAGACCCTGCTGCGGGCGCAATACATCTTTGGGTGAATAACTACGCTACATGGGGTGGCAGGTGCTGCTGTTAAGGATCGACAAGCTGTATGAGATTCTGCCACCTGCCAGCCAGAACTTCAGCACATAGGGATAAAAGATTGGCAGGTCAAACAAAGCTCATAACAAGAAATACAACTTTTATTAAAATTATTTAAATAACAACAAAACAACAACAACATTCTGAAAGAAAAAGCAAACATTGAAAGGAAACATAAATTAAACTAATAATCTCTGGGCCTGTCCCCCGGGACATGGGGAAAGGCAACAGCCGTTGGGGCGCAGCACAGTGCTGAGGGGCGGCCACCCGGGACTTTTGCAGCTCATAGCCTTGGACCACAGCAAACTCCATGGCCCCTTCCATGTCCCGATGCCACCTGGAGAGCGCCTGGTGGTATAGTTCCATGCGTTCCATCTCGGTGGAGACATACTGGCTGTACGCCTCCACCTTCTTCTTCTCCACCTGGACCTCCTGCCTCACTAGGCGGTTCTCCATGGTGGCTGCTGTCATCTGCAGGTTGGCCATGATGTCCCGGGTGGGCCTCTCCAACTCGGCCTGAAAGGCCTTGGCCTCAGCAGAGTCCTGGGGCCCAGGGGTTTCCACATCGGGGCTGGAGGAGGGGGGGAAGGGCTTGCATTTCATCTTTTTTGGGTTGCCTTCTCCCCCTTTTTCTGGTGCTGAGTCTGAGGCTCCATGGCCACACCAGAGTCCTCCGCCTGCTGCCTCACTCTCCTGCCATGCGTTTTCTTGATGTGGGCAATGAGCCCCGATGTGGTCCCTTCCCTCTGGAGCCAGAATCTTTTCGGGCAGATCTAAAAAGAGCATAAAAAGATAGGAAAATAAGAAGTGCCATACTGTGTCAGACCAATGGTCTGTCAAGCCCTGCCTACATTCTGTTTCCACATGTGGGTGGACTGGGTGGCCAATCTCTCCCTGCAGGGGACTTCCATTCCTAACAGGTCATAGGGCAATTCATTCCCTGTTGTTCCAGTCCCTGTGCCATACCTTGCATGTGGCGATTCCTTCGCCCTTGTCATAAAACCTCCAGACATTCGACCTTGTCCACCAAATGTCTGGGGGTGTCACTGGTGACCTCCACCTAAGGGTCCTCCTTGGACTGGCACCAGCGCTGGAGCCGGCATCCAATTCCTCTCTGAATGGGAACGTATTAAGAACACCAAAGTAATATCATGCATTTATGATGATGCCTCTAGTCGTCCCTCCTTGGGGTACTAGGGATTGCAACTAGAAAGCACGTGCAAACCCTGCCCTCCTTGGGGTGCTAGGGGATGCTAGGGATTGCAACTAGAAAGGCCCTGGCTGGCACGTGCAAACCCTGCCCTCCTTGGGTGCTAGGGCTGGCAACGGGAAATGTGACCCTGGCTGGAAAGACCCTGCCCTTATTTGGGGGTGCGTAGGGAATGGGATGGCAACTGGAGAGTGGAGACCTTTGCTAGCCTGGTACATGTTTGGGTGGGGGTGCTGCTCATGCTCATGCCTGACCGCTGGAAGAGTCCCCCACACTACAGTACCCCCTCTCTGTGGCAGACATTCACTGCTACCTGATGATGCCCACTGCTTGTGCCTGAATGATGCCCACCACCCACACACCCTCCCACAAGCCAGTGAGCTTGCTCTAACGGATAGAGCCTTTCTTGTCCTCAAAGTACAAAAAAAGTTTACAAACCTGGCAGCACCTCCTGAGCCCGCCGCTTGCTCCTCATCTGAAGAGCTGGGGTCGGCATCCGATTCCTCTCTGAAATGGAAACACATTAAGAACACCAAAGTAATATCATGCCTTTATGATGATGCCTCTAGTCCTCCCTCCTTGGGGTGCTAAGGATTGCAACTAGAAAGCAAGTGCAAATCCTGCCGTACTGGAGGTACTAGGGGATGCTAGGGATTGCAGCTAGAAAGCCCCTGACTGGCACGTGCAAATCCTGCACTCCCTGGTGTGCTGCTTGGGATGGCAATCAAGAGAACTTGGCTGGCTGGCACGTGCAAATCCTGCCCTCCTTGGGGTGCTTGGGATTGCAACTAGGAAGGCCCTGGCTGGCACATGCAAATCCTTCCCTCCTTGGGGTGCTAAGAATGACGATGGGAGAGGTGACCCTGGCTGGAGGAAAGACCCTGCTCTTATTTGGGGATGCGTAGGGAATGGGATGGCAACTGGAGAGTGGAGACCCTTGCTAGCCTGGCACATGTTTGGGTGGGGTTCTGCTTGTGCCAGAGCCCCCCCACACTTCAGTACCCTCTCTCTCTCTGTGGCAGACATCCGCTGCCACCCTCTGATGCCCACTGTTTGTGCCTGATTGATGCCCCTTCACCCACGCACCCACCCGCACGCCAGTGAGCTCACTCTAACGGATAGAGCCTTTCTTATCCTCAAATTTTAAAAAAAGTTTACAAACCTGACAGCACCTCCTGAGTCCGCTGCTTGCTCCTCATCCGAGGAGTCGGGCACCACCACCGGATGTCTAGGGGCAGTGACCTCCTCCTCCTCCTCCTCCTCCTCGAGCACAAAGTTGGCCCCCAGTTGGGGAATCATCACTGCAGCCTTCTTCTTTTTAAAAACAAAACAAAACAAGCAACCACCAACACCAGCCACACAAACACAGTCAACCCGCCACACCAATACTCACAAACAACACGCCAAACAAACACAGAGCACATGAACCGAACAGCCACATACACACACGCTCTCACCCACACGCACTCGAATTTCCGGTTTCCGGCGTGATCATGGACTCTCGTGATACTTTTTCCGAACGGCCGAACCGAACTTGACTGAAGCCAACGACCCGAACGCCTGAACAGAACGGATGAACCCGAACCGCGATCTGTTCGCCCATCCCTATTACAGGGGTTTCACTTTCTACCTCATCTTCATCCTTCTGATGTGAGGTACCTAGGAGGGTGGTATTCTGATGCCATGGAATTTTAAAACAGTCACTGACACATTTTATGGGGCTTGACATTTTCTCTCAAGCAGGTGGAGGGGGGGGGGGGAATTAACCAGATTCCCCTTCATATACTTTGGGAAAATATCAACCCCTTTTGTCTGGATTCAGCAGGAATAAGGGAAGCCTGGAGCAACCTTAATTATCCAAATTCCGACAAAAAGATATCAACATCCTTGGAGGCAGCTTTCCACATTCCACTATCCTAAGCAAGATATTAAAAAGCACCCCACCCCCAACACCTTCCACTGCACTTCTCCAGTTGTAGGTTTGCACTACGGACAGAGGATGGAATGTTCCTCATCCCCACCTAATCTGATGTCCTATGGGAGAAGCAGGAGTCTCTAGTGGTGAACAGCATAATGAATCAGGATTACCTCCCTCCTCCAAACTTGGGGATTGCACAGCAGGAGGAAACAGGTAATGCTTTGCCTACTCCTACAGCCAGCTCTAAGCTTGTACCTAATCTAGAACACCTTAGCTAATTCTGACCAGTTGCCCTAAGCAGGCACTGACCTATTCTAAACCAATTTTCTTAGCCAAGCCCTAAACAGCAATCTCCCTGCACCAACAATTAGTTCTTCTTTGAAGGGCATTTGCCAACTTGATTAGATATGTCTCAGCCTGAGAATCTAGGGACAAGCATCACTTAAAATTATCAACAGTCACAAGGGACAATAAGAGCCACATGCTGGGACTGCATTTTCACTCCATAAAGTGCACACTGAACTCATTGCCCCGTCTGTCAATGGCCAGGTTGAAGCCTTAGACAGAAGGAGGATATCAAAACCCCAAATAAAAAGCAATTCTCCTAGCAGACTGTAGCTTCCGGCAATGTACATAGCTTGACACAGTCATTAGTTTTTATGCAGTTTCAGAGCAAATGTTTTACTAGGAAACCAATTTACTTCTGACAGAAAAGACTATTAGGCAACTGAAGCATGAAGAGTGTCAGAATCTCCCTCCAAGTGAAACGTGCTGTTCACAGAAGGTGCTTGCAATCAAACCTCACTGCATCCATTTTTATGGGCTGATCTTTTTGGGTGGGGTGATAAGGGGAAGGACGTATATTTAACTTTGTATACAAGACACCTGCACTGTACTGATTATATGTATTCATGAGCGGTTTAGAAAGTTGGGGGGGGGGAGCTATAAAGACCCCATTAAGAGTCTTGCACTTCTATAGTTAACACCATGGCATATTGCTTTCCACATTATGGAAAGACAGCTGGCACAGCATGTGGGCTGTGAAATGGAAGGGGAAAGACTAATAAAATCCATAGTGAAAGAGAAAACAAGGTTAGGAGCAATGAGGTGTGAATGAAGAAAACAGTGGGAGTTTGGAAACCTTTCCCCAAAACTTAACACTAGGTTACGTAACGGAACCTAAGTTTTGAAACAGGTGTCATTGCAACAGCAAGGGACAGTAAAGGCACACCATCATTAAACTGTAGGACTTGCTGGCTATACCAAGCAGGTGCCACCGTAACCTGAGACACGTTGACTTAATGTCTACTTGCAACATATTGTACTGACAGTTGGATCACCAGAATGTTGCTTATTTAAGTGCAAACTCTCAATATATGTATGGAGAATTCAATCATTAAAGATTTAGATTAGTCAGGAACAGAGAACTCTCCATAAGATCAATTGGGTCAACTGGTCTTTATCACAAACCTCATCCTGCCATCCATGTGAACAAGGAATACTTGATACAAGAAGTTGCATATGCTTTTGGGAAAATCTTAGTAACTTAAGTGTTTAACATACCCATAGAAAAATTTGATGTTTATGCAGCAGGGATGAGCTCAACACAACAGAAAGGCACTCTAGGCTGCAGCGCATTAATGCAAACAAGGGATATCAGACTGTCAACTCCTTGCTACCTTTGGTGAACAGTTACAGAGTTAATCCTACTAACTACAGTGGAATACTCACGAGGTAATTAGAGCTAAGGCAAGAACGACTGTTCCTATACCATCGGGAAATACCTACCTTTCGGAAGTGCTTGCAATTGTGTGTTGGTATTTGTTTTATTTTATTTATTTATTTAGTTAGTTAGTTATTTGTATCCCTTCAGCCCTACGGCAGCTCAGGGTGGCTCACAAGACATTTAAAAACAATATATAAAAACAATTCATAAAAGGGATTACTAAAACAATAAAAACAACAAGGAGATAAAACCACTGGTTAAAAAACAACAACCCACCCTTATTCCCCATCTCCCCCAAAGACCCGGATGAACATCCAGGTCTTACAGACCCAATGAAAGGCCAACAGGCTTGAAGCCAGGCGAGCTTCCTCTTGGAGGGAGTTCCACAGCCGTGGTGCAGCCACCGAGAATTCTCTCTCCCTCATGGCCCCCCAGTTCACCCGGGGGACCTCCAAGAAGGCACCCCAGGTAGACCGTCGAGGTTGCTCTACACTCCAGGGAGTGAGGCGGTCTCTCAGATAGGAGGGGTCCAGACCATGTAAGGCTTTAAAGGTCAAAACCAGCACCTTAAATTGGGCCCGGAACGCTATAGGCAGCCAGTGCAGAATCCGGCGCACTGGTGTAATGTGCTCCCTACGGTTCATCCCCATCAGGAGATGGGCCACTGAATTCTGCACCAGCTGCAGCTTCTGAGTCATCACCAAGGGCAGCCCCACATAGAGCGCGTTGCATGAATTCATGGATGAGGATGGCCAGGTCAGAACTTGAGACATATGGCTGGATCCTCCATACAAGATGTAATTGATGAAACGCTCCCTTTGCCACCGCCTCCACCTGACAATCCAGGCAGAGATCAGGGTCTAACAGAACCCCTGAACACCGCACCTGTGGGGCCAGCAGGGGGCAGATCCCCTCCACAAGGGGAGCCATCACCTCCGCTGCCCTACCCACCAACATCACCTCCGTCATATCAGGATTCAGCTTCAGTCTGCTCAGTCCAATCCAGTCACTCGCTTCTAGCAAGCACTGGGAAAGCACCGAGACAGCAGAACCTGGGTTTGTTGAAAAAGAGAGGTAAAGCTGTGTATCATCAGTATACTGGTGGCAACGCACACCAAACAGTCTCACAACCTCACCCAGGGGTTGCATATAGATGTTAAATAGTGTTTACTCACTATCCATTGAATACGTGCTTCTGCTGCTGTCAAGACTGATGTCTCTGATTGTCCTCCATTTTTTCAGTACTTTTTGGTATTTTACACCAGTCAGTTTCTGGTATTTTCATCAGTTTGCAGCATTTTATGACAGCTTCTGGCATCAGAATGCAGAAAACAAGGGCTATCCTTTAAAATACATCAGTCAAAACACTGTTTACAAAGAGTAAAAAAAAGGACCAATAAGGGAAATGATGAAAGTTACGTAGGAAAATTGTGATCATACACAAGCAAACATAAGCAGAACGTATGGAAAGTTACATGGTGTGCGGCTGCTCCTGCCTAGGAAGAATTACCAGAAGTACTTAACAATGGCAATTACCAAATGGGAACGAGTAAAAATAGTGAAAAAGCAGGTAAGTTTCCTTATCGCGTGAGCACAGGCAAATGTCTTTTTCCGATGGAAATAGGTCTCACTGCCATTGCTCGATTCAGCACTAGGTGAGTTGTTCTTCATCATGGAGATCAGGAATCGGAATATAGGCCTCTGTTCTTAAAAGGGTAGATTGTGTTATTAGTCAAGGGTTTGTGAACAGCAAACTACCCTGGGCACAAGTCCAGGAACAACAACATAAGGTACCGTGATTCAGATGCATCTTTGAGTCACACACCTTCTCCCTCTGCTTCTTCCCAACTAGGAAATTATCCTATCTCTATACCTTACAGTTAGCATCCCCTTCTTGTGTTGACTCTGTTACTCTCACTAGCAAGTGTCAGATGGAACCAATGCTCTGCCATCTATTGCCCGTCCCTTGCTCCTCTCTGCTTGCAGTTGTAGCAGGCATGTTAGGAGCTCCAAGCATTCCTATGTACCTCCCCTAAGGACCAAAGTAAAGGTGGAAACAGGGACTTCTAACATAGTAGTACAGTCACAACAGCTATTTCCACCCATCTCCCATAGAAATGCTGGTTCTGAAGTGCCAACAGCAATAACCAGAATTACCTTTCAGGGACAGGTAATATTTTAGTGGATCTCACTCTGCCTGTTCACTGAAAGCAGACTGTGGCTTCTATCCTAAATGCATTTGTGCCAACCTAAACCACATTAAATGCATATGGGGGGTGTCTTGTCATTCAAGTTACTTCAGGGTTGCAACTTGTGAGCTTAAAAAGTGTACTATCCTCCTCGTTCTATCTTGCAGTAGAAATGCACTTTGAAGTATTCTCTGTCCAGTGCTGAAAGTCACATTACTATTAAATAGTGCCTCCGGCATATGATAATTATCTGAACCAACAAAGTTTTGTTTCAGAGGAGAGCAAGATGCAGTGGAATATTATTCCAAGCCTGAGGAAAAGAACAGAGAAGTCACACAGGAGAGGCATGGGTCAATCTGATCTATACTCAAATTGAGAGTTTGAGAATGGGAGTGGGAGGGCTGGGTTGGTGGAGGGTTGGGAGCTTGGAAGTGTATTTTATATGGGGTTTTTGTGTTGATGTTGTTTTTAAAATGGGCTCAGCTTCCCTGAGTCCATTTTGGGATAGGGTAGTGTATAAATCATTTATTAACTATTGCTATTATTATTTTATTATTATACGCACATGGGGAAGAGGAAAATTATGGTGCATGGAAAATCCAAGGTTTATTAAAATGGTCACTTTCAAGCAAGAAGGTGAGAATCTACACCAAAAACTTTTCAACTCCCCCTTTCTGATTGGGGGAGTAGGGAAGAAGAGTATGGTAGACATAAATGGGTTGTTATATTTCTTCTCTGTAGTCCAACAACTTCCTTGTTAAGATAAGGGAACACAAGTGTATTCTGAACAGGAGTGAATTTAAAAGCCAGTCCCCCCCCCTCTCCCCTTTTCATCCAGGGCAAAGAATAGTTTGGTGAATGGAGACTCTGCCCGTTTTTAGACATGACAATTTGCTGGCAGATTAATAAATAAACCACTTTTAGAAAAGTTGTGCAGGTGGTGCTTAGATGTGCTGGCGCCATTGAAAACCTTGGTTTGTGCATTCTTTTGAAACCGCATTAGTAAAACCTCAATATCAGGGTTTTACCAATGCGGTTTCAAAAGAACGCGTGAGCTGTGGTTTTCAATGGCGGTGGCACATCTAAACTCCACCCATGAGGCTTGTATAAAATGGATTATTGAAATCCGCAAGCAGAGCGTCATGCCTAAAAGCATCCACTTTGACTCAAGAAAAAGAAATGCATTTAGAAACTATTAGTGGAGAAAATGTATAGAATGTTATACCACTGAACTGGTATAAAATTCAGCTAGAATGAGAGGTCTAGTGTCTATATTATCATTTATATAGTGCCAGCAATGTGGCTAGTGCTGAACAGTTGTGATGGTGCTGGGCAGATCCGTGCCCTTAACAGTTTACGGGATAGGACAGACCAGGGAGATGAGGCAAGAGGAAGGGGAACGTAGGGAGAGGCAGGAATACATTCATAAAGTTGAGAAGTTTCTGATGAACATGTCTAGATTAGTCACACATGGAGGAGGGGAATGAGCTAAGTATTAGTCCCAGACTCAATTACCAGCTCTGGCACAGGTTTCTTGTATATCCTTGGGTAAGTCAGTCTCTCTGTGCCTTAGTTCCCATCTGGGAAAGGAGGATGAATATATTATGGGTAAGCGCCTCACCTATGATAATCAATGAGAACTGAACCATTGACTTCAGGGAGGACACAATTGCACCCTAGACTGGGAGGTGCTCAAATACTATAGTAATAGAGACCTATGATGGATAGAAATCCTACTCTAACAATTCAGCTCTAGAGCTGCATTGAGAAACTAGCAATTACACTAGACTGAAATTCCTACAACACCATACTTCCGAACAGTCTCACCTTATGGGGGGACCACTCCATTTTTGCAGGAAAATTCCATGGTCCCACATTTAAAGCAGGAAATGCTCCGCTTTTGTAGGTAGCTGCTTTCAGAACACCAGGGTGCCCATGCATGATTTCTAGGGGTGGGAAACCGGTAGAATCCAGTATCCGATAATGCCGGTATCGGGCGTACCGGCATTATCGGATTTGACCCGGTAATCCGGACCGGGTACCGGATTTCGGGGTACCGGATTTTTTT
>QEPC01012378.1:450347-519302 GCA_003113815.1 Sphenodon punctatus
AATTTATTTCATTGGTTTCAATGGGGACACAGCGCCCCATTGAAACCAATGAAATAAATCCGGTACCGGCATACCGGATTTAATCCGGGAATCCGGTTTTCGCAGAACCGGTAACCGGTAAATCCGGTAGCCGGTAATGGGCCCGGGGTCCCACCACTAATGATTTCCATCAGAGCACTGGGGTACCCAGTTGCCATTATGTCTGGAGCCAGGCCTCCTGCCAGGTGCCATTGAATGGCTGGGGGTGTGTGTAAACATCTGCTCGTGTGGGAGTATATGAACCTGTGCATGAAGGGGCTTATTAGGCAAGTGGACAAGGCTTATGTCCCTTTTTGATCTCTTCAGATATTTGGAGGATGCTATGCTCTATGGGGGATTTACCTGCTGACCCAGATGGCTTCTCTGTTGATGCGCCCTTCTTGATTTGTAGTATGGTGTGTTGACCTGGGCTATTGACATGGTGGCACCCAGGGGTTCACTTCCTCCACTGCAGCTGTGCAGGCTGCCCTGGTATAACTGAGGGCCTGAGGGTAGACAGAGCGCAGGTAGCACTCAACTTGCACCAAAGCCAACCAACTGCAGCATAGACTGTTTTTGAAGGTCTATGCCGTGGCTGTGGTGAAGAAGATTTCCTTACTGCTTACACAGCATCTGCAAAGTGTCGTCCAGAGGAGCTCTTCTGGGTGGTGAATAACTTATTAAATCCTGACTGTCACAACCTGGAGTTAGAGTCGCTAGCTGCCTGCTGAGACAAGTTTGCCACCTGCATTTCAGATGAAGTCACTCGTATTTGACTACGAGTGATGCTACTTTGAGTTAGAGTCAGTGTATGGTGTTGAAGTGGCCCAGCCTGGTTTGTTTTTCTTGAATCAACTTCAGTTCATCTTGCTCACCGATGCAGAGGCTGTGCTTGAGTGGTGCAAGCAATCAGTTGTGAATTAGATCCATGCCCATCCTGGCTGGTGAATGTAGCCAGGAGACATCATGCTGTTGCTGGCTGGGGTTGTCAGTGCCTTCCTTTGGGAGGGCAGGGTGCCCGTCGACCTCAGAACTGTGGTCGTCCATCCCCTGCTAAAGAAACCGTCTCTTGGTGTTGACTCCCCTGTCAGCTACCATCCTGTCTCTAACCTTCTCTTTTTAGGGAATGTTATTAAACAGGTGGTTGCCGCGCAGCTCCATGCATATCTCAATGCTATATGTTTCCTAGACCCATATCAGTTGGGGTTTTGTCCTGGGCATGCAGTGACACTGTGTTTGTGGCCTTGGTTGATGATCTCTGCTTGGAAATTGATAAGGGAAATTTTGATAGATCTTTCAACGGACTTTGATACAGATGATCATGGGATATTGTTGACATGGCTGAAGGACCTGGCAGGAATGCATGGAACCGCTCTTAAGTGGTTCTTCTCATTCCTGGATGGGAGAACCCAGAGATTGGTGATGGTTGGTGGCTGGTCATCCCTGAAGGAGTTCCCTTGTGGGGTCCCATATGGTTCCATCTTGTACCCACTTCTGTTCAGTGTGTATCTGACTCCCCTGGGCAAGATTATTAGGAGATTTGGAGTGAAGTGCCATCAGTAATCTCATGACACACAACTTTTTCATCTGACCCTACAGTCTTGGTGCTTACCAGGTGCCTGGCTGCCGTTGGGGACTGGATGCAGGTGAGCCCATTGAAGCAGAGTTCAGATAAGACAGAGATGATGATGGTTGGCCAGCTGTGTGACCTGGGGGACATAGGAACCTCTCTTATTGATGGGGTCCAACCTCATTTTGTCACTCACAGCCTTGATGTGCTCTTGGTTACATTGCTGCACCTGGATGGCCAGGTTGCAGCGGTGGCCAGGAGTGCTTTTCAACAACTTCATCTGGTGAGGAGGCGACCGTTATAATTAAACATGAACTTGGCCACCATCATCCATGACTTTATAATCTCGAGGCTACACTATTGCAATGCAAGCTACGTGAGGCTACCCTTGATGACTGTTTGTAAGATGTAGTTGCTGCAGAACATGATGGCCCACCTTCTGCAGGGTCGGTCATCAGGAGTACATTACATTAGTGTTTGGGAATCTGCACTAGCTGCCAATAGCCTTCCGGGCACAATTCAAGGTGTTAGTTTTGAGTTACAGAGCCATAAATGGCTTGGGCCCCAGATATCTGAAAAACTACCTCCTCCCTTATGTTCCAGCGTAGACTCTGCACAACGAGGAAAATCAGAGATGCATTCTTGGTGGCTACTCCATACTTATGGAACTCCCCACCCCAACGATCTGCCTGAGTCTGCTTTTCTTTCAGAAGAGATGCAACATCTTTTTGTTTGGCCAGGCATTTGGTGGGCTGAGATAGGGTTGGAGAGTGGGGTTTAGAGTTTCTTTTTAATTGTTTTATATGCTTGTAAGCCTTTTATATATGTTTCATATGTGTTGCTTATATATCCTATATATTTCTGTAAGCCACTCTGACCCTCTGAGAGAAGGGTGGGATAAAAGTTGATTAAATACATTTATATAATTTAAAAAAGGAACTGGAAATAGAATTTTCAGCATGATGATTTCACAGAGCATGAGAGAAGATGTACCCAATTTTCATTATAGTCAATAGCGTCCATGTTTGCATATCCAAACTTATGACCATTAGTATAGGCTTTGCTTTTAATGTTAATGCTTTGCATTTGGAGGGTAATGTAAGCTAAAACTATCAAAGAGGTTATGCATCTGAATCGTGTGAACTGCATCTCTAATTAGAAAAGCTATCCAAGGGGCGTGGGGTTGGAACTAGACTTCAGTTACAGACACCGTGCTGGAATGAGGGAATTTTTGGATAAGTCTGGAGCACACAAGGTGAGTGTGAGCTTTTGCAATGCATACTTGAGGTTAAGAGCTTCACCAGGCCCATATTAGCTTTTTCAAAAACAATGCTTTTACTTTAGGCTTATACTTTTTTTAAAAAATGTGGCCTTTTGAAGTTAACATGCTGCAAAAACAGTTACATAAGCTCAGAATAAGGCCCATTGTCTGTCTATTATTTTACTATTTGTCAGGTGCAGTGCCACCCCTAGGGAGGATGGGGCAATGCCTCTCCTGGCCCCTCACACATCCAGTAAGGTAGGTACCAGTACCACTTACCTTTAATCCTGTCCCTGGTGCTGGCTGCACATTCAGAGGCCAGCGCGGCTGTTTCAAGCCACTCCGGAGCTCTGAACTTCCTGTTTGGAGCAGTGTGCATGCACAAGAGAGCTTCTAGGCTCTTCACATGCGCAACTGCAGGGGGGTCAGGCCTTGCAGGAGCTGCCTGGGAGGGGACTTGGAGAGCCAGAGGTTCTCACTGAAGGAGGGAGGAGTCAGACTCAGAGACTGGTAGAGACCTGTAAGGGTCAAAACTTCACAGAACGCACATTGGGCGGCTAGGGAGTGCCGAGCTCAGCCTGCCCTGTCTGGGCTTGAACCTGCTGGATGAGAACCTGCCCCGGCTGGGGCTTGGCCTTGGTTTTTTTGGGGGGGAGGGGCTGGGGAACTTGTCTTGGGAGGATGTTATAATAAATAGTGATTATTGTGGTATATCATCACATATGGTTATTACATACAGACTGGTTCTGCCCTTTTAGTATATTTTTTGTATTTTTAGGATATTTTACATTCATTTTTAAATTGGGAGTAATAGTACGTTTTAATTATGAATTGTAATTGTTGATTGTGTGTGTTGTAAGCCACCCCGAGCTGCTCTGTGAGCAGGAGGGTGTAGGATAAAATTGAAATCAGTCAATCAATCAATCAGATTGTGCTGCCAGCTGCCTCAAGACATTAATTCTTCATTTAGTAAAGTTGAATTTGCTACTGTGTGGTGTAGTCTAACTTGAAGGAATAGACTTAAAAACCACAACTACTTCTGCTACTAGTAGTAGCAAAAGTAACTTTTCAGCCATTTCCATAAGGTAATGCAATAGTGGTTCCCAAGTGCTAAAAATACCCTATGTTCACCTTAGTAGTAGTATCTCTGCACTGGAGAGATAGATACTACTACTAGTGTGAACCTGGGTTTTTCTTTCTCACTTGGAAACCACTATTGCATTTTCCTAATAAAGAAAGGGTGTTTTTACACACAGATTTCTCCTGTAAGTTTGCTGTTACATTCTGAACTTTCTGTGTGTCTAAATCACTCACCCAGATCTTAAACATCTGGATCTTTCAACTTCTGCGTAGAACTTCTCACAGAAGCTTTGTGTGTAAAAAGTTCTCCTGGTACACTGCTTTGCTCCAGACAACTGTGGTCATTTGGTTTCTATGGCAGCCTGTCACATCTAGAGCTGTGAATACTTTAGGCTGCCTCAGGGCAGTGTTTGTGTGAAGAATGCATCCAGGAACTGCCTCAGAGTTTTGTGTGTGTGTGTGTGTGTGTGTGTGTGTGTGTGTGAGAGAGAGAGAGAGAGAGAGAGAGAGAGAAATGAATCCGGAACTTACTTGTGGACTTGTAAACCCAGAAGATTGAAAAATCCACAACTTTAACATGTGTGTAAAAATTCCCATTGATGTGTCTTGTGTCTAAGGGTTGGTTGAAGCCAAATATTGAGCTTCTGACCTAGAATATCAAGTAGATGTTCTGAGGTGAGCAGCTGAATATTTGGCCTCTAGCTTGGTATGATCTGTGCTAGTTGCAAAGCATGCTGCAAGGGATGTACTGCTGGTTTCCCGCTGCTGCTCTCCCAAGTCCAAAGCATGTGCAAAAAAGACAGTAGCCATTTTATGGAGCTGGAATCTGCACAAAATGGTTTGTTGAAGTCAGTGGTGTTCCCTTTCTTTGCTGTTTTCCATTCTAAACTGTCTGCTGTCTCTGTGTTGGGTAGGGGGATCTAGGGGCTTTGATGGAAAAGGTTTCCAATCTTTGCTGCAATATTTTATGCATTTGAAAATGGCCCTAGCCTGCCCTTTTGAAGTCTGGGCATGGGATGTTGCAGGCTTGTCTGTGAGAAGGCCATGCCACAGGTTGTTTCACTAATTAGTAGTCCTTGCAGGAAGGTTTGTTGTAGCAGCTCAGACACCTTTTATATTGCAACAGAACTGTGTGTAGCATGTTTTCTGTTTTGGGACAAGTGGAAGTCCATGCTGCTGTTTTCATGATGTGCAGTGCTAAGGACTTCACATAATACCATTGGGTCAATGGCCTAAGGATTTCTGGTTTGTTTTGCTTGCATGATGCACTGGTGCTTTCCTTCTCCTCTCAAGCATGAGTAGAGAGGCCATTTTGTTAATTTGTGGGTCCACTGGTAATGAGTACTCTTGTTTAAAATGGTTCCTTTGCTGTTTCACTGCTGCCCCCTGTTGGAAAGTAGTTTCTTACCTCTCTGCTTGTGACTGTGCTTTTGAGAATCTTGCTTGCGAGTTTTGTAGAGAAACAGAAATGCATAGTTTGAATTTAGTTTATTTAGCCCTGTGTGTTTGGTTGCTATACAGGCGTGCAATTGGCCAGACTTTTTAAAAAAGGGCCTGTTTGCTTGGACAGGCATTTGGCTGTTGGGGGATAAGGTGTAGCTACTAGGGATGCTGGTCTGGATTGGCCTAGTTTGCTGGCAGTGCAGCCCAGCAACTGGCCAAACTTTTAAACAAGGGCCTGTTTGCTTGGACAGGTGCTTGGCTGTCGGGTATGGGGTGTTGGGTGTAGGGATGCCAGTCTGGATGTACCTGATTTGGTGGCAATGCAGCCCCGAAACTGGCCAAACTTTTTAAAAAAGTCCTGTGTGCTTGGACAGGCGTTTGGCTGCTGGGGATACAGTGTAGCTACAAGGGATGCTGGTTTGGATGTGCCTGGTTTGGTGGCAACGCAAGCCCAAAACTGGCCAGACTTTTAAAAAAGGGCCTGTTTACTTGGACAGGCATTTGGCTGTCTGGGGACTGGGAGTATACCCTAGAAAACTACAGGCAGCCAAGGAGAACATGAAAATGAAGAGGGTTCCGGATAAGGGGATTGGGAGGCTCTTGGACCTCTTTTTGTGGGAGAGATCCACAAAGAAGCAAAATTAAAAATGTCATTCTGTGTCCAAAATGCAAACATCTAAAGTAATTTGCTTCTTTTTTCTATCCAGTTTGTCTGAGATCTGGCATGATACCACACCTTGCCTTGTTTTCTTTGTGAACAGAAGAGAAAGTAGGTAGGAGCACGACAGAAGAGAAGGCTGCAGACAGCAAGGAAACCCTTTCCCCCTGTCCCACAGTGAACCCATCTCTTCCCCTTCCTCTTCTCGTGCACCAAAACCAAACCCTTTCCCTCCTACTTCTCCTCTGTCCTGTCCTCTTCCTTTTCATTCTCTTCTGATTCGACTTGTCACCGGACAGGGAGCTAATTCAGTCCTCCCAGTTCTCCAAACCAGAAGGAAGGCTTGTCCCAAAGCCTACACCTTCAGAAGACTACAGGTGGCAGAGGATGCCATGAAAATTGAGGATTTGAGGGTTCAGGCTAAAGGTAGGCGATGGCAACGTGATCTATTTTTTAACCTACTATGGTTAATTTGGACCCGGTGGGAAAGAGAGTGACGGGACCCCAGTAAGAGGGCTCTCTATCCCCTGGTGGCAGTGCTTCACACAGCAGCATTCCCAGCGTTAACTAATGTAATGTCCATGCAAAGTTAACCCTTATAACGCCTTGCTGCTGAGTTATGCCACGCCACTGGCCTACCATTGCCCTGGCTCTGCCTACCGTTACCCTGGCTCTGCCCCTAGGCCCACCAGCAGGTTGAACCAACCCACTGCCCCACCAGCCTTGAAACCCACCAGCCGCCACTGCTATTTGTTCTAATTATCTACAACATAGTGTTCCAAGTGTTCTGAAGCGTTTTTCTTCAAAATCCACTTTCTTGTCTATTGCTTTTATTTTCCCCTAAGAATACAAAGGAGTAAAGTTTTTTTTTTAAAGAGTTTTACAAATCCGGTTTTAAACAGAATGTGTGAGCCTTCCGGTGCCGCGTTTCCAATGGCAGCCGGGTGCCTTCCGGTGCGGGGAGGTGCATCTAAATGCCACAGACATGAGGTTTCTAAAAGTGAATTTTTAAAATCAGCTGGATTGGCCGCTCATCTAAAAACAGCCTCAGGCCACATTTGCACCTGATGCTGTCAAGAAGCAAAGTCGCAGCAGGGGGAGGAGCTGGATGCCAGAAGCATTGCTGGTGTGAACGAGGTTCTTCTGTGACTTCACTCATAAATGACGTGTCTCAAAATCCAGCCCTGTCATTCACAAGTGAAGTCGCACCAGAACCCTGTTCACACCGACAGTGCTTCCAGCATACGACTCCACCCCCACCCCCTGCTGCATCTTTACCTCGCGGGAGTTGCTGCCATCAGGTGTGAATGCAGAGTTCATCTCTTTCCTTTAGCAAAAAAAACCAACCCAATTGAGGCACTGTTTTTACACTGTTTTTTGGGGGTGGAGGTTAAGGGTTGGGTCTGCTGTTTCACACAGTGATTGGTTCACAAATGTGGTAAACAAAAAATTGATAGAAACCCGGAAGTAAAATGGTACCCTCGGTAATGCAGTAAACAGTAAATGGACATGAATAATAAATGGAAAGTTGGTAAATCGTGATGGTATCTTGCAGTATTTCAACCATCAAGAAATTTTATCAGTATCGGTAAATGGTCAGGAAATTGATAGTATTGTCCAAGATGGCAGAATTACTCATGAGTAGCAATTTAGCTGCTTGCCTGAGCCCTAGTTTGTTCCTATCTCACTCTTTTGCTAGATTCACTTAGCAGTATGCTTAGACAGTTAGGGAAATATCTCCCATTTCCAATGTTCCCTAATTGAAAGTAAAGTGAAATCTGACAAGGGGATATGCTCTACTAGAACAGCAAGTAAAACTTGCTCCTATGGTAGACTCGAGCAGGCTATTATGCAGGTTTTTGATAAGCCTAGAGTGTTTGCACAAGGTATAGAAATCTATTATTAAATCTGTATCAAAATTAAATGTCTCTCTCTCACACACACACACGGCTGCCTAGGATGATTGTTTGGAAGCTGCAGCTACTGCAGAATGTGGCGGCTTTTCTCCGTTGGGGGATAAGTTGCTGGGATCATAGCTCCGAAGGCTGCACTGACTACCTATAGCTTTCCAGGCACAATTCAAGGTGCTGGTTTGGACCTTTAAAACCCTATTATTGTGTGGAGGGTATTTTGGGACCTGTCGGGCTGGAAGACCCACCCAGGCGCTACCAGGGGAAACCTCTGGCCCTGCCCTCCTCGCTGCCACTGGTTGCGGGGGGGGGGGAGAGCACAAGGGGCTGGGATGTCCCATCCCTAAGGCCCTACAGGCTGAGTCAATCCCCCAGCACAGCACAGCACAGCGCAGCGCAGCACAGCGCAGCACAGCTCTGGGGGTGCAAAGAATGATGCAGGGGTGAGCCCAAAAGGCTCCCAGCCCCCAAGAGTTTCAGGTGTGGCTCAGTGTTTGGCGGTGGCCATCAGGCGTTCTGCTCTTCAGCCCCTTTCAGGCCAGAAGACCTGCACACCTACCACTGGGGGAAGCCCCTGGCCTTTCCACCCTGCTCACGCTGCCACTGGGGGGAGAGCACAATTATTTATTTATTTATTTATTTATTTATTTATTATTAAAATGCATATGAGGCCCCCTCCTTCTATAAGCATCTTGGGGCAGCTAACAATATTTTAAAATACATAACTAAAAATACAATAAAAACAACATAAAATCCCCAGATTAAAATAACCCATACCCAAACCCTCCCTAACCCAACCCATCTCCCTTGGTAAAGACCTGTCGGAACAGCCAAGTCTTACACTGTCTACGGAAAGAGGGGAGGTCAGTGGTCAAGCAGACCTCCAATGGGAGGGAGTTCCACAGCCGCAGCGCAGCCACAGAAAATGCCCTCCTCATGGTTGACACCCGAGGGAGTTCGAGGAGGGCGCCCACGGCCGACCACAGGGGCCGATCCAGAATCTGGAGGGTGAGGCGGTCCTGCAGGTAGGTGGGTCCCAGGCTGTTTAGGCTTTAAAGGTCAACACCAACACCTTGAATTGGACCCAGAAGACTATTGGAAGCAAGTGCAGAGAGTGAAGCACCAATGTAATGTGTTCACATCAGCCTGTCCCCTTCAGAAGATGGGCCACCGCATTCTGCACCAGCTGCAGTCTCTGAACCAGCACCAAGGGTAGCCCCACATTGAGTGTGTTACAGTAGTCTAGTCTCGAGGTAATAAAAGCATGGACGATTGTAACCAGATCCAAGTCCGAGACATGCGGTCTAAGCTGACGTACCAGTTATAACTGGAGTAATGCCTCCTTTGCCCCAGCCACCACCTGGACATCCAGGCGGAGCTGCGGATCCAGGAGCACCCCCAGACTACGGACCTCAGATACCAGGGGAGGATGGATCCCATCAATGATGGGGGCCATCACTCCCCCAGCTTTCTCCACAACCATCACTTCCATATTCTCAGGATTTAACTTCAGGCAACTTGCCCTCATCCAATCCCCCACAGCTGACAGACATCAGGTAAGCACCAAGATTACTGGACCTGGGTCAGATGAAAATGAGAGAGATAGCTGTGTCTCATCAGCATATTGATGACACCTTACACCAAACTCCATGACAACCTCCCCCCAAGGCTACATATACACATTTAACAAGAGAGGGGATAAGATGGAACCCTGCGGGATCCCACATGTGAGGCCCTGGGGTAAAGATGAAAAAACTGCCGGATCTGGGTCTGATGAAAATGAGAGATGTAGTTTGGTGTCATCAGCATATTGATGACCCCTTACGCCAAACTCTCTAACAACCTTCCCCAAAGGCTGCAGATACACATTGAACAAGAGAAGGGACAAGATGGAACCCTGTGGGAGGCCTCAGGGAGAAAATGAATAATCAACCAGCACCACACACTGGGTTCTCCCAGCCAGGAAAGAGTGGAACCATTAAAGAACAGTCCCACTAATCCCTGCCCAGTCCCACAGCCGAGTCACCAACAGTTCAGGATCAACGGTATCAAATGCAGCTGAGAGATCTAACAGGATCAACAGGGTTGAACGACCCTGGTCCAACTCCCAGGAAAGGTCATCAACCAAGGCCACAACCACAGTCTCCGTGCCATAACCTGGATGAAAGCCAGACTGCAAGGGATCAAGAAAATTGATCCAGTCCAGATGTCCCTGAAGCTGTCGAGCCACCACCCATTAAATAACCTTCCCTAAAAAAGGGAAGGTTAGAGACCACCCGATAACTGGCCAGGATGCCAACATCCAATGATGGTTTCTTGAGCAGGGGCCTCACCACAGCCTCCTTGAGACAATCAGGCACACTGCCCTCCCCAAGGGAGGCGTTGACTATTCCGGACAGAAACATCCTTTGTTTGTCCCGGGCTAGCCTTAATCAGCCAAGACGGGCATGGATCTAATTCACAATAAGTAGCTCAAACAGTCCCAAGAGCATCCCACACATCTGAGGATGGCACATCCTGAAATCATCCCACAAAACAGGACAAGACGGTGTTAACAGGAGAACCCCCTCCCACTCATGACTATTGGGGGTGAGTACCCCAATATCCACAGTTCCTTAACTTTGGGGGGAATTATCTTAATTTTTTAAACCGGGGTCCCTGCTTGTCCCTATGATCAGTCCGAGGATAGATACGCTCTGCAGACAGTTTATGTTACCCTCCCCAAAAGTGAAGAAAGGGAAGGAGACAATTATCCAATAAAAACTAAAAAGGTTTATTTAAGTACGTAGATAACATAGGGAAACACAGCCCCGGTCTGGCTGGAGGCTCAAAAGTAAAACACAAGCGGCGGTGAGGAAAATGAAAGTACAAAAAAAGGGGGAGGGAAGGGAGATCTGGTGGGGATACAGCAAAAGGGAGAGAGAAAGTCTGGACCTCTGGATTACCTCTCCTTTCCTGTTGCAGAGGGGACAGGTGGCTCATGGATCCAGCGAAGTCAGCGTTAGAAGGGAAAGGGCAGACCAAAGTCTGGGAGACCCTTTGAGACACAGACAGATACAGAGTAGCCTGCACGTGTCCGTATCCAAAGCTTCTCAGTTTGTATGGGGGAAGTGAGGGGCAGTTATAGGGTTCAGGATAAAAGATTTGGGATAGGCTCAAGGGTGTTACAAAAGACATATAGGGAGGACAAAGGGAATCTGCATTTGGGCTAAGTGGGACAAAAGGAAAGGTGAATATGGGAACCATGGGGACAAAAGACAGTTTCGGGTGATCTGGAAGGAGTTGTGAGAGAGACCCAAGGTTAATGGCTGCACCTGGGTTTCTGTGTGTGGGGTGGGGTGGGGTGGGGTAGGGGATACTAATATTCCATGTCTTTGAGGCTGTTGCTAGCCTCGGTTCTATTCACCAGTGGTTTCTCAAAACAGGGAGAATGCCCTTTCTTAATGGCCCCATACTTACTGAGGACTATCTCCCCTTAATACCTCCTTCCTGGATCAGGCTGGTATCCACCTGGGTGAACTCCCTTTTCCTAGGTGCCATGGTGGCTGGGCCCTATCCTTGCTCTGACTTCTTTGGCGGGGGGGAGGAAATCCTGAGTCCAATGCCCACCGGCCCATGCCTTTTGCCAAGTATGGGGGGTGGGGGTGGCTGATCTAACAACGGGGCTTCTACTGCCTCTGGATCACCTACTGCTAAAAATGTTGCATCAAAATTGTGGTGGATTTGAGCAATTTTATCCCCTCAAAAGTCCACAAAGAAATCACAGCGGGAATTTGATGACTCTAAATCCAGGTGGAGGGAGGCCAGAATGACAAGCCCCCTCGCCAGCCAGAAAAGCTCCGCCATGCAGGACTTAGCGGATGCAATGAGGGCAGCAAAGAAAACCTTCTTTGCTGTCCGCACTGAAATGTCATATGTACATAACCAGACTCTATGCGGCAATCAATGAACTTCAGTACGTGAGTGATACCACCATCGCTCTAACCATCACCCTTCCTGATTCATCCACTGCAACTCCTCCATATACCATGGGGACCTGCATTGTCGGTGATTCGGGAGCAGATGCCTGGAGGCCACATGGTCGATGGCCTCCACCAACATGGAATTCCACTTAGTCATGAGGTCATCGAATGAGCGGTTATTGAGATCAGAAGCAACATCCCCTAAAGAGGTTTGAAACCCTTCTGGTTCCATAAGCCTTTGGGGGTAAACCAACCTAACTGGTCCCGCACCCTCCTGGGGGCCGACATGCACCAGGATACCGGCCTGAGGAGATCCTGGAGGATATCCCATCCCTAAGGCCCTCCAGGCTGACTCAACCCAGCACAGCACAGCTCTGAGGGTGCAAAGGATGATGCAGGGGCAAGACCAACCAGCTCCCAGCCCCCAAGCGCTTCAGGTGTGGCTCAGCACTCTATGTGGGGTTACCCATAGTGACGGCTCAGAAACTGCAACTGGTGCAGAATGTGGTGGCTCATCTCTTAGTGGGACTGGGCCACCGGGAGCACATTACACCAGTGTTATCTTCTCTGCACTGGCTGCCGGTGGTTATCCGGGCCCAATTCAAGGTGTTGGTCTTGACCTATAAAGCCCTAAATGGCCTAGGCCCTACCTAACAGCAAGATCATCCTGGATTGACCCCTGCGGTCATCTGGGGATGCCCTGTTCCAGGTCCCCCGAGTTCTTCAGTGGGGCCACACCAGGGAGGGCATTCTCAGTGGCCGCACCACGACTGTGAAACTCCCTTCCAGCAGAGGCCTAGCTGGCCCCGGATCCTCCATCCTTTTGGATAATTTTTTTATTTTTATTTATTTTATAAATTTCTACCCCGGATAAGTTGTAAGACCTGGCTGTTCCGCCAGAAGTTTGGTGGGGGAGATGGGTAATAGAGGGGGTTGGGGATGGTGGGGTGGGATGTGATTTCCCCCCCTCCTTTTAATGTTTTCTTAATTATTGTTTTTAATATTTGTAAGCTGCCCTGAGCTGCCTGTGGCAGGCGGGTTGGGGTAGAAAATGTTTTAATTAAATAAATAAATAAATAGTCCAGACTTTAAAGATCACTGAAAGATCACCTGTCTTTCCATGTCCCATGATGGCCCCTGTGATTGACCGGAATAACTCCAATCTGTTAGTCTCGTTCATATGACAAGGGCTCACAGGTGGAAATCTCAGTTGCTGCCTTGGCGCTTTGGAACTCTCTTCCTCAGTGTGGGTGGGGATAGGGGATTGGGGTGGGGTTTGGTAGGTAGATGTTGAGGGGTGGGTGGGTTTTTTTGTATTTTGATTGTTTTATTGGATTGTAAGTTACCCCGAGTCTCAGGAAAGGGCAGCATATAAATTGAAATAAATAATTAAAATAAATGAATATCTGCCTTTATACAGGTCCAAATTAGTTTCACTTTAACCATTTAATGTTAGTAATTCCTAAGTAGTGATCATATACTATATATAAATCAACATTTATGCTCATGTGAGTTAACTGTGCATTGTTGTGAGTTGTGTGGTAATTATTAGCATTGAAATAAGAAATCCTGGTTCTTGGTTCATCTCGGGACCTACCTAGAAGTAGGACTGATTCACTGAGTTCTTGGTGAGGAAAAAAACCCAAAGAACAAATCACTGCACATGTGCAAAATGGTTGTCTTGCTTAACCAAAAAAGTGGCAATAGCATCACCACCATTGTGGTTAAGGGTAGTAGCCATTTTGTGCACCAGAGGTAGCCATTGCACATACACATAATTTTTTGTTGTTATTTGTTTGTTTCTCGGCAAGGTCAGTCTCAGTACTCGAGTTTGCGAGTTTTATGCATGAAAAAAAAATTGGGCTGCTTTTTCAGCCCTAGTAATTATTTTTTTGCCAGATTTGCCAAAAGAAGTCATGATATATGTTCCAAAAAGGAAAAATTAAAATTGCCCAGACAATTTAAACTCTGAAATTTCCAAGCTTTCAAAGGGGTTAACTTTGCAACTTAACTAACAGTTTCATGTACTCTTTTTAGGTCTGTAATTGCTGACAACACTTCACCTCCAGATCTCTGAGCTCTCTAAACTATCAACTGCTTTACTTTGCAACACTGACAACACATGCCTATTATAATCACACACAGTTGGCATCCTGAAAAATCTTGCATTTAACTACTACCACAATAATTGTGTGGGCTGTGTTTACTGTGTTGGTCCTAATTGCAATATCAGAGCTGCAGCAAATATGCTCTGTGAATACCAAATTTGAAGAATTTGGCATATTCTCATTCACATTTGCAAAGTAAAGATAAAACAAAATTGGTTTCCATATTCACTTTGTTCTCTGAATACTCATTCCATGTGTTTAATCTATTTTAACATGAGAAGAAGAGACCAAAAGTCTTCTCTCGAGGGACAACCTTTTGATCTTTTCCTCTGATGTTTAAAAGAAGATGAATTTTAACAAAATAGCTGTGATATGCAAGTTTCATTTTAGCACCAGAAATCAATTGGAGTATTTTTTAACATGCAAATCTGTGAAACAAATACAAAAAAGCATACTTTCAGCATTATATGAGTGAGACAAGAATGGACCAACTTCTGTTGGTGGTAGTGTGCAAATTTTCTAGATACCCTAGAAAACATGACACTGGCTGTGGATTTTCTGTTCATCGATATTATTCATGTCCAAATATCTGAAATGAATTTATTTATCTGTCCATTTAGTTGTTTGGATTCCCCCACCCCACACCCCACCCTCCTATTATTTTGTGTACTTAGAGCACAATCTTCCACCACTCCACTGACTTTAATGGTGGAGGATTATCCTATTTGCTTTAGCTACTTCACATGTTCAATATCACTGATAGTACTGAAACCAGAACTGAACTGCAATATCTGTAATGGGTATCTGACAAATGGGAACCAAATCACTTCCAGAGATCCAGATTAAAGCAGGTGAATCTGATGAATAAGATATTCACTGAGGATATTTCTTTAATATTTAAGTTAGATGTAACTCTTTTTGAGGAAGGAATTAAAAAGGTCAAACGTGAAGATTTCTTCTTAGCTATATGAAGAAGTATGCCTGCCCACAACAGAAAGTTATTCTAAGTAATGGATGTAGCAGGGAGGAGCCTGCCAGCGCTGCTTCCCCTTTAAGAGCACCAAGGGTGACAGCCTCAGGTTGTGAAAGGCCAGGGTGTGCTTGGGAAGCAGCTGGGATATCTGGTTAAGGGCTTGCTAAAACCAGCTCCTAAAGTAAGGGTGGGAGACCCCTAAAGGAGTCAATAGAGTGTGGGACTGCAGCCTAAGGGCTGGACATGGGTTTGGTGGAGCCAGCCCCGTGGGATCAGGTAAGCCAGGGCCAAAGAGATAGCCAAAACCAGGATTAAAGAGTTGGAAAGGGTTTTTTTCCTTTAAGAGTCAGTGACTGAAGGGTTAGCCTGCTCCGTCCCTAAATATAAGGAGAGCCAGAGGCAGAGAGAGGTCAGTCTGTGCCTGGCTGTGGCCAGTGAAGCATCTCTCCCTGGGATATCTCAACATGGACCTTAGTCATGGCGCTAAAGATGAAGGCTGGTTACATCCAATAAGGGGATAAGCAAGGAGTCTGCTATTGGATGGTTGAGATAATCAAGGGCCTCAGAATTGGAGTGCTGACATCATGGCTACTGAAGGATGCTGTCCAGGGTACTGGAGGAGGCAGAGAAGCCTGGAATTGTGAGTAGCTCAGCCAGAAGTCTGTGAGCGGGAGTACTATATAGGAGAATGGGACTTTATATGTGAACTGTGGGATATTGTGCTATGTATTATAAGAAACTGTATGGACTATGCACCTTATAGTGATGGAGAACCGTACCAGTAAAGAGGGATTACCCTTCAGTTGTGTGAGATGGCTTTGCTAATTCGCAATAGAGACAATAAAAGTGGTGTTCCCAGCTGAACGCTGGAGCCCAGGGGCCTCATCCTGCAGGAACTTATGACCCAGGAGTACACCCTGCTACAATGAAACCCCCACAAATAAAAGCAGTGAACTACAAGTTCTTCGAGAGTTTTTATTGTTCTCTGCCTGCCTTTAGATCCTTAAGGTGAGGTGAAGGAAATGCAGCAACATTTTTAATGAAGGCAAACGGGAAAACAATGAATAGAGATTTGTTTGGTCTTTGCACATGATAGCTTCCAAATATCCCACTAGGACAGTTATCGGTTTTGACAATAGCTGTATTTTTTTCAGGCAAAACCAATTTCTTTTTTAAAGCCAGGAGAAAGTTTTAATGAAATAATCAGGCTTTATAGGATGATAGTCAATTACAACTTGATTTTCCAAGCCACTGTCATTGTTTATATCATTGTTTGTTTACATATAGGTGTTGAATCTGGGCCTCTTGAACTATCCCCCTCCACCCTTATTTATTGTATTGTTTTTTTTATGTTCCCTAGCCGTGTTTTAAATGTTGACTTTATGAGTGTTTTAAAATATTTTACAATTGTGTTTTTATTTTTGATATTGTTAGCCGCCCCGAGCTGTTTCAGGAGGGGCGGGGTATAAATGCGATTAAATAAATAAATAAATAAATATAGAGTATAGAGCCATTGCCACCTTCAACTGAAAAATCCTATTCCTAAAACCTAGTAAGGTCATCTTCCACAGTGTGTTAAACTTAGGCCACGTTCAGACATTCCCCCCTACGCAGATTCTGAATGCAGGGGAGGGAGGGGAGGGAATGCACAGCCAGAATATGATCTGAAAGCCTCCCCGCCCCTTTGACAGCAGACACACACAGGGATGCAGAGCAGGAAATTGAGCTCTGCATCCATGCACATGTCTACCGGCAAAGCTGCCCCGGGGGGGGGCAGAGGTGGGGAGCTTTCAGACTGGCTGATCCCCGCACATATTCTGGTTGCACATCCCCCCCCAGCCAGAATATGCACATGGGGGTCGGGGGGGGGGGGGGGGGGATAACATAGAAAGTGGCCTTAGTCTCTTACATTAATTTTGATCCTCAAAACACATGCAGTGGCAGAGTCCCTTTTGCCCAAACCCTAATTTACAGAGGACCGTTGTAAAGCAGCAGTTATTCTTATTTATTATTTTTAATTATTTATATAGCACCAGCAATGTACCTGGCACCGTACAATCCAGTCAGAGACAGGTTCCTACCCCTAAAGGACTTACAATCAGAAAGAAGGGAGGGAGACATGAAGAGAGGTAAACATCAGGAAAGACAAGAGTACATTCAGGAGGTTGAGAAGTTGCAGGTTCATGTGCTTCAGTTAGTTATAGGGAATTAGGTTCTGAGTGAGGGGGAAAGGATGCAATGTCACGCATGACAAGCTAGAAAAGGCCTGATAGAAGAGGTGGGTTTTCAGGAGGGATTTAAAAGTTGGGAGGGAGGGGAGCGAATGTATCCAGGGAGGGAGTTCCAGGCATGAGGGGCAGCAAGAGAGAAGGGACGGAGATGCTTAGAATAACAAGAGGTTTGTGAGTGTGGGTGCTGAGGAGGCTCCTGGGCAGGAGCGTGGCAGGATACAAGAGCAGAAAGATATGGGGGGCTAGACCATGAAGAGCCTTGAAGGTGAAGACCAGGAGCTTGTGCTGAATGCGTTCCCGTAGAGGGAGACAGTGCAGAGTGGAAAGAAAGGCTTGTACATGGTCAAAGCGACAGGCAAGGTGGATGATTTTGGCTGAGGAGCATTGAATGGAGATGAGGGGGGCCAGATCAGAGCAAGGGAGGCCAGAGGAAGCTGAAGTAATCAGGGTGAGAGTTGACTAGAGCATGGACTAGAGTTTTTGCAGTGGCAACAGTAAGGCAAGGCTGGATTTTAGCAATATTGTACAGAGCAAAGAGACAGGATTTAGCAATAGCCTGGATCTGAAGCTTAAAGGAGAGGGAGGAGTCGAAGATTAATGCCAGGCTACAGGCCTGAGGGACTGGCAGGATGGGGAATGCCTCAATGGAAGTTGGGAGGGAAGTAGGAGGGGAGTATTTGGGGGGAAAGATGAGGAGTTTAGTCTTCGCCATATTAAGCTTGAGTTGGCGACGAGACATCCAGGCAGAGATGTCAAAAAGACAGTCAGTAATACGAGTCTAGATGGAAGGGGAGAGCACGGATGTGGAGAGTTAGAGTTGCATATCATCAGCATACAGGTGATACTGGAAGCCATGGGTTTTAATTAGTTTATTTAGAGAAAGACTGTAAAGGGAAGAGAAGGGAGTCTAAGACAGAGCTTTGGGGAACTCCCACAGAGAGGGGAAGCAACATAGAGGAGGTACCAGCAAGAGAAACATTGAAGGAGTGGTTCAAGAGATATGAAGAGAACCAGTCGAGAATAGTGTCCCAGAAACCAATGGAGCATAGCGAATCTAGAAGGAGGCCATGATTGACAGTGTCAAAGGCAGCAGAAAGATCAAAGAGGATAAGAACAGAGTAGAGGTTCTTGGACTTGACTAAGAGAAGGTAATCGGTTATTTTGGCAAGGACAGTCTCAGTCAAATAGAGAGGGTGGAAATCCGATTGGAGGGGTTCAAGGGAAAAATTTGAAGAGAGGAAGTCCAGACCACTTATGTAGACAACTCGATCCAAGAGCTTAGAAGCAAAGGGTAGGAGCAAAATGGGGAGATAACTGGAAGGCTGAGAGGGGTCAAGAGTAGCCTTCTTAAGGACAGGGGAGACGGTAACGTGTTTGAAGGCCAATGGAAATGACCTAGTAGAGAGGGAAAGATTGATGATGTGCAGCAGAAAATGCACAGCGGTGGGAGCTATCAACGTTAGGAGGCAAAGGGGATGGGGTCAAGGGGGCAAGTGGAGGGGTTGGATGAAGAGAGGAGGGAGTTGACCTCATCAAGAGAAGCTGGGAAGAAGGAGAAGAGAAAAGAGACAGGAGGGGGAAAATCAGGGAATGAGGTGGAGGAGGGAGAGGGTTGAGAAGTGATTGCAAGGCAGAGTTTATCAAGTTTGTTGTTGAAGATGTGGAGAAGATCCTGTGCGGGGTGTGAGAAGGGCAGGGAGAAGAAAGGGAGGCTTCAGAAGGGAAGCAAATGTGGAGAAGAGATGGCTTGGGTTGCGGGAGTGGGATTCAATTAACATGGTGTAATAGCGGTCTTTGACAAGGGAAAGGACATCACTAAATGCAGCAAATTCACGAGACTTCCACCAGAAGCGCTCGGTGACTCAAAAGCAGGATCTGAGGTGGGGAATGGTAGGGTTGAGCCAGGGACGTGAGTTTATGCTATGTATAGGATGGCAGGAGAAGGGAGTATGGGAGTCAAGGGTGGAAGAAAGGGATGAGTTGAAGATGAAGACAGCAGAGTGTGGGCAGGTGGTAGAGGTGACAGATGAGAGATGGGGGGAGACTGGAGAGGGAGGATACAAAGTCAAGAGGGTCAATGGATTGAAGGTCATGGAAAGTGTGAGAAGTTGTTGAGACAGGTGGGGGCGAGTGGGAAAGATGGAATGAAGCAAGGTGATGGTCAGAGACAGGAAGGGTGTCAAAGGAGAAATCAGAGAGAGAGTAGTTTTTAGATAAGATTTATTTATTTATTTAATATATTTATATCCCGCCCCTCCGGCAAGCAGCTCAGGGTCAAGATTAGTTCAAGGGAGTGGCCATCTCAGTACATCAGGGGGTCTGCCCAGAGGCGAAGGTCAAACTAAGAGGTCAGAGAGAAGAAGCGGGAAGGAGTGAGAGGGTGGGGCAGAAAGGGGTTGGAACTTGCAAAATTTGGCAAGGAGCAAGTCAACACCACCACCACGACATTCAGAGCATGACCACCAAGAGCGAGGGCAGCAGGGGTGGCAGTGTTACAGGGGAGTATCCAGAATTCAGTAAGGGCAAGGAGATGGAGAGATCAGGAGAGGAAAAGGTCATGGATGAAAGGAGTTTTATGTATGGAAGAGTGGCAGTTCCACAGGGCACAAGAGAAGGGCAGTTGAGATGGGGGAGACAAGGAATGGGGATTAGGTTCGGTAAGAGAGGGCACTGGTGGGAGTGGCAAGAGGAGGATTGTGAGGGGCAGGGTTATGGAGAGGTTGAGCTGTAGAATGGTAAGGGAGAGGAATGTTGCTCCAAGGGGGGAGTTTTGGAATCAAGGAGGAGAAGAGACGAAAGGTACATGAGAAGCAGACCAGATAGTAGCTGCAGGAGGGCAGGAACGATGGATGAATGCTGGCATGTTGCAGTGCTGTGATGAGTGGAATGGCAGATTGTTACTGGAACAGGGGATACACGACACCTTGAAATGCTTCGAAATGGCAACAAAACAGCCAGCGCCCTTTTGTCATTGCCCGTGGACTACCACCCTCAGAGCAAAGACCCAGGAAAATGGAAACGTTTTAATTACCTAAGGCATGGATGGGGAACCTTTTCTGTCCTGGGGGTAACACTGAAAATTAGTACAAGCTCCAAGGGCCACATTGAGGTTGGGGGTAGGGGTGCTTACAGGGTGTATTAAAGAAAAGGAGGGCCCAGATCATGGATCTGTGCCATGGATCTGCCCCCTACCTTTGTTTGCATGACCTCCTCTCTGTTCCTTTATCCGGAGCTCAGTTTTTCAGTGCTTGAAGGTAGAGACTGGACCCAGGGGTCAGATCCAGGCACTGGAAAGGGGCCATATAAAAACTTGCCAAGGGCCGCATTTGGACCCCAGGCCTGACGGGGAGAGGAGAGGTAGATGTAACCAGGTGACCATTAGCAGCTGAATGCAGGTCCAATCATCATTTTCTTTTTTCCAACATGCATGGAACCCAAACAGACAGACACTCTTCCCTCAGAGCAGAGACCCAGGAAAAGGTTTAGTTAATAGTTTACTTAAACCTACAATACTTGGAAAGGAGTAATTTAGGTGGTTAACAGACCTTCTCATTCACACACAGGCCTTCAACATTACTACAAGTACCAGGACATGTATTGTAAATGTCATTCTGCCTCTTTCAATTCATCCTTCTCAAAATTTAACAAACTCCCACCTCTTAACACAATTAACCAGCCATATTGTGTGTCCTGAAATGTTCATCAAGAATGAGATAGCTTAAAGGAGCTGTTGAAAAGCTGGCATGGTGGCGGATTGAGACAGCTGGTTAACTTTCCTCACATAGATGACTACTAACTATTGATAGTGGAGGTGGGGGCACAGGAATGGGGGCTGGAAATGTGGTCTTTAGGGCTTCCAAAAATCGGGGGGGGGGGGACATCCGACATACACCCTATGCCCCAACACGAGTCACCTATAAAATACCATAGGTCACTTTGAGGGAGCAAGCTTTCATACCCCATGTTAAGGCCCTTTCAGAATGCTACCTTAACTAGAGAGTTTTGTCTGTCCTGGCAGAGTCTCGGTGGTGCCTGATCCAGTAGCTTTGCGACGCCTAGACTTCCCTAAAGGGTAGTGAGTAGAACCTAACTGGTCTGGTGAGGCATAATCAAGTTACACTGAAAATCTTTTTCCCCCCTCTTTTGTTTCAGCTGAAAAGATGGGCCCATCTGTTTTGTGGGCGCATACTACTGTTTTATTTTGTCTAGTTTATGTGTTTTGATATAACTTTTTCTTGAGACCTTAGATTTACTTTAATTTTATCTTGATTACTTGTTTTGGTATTGAGTTGTATTTGGTATGTTAAGCCCTGTTAATGTTTGTTTGTCTGTTTGTTTGTATTTTATTGTGGTCTAGCTAAGGCAATAGCTAACGCTGGTAATAAACTATTATTATATAATATATATATATAACTAGAGAGTTGCTACAAGGCACCTCCATAAAATGGAGAATCCTTTATTCAGGGAGTCAAGTTGAACTCAAATTCTAGTGTTAATACTTCAAAATAAACAAAAACAGAAACAAAGATCAATGCAATTCTAGATGGTTTCCCAAAGAACATAATGTTAATAACATTTACCCTTAGGACAATATTTTTAAAAATCTTATGACCTTAAGCTTGGAACCATTATTTTAAAAAGCTATTGCTGCTGTTTCAATTCAGTTAGCAGTAAAAGCTCAAAAAAACCAACCTTTGGTCTTGACTCTCAGTTCCATATAAAGATTAATATCGACTTCCTGAAGTCTCCTCTGAAAATTCTGCTCAACCTCCTCTAGGAAAGAAGGTAGATATTTAAAGAAAAAGCAGTACAAGTTCTCCAAAGACAATATTTGTGTTGTCTTAATTTCAAGAACCAGGTGGATTTGCTATTTGGTTCAGCTGAAATTATAAATACAATATCTGACCAATTTGCCTGCTTCAATTTTTATCTGATGAAGTGGATATTCAGTCTTTCACCAGATATCTGCTTCGATTAGCTTGGTATTGCAGTTATTTTGTTAATTTTAATTTTGATGCACATGAGTAATAGCCAAAACTAAGCAACTGAAATGATGAAATAACCAGACTGAAATAGTAAAAATAAACACAATATCCAAAATGAAATAACCCAATAAGTAGATATGTGAATATTCATTTCAGTTGCAGCTATCATTTGGCTAATTGGAGGGCTATTTCAAAATGTAAATAATATCCAGGAATACAAAATCTGATATTTGTTTCAGCACTAGTATTAAGCAGGGGATGAGACACACAATGGGTAATTTCAGATGTTACGTGATCACAGTTAACCACCCTGAATCACAGTGGATTTAGGGTGGTGGCTGTGATTGCCGTAACGTCTGTTTAACCCCTGCCAGATGTTCACCACAGTGAATCTCTGGCGGGGGTCAAAGCTAACCACTGTTCTGGACCTGAGGCCAGCCTCAGGTCCAGAACTGTGGTTAGATTGGCCATGATCAGGGACAGGGCTGGCAATGGCAGCGATGCACGTCTGTTTGCCAGCTGCATCCCGGAATCAGGCCCCAACTATGGGACGGGGTTGGGTGCAGTGACCTGATTGGCAGCTGCGCCTGTCCGTCTCCCTGTAGGTGGATGAGGGAGCATTGGGGTGGGGGGGCTGATCAGCCACACGTCACACCACGCAGCCCCGACCCCTCCCCGAACCCCGGTAGGGATCAGGCTGGCACATCTACAAGTTGGCAGGTCTGATCACGGACCAGGATTCGAGACGGATCCCGGTCCAGGGGTTCAGCGTAGTGGGCCAAATGGCCCATCAGATCTGAAAATATCCAATACTTCCATGGCCTTCCTTAGAGACAGGCCCAACCTTTATATATGTTAAAATTCAGTTGCAGAAGTGTGCTGGTATTTAAACCAAGGGTTGATTTTACTGCATGTGGACACCATTTGCAGAACCTGATTACAATTGGTCTATGAGTCAGGAAGACTATACATCCAGTATCCTGTTTCTGGTTCTACATCACTGACCTTAGACTACTCACTTTGACCTTTTGGTCTCCTGCACCTTTCATTTGCTTTGTCTCTTTAGACTGATGTACTCTTGTCTAGTGTAATAATATAAATTAAGATCATTAAGTGGGTGGATCCACCAAAACATCAGCCTTTGTAGACCCAGAACCCCACTTTCACAATCACATAGAAAGTCAAGAACATAAGAAGTGCCATACTGAGTCAGACCAATGGTCCATCAAGCCCAGCATCCTGTCCTCCACCAGTGGCAAACCTTGATCGCATGGGAAAGAACCAACTGTCACAATGGAAAATCCGTTCCCCGTTGTTCACTTCCAGCTCCCGACAGTAAGAACTTCATCCTGTAAGCTACTTGGTTAATAGCCATTAATGGACCTACTCTCTAAGAACTTATCCAGGCCTTTTTAAAACCCAGCTATGCTACTGGCCTTGATAACGTCCTCTGGCAACAAATTCCATAAGTTAATTATGCATTGAGTGAAAAAGTACTTCCTTTTATTTGTTTTAAATCTGCTGGCAGCTAGTTTCATGGAGTGTTCCCTAGTTCTAGTACTGTTTGAGACGGTAGATAACTGTTCCCTATCTATTCATTCCATATCACTCAAGAATTTATAAACCTCTATCATGTCCCCGCTTCTCTTCTCTAAGGCCTTTTTTACACAGATGCCACCGTTGGCCCAGTGGGTGGAGATGGGGGGGTGAGCACACCCGGCGAACACCCGGTGGCGCCAAGCCAGGTGACATGTACATGGATGGCACCACAGGGGGTTGTGGGATGGAAGGGGAGGGGCCAGCACACACCCATCAGCCAAACACCCACCCCAGGAAACACCGAGCAAACACCCATGAAAGTTACATGGAGACCCGAGACACTGATCGGCGGGGAAGCTCCTCCCAGCACAGCAATGGGACAGCATGGCGGACCAATGGAAAATGAAACCATGGCACACAACTCTGCTCCTGATATGCCAGACCCCATGTGAGCGGGGTTGGAGGAAGCAGGGATGACAGGAGACACAAAGTAGCAGCCCCTGGCCAGTCCCGTGACCGAGACCAGACAGCCGGGCACCATGGACCCCCCACAAACCAGAATCCATACACATACAACAGTGAACATGACCACACAGGGAAGGGCTGCATGGCCAAGGAGGTGGGGGGACCTCAGCGGGGGGGGCAGGCCGGGAAGGGGCACAGGGGAGGAAGGCAGAGGGCCGAAGCAGCAGGGGACCCCAACACAAGCACCCAACCCCCCAGCAGAGGCCCCGCACACACCATCCCATGGCCCCCAGAAAATGAGCCAGGCACAGTACACAGGTGCCAATAGCAGCAGGGATGGACGCCACAGCATAGGCAGCCTGTCAGGGAATGGCAGGGGGACCATGGACCACACCAACCACCAACAAACCCACTGTAGCTTTCCACACACCAACAATGGAGGTAGGTGGGTGAAGGGGGGGGACCATCGTGAAGGCAGGGAGGGGGCAAAGCATCAGGACAGTGGGCAAGGGGATGGACCCCCGGCCCAAGGGACCAGAGGGAAAGGGGGTATGAGATATGGCTGGAGGGAGACAGAGGAAGTCAAGACAGACAGTTGAGAGGCGACTGAAGGCCCAGGCCAGGGAAACCAGGGCCACCCCCAAAGGAAACAACAGAGCTGCAGCACAAACACTGGGGGGGGGGGGGAGAAATTATGCACAGCCCCTGCCAGGCAAGCATGCCACAACCACCAAGAGGCACCCACACGAGCGACCGGGCCAAACAGAATACCATGACACAAACCTGAAGAAGGGGACAAAGCAACTTTATTGGCAAGGGGGAACAGGGTGGGACATGGTCAAGGTACAAGGGGGTGGAGAGGCAGCACAGACATCGGGCATGTGGGGCGGCTCCCCACCCTCAATAGCGATTCCACCCCTGAGCCAGGCCCCAATGATTCATCTGTGAGCGGTCGAGCCGGTGCACCCACTTCAGGAGTTGCAGCAGGAGCTGCACAACCACCCCCTGCTCCCGGGTCTGCTCTGCAATCATCGCCTGCACTAAGGAAGAGAGTGAAGGTGCCATCAGAATGGGACCATGGGCTCCTACAACGTGTACCCCCAAACACACAACCAGGGAGAGGTTGTGCACACGCAGCAGACTCACTGATCTCCCCATAGAACCATGCCCCTGCATGGAGGTGTTAGGGGGGATAGGGAAACCGGGGAAATGTTCCCACGGACACCACCAAGCCTCTTGCGCCTCACACTCACTCTCCTGCCAATCACTGGGCTCCACTTGAGTCTTCTGGGAAACAAGACCCCTCAGGATAGTGGGTGGCCGAATATGCTTCAATAGCAGTAAGGCCGTATCATCACCGGGGTGGAGGAACGCAACCTCAAGTGGAGCCCCTTCTCTCGAGACACCTTGCAAGCACCAATGATCCCAGACACTCAGTGCTTGAACTGGGTTAGGGGGTAGGGGTGTGTGTGACTTTAGTGGGGGGAGACAGGGGAATAGTACCGGGGACGGCAGGTAGGGGGAAAGTCCTCACACTCTAACACGGGTAGGTGGGGGCCCAGACACAGATTAGGACGGGGGGTGAACCCAAACAATAGTTCCCACAACACGCGCTTGCACTCACCAGTTACTCTCTCTCTCGCCTCGACCGCACTCTTTCTGCCCAGACACTCACCATTCACACCACAATGCTTTCTAGCTCAGTCTCCTTGAAACGCTCGGGGCCAGTCTCACAGCGCTGCTGGAGAACAGCAGCGCTGTGATCCTTCTGGCCTCCCTATGTAGTGCTGGACCCGCCCCCGAGTTTCCGGAGCCGCGCCGAGCGTCGCGGCGCCAGAGCCACGCCCCCTACGTCAGCTGCGGGAGCCGCTGTCAGTCTCTGCCTCTCCCCTTCCGCTTGTGGGGGCTCTCTACCCTGGTCCTGTGCCGGGGCCATGCGTGCTGCTCTCCCTAGTTTCCCGGTGAGGTCTCGTTCTTGACCCTGTGGGGTTTGTTGTTTCTGTCCTTTCCTACCTCGTGCCGGGCCCCTGCTCCTACCTCCCCACCGCCTTACAGGAGGTCCGAGGCGGCACGCTGGAGCTGGTCGGCCAGATGTGCCAGGTGGAGAACGGCCAGGAACACACCCACGGTAGCTAGAAGGGAGGAGGGAGAGGGTCAAGAGAATGGGGTGCAAGGCAAGGGTCAGCAGGACTGGAGTCAAGAAGCACACACCATGCGCAACTGACACCATGGCCCCGGGACACCCAAGGCAGCACCCCACCCACACACAACAAGGGGGTCCACTGGCAGCCAACCGATGGGCCAGGAACAGGCTCCACTCACGAACAGCATCTCATCTCTGCAGCCCACCCATTGCCAATGGTGCTGATGAGGGGAACTGACAGGGGATGCCAGGAGCTGTGGCAGTCGGGGCAGTCCAGGGGTGGGCACAACCAATGGATAACAGGGGATTGTGGGATGCTGCACAGTATGCCACCAGACAGCCCCAGTGATCCACAGCACAATCCCCCAGGACCCCGATCACAGTAACCAACACACACGGATAAGGCCACAGCCGTGGGACTGGTGATCAGGGCGGCACACATACAATAAAGCACACACAGGGGTACCATGACAGGCAAGGTCTTTATTGTGTGGGGGGGACAGGGAAGGTATGGGCAAACAGAGGCCAGTGAATGGGAGAGCACGAGCTCCTGCCCGTTCCACACAACCAGCACACAGGAGCACCAGTGCAGCCACTCCAAGAGGGATGGAGATGGCAGGAATGCTACAGGGACAGGGGCTGGAGTGTACCGAGGCAGCGAGGGGTCCGTCATATGGAGCAACCCACCACCGGGTCACACAGTTCGTGGGGCCGGAGCACAGGGGCCCAGGAGGAGCCAGGCCACAGCACAGGCATAGCAATAACAGCGTGACTGAGGGGCCAGTTGGGTCACCCAGCTCAGGGAGAGGCCAGAGGGTGCTCCAGGAACAGCTGCCCTGGGACAAGACCCTCACAGGTGAAGAGGCCCCTGCAGAATCCCCAGGACCATATATTCAGATCCACCATGAAACGGGACAGGAGCGGGTTCCCTGTGGCAGCTGCAGCCGTGACATCCAGTAGGTTCATCACTGATTGCAGGGTGCCAAGTTCACGTGTGGTAGGGGTCCTGGTCAGCAGTGGTCCCCCAACATAGGCAGGTAGCAGGCCCAACTCCCCAAGAATTGCCTGACAGTCCGATCACAGTCGGGATATGCCACAGGCATGCAGTAGAATGCTGGTGTAGTTTGTAGCCACAAGGGGACCCCCATCCTGGAGCACCAGTCCATACTCCGGACGTGCAGTCACCTGGTGAATAGCTGTGATCTCCGGTGCTGTCAATGGCACAACAAAAGCGGCTGGGTGCCCCCACTGAGGTTGCTGAAGGAGGGTAAAGTCAAACTCCCCGGCACACTGTCTGCAAGCCGGACCCCCAACTCGATGGCCCATCACCCACATGTACCATGCCAGGAGATTGAGGCCATCCCCCACCGACAAGGGGTTGCTCATCAGCAGCTGGACCTTGCGACTCTGCCACAGCATTCCCAACAGCATGTTGTCACAGTGTGACCACACCTCCCCTGCAACACTGCCAGCCTCGGGGCTGGTTCTGCATCCTGCCATGACCGGTCTGAGGGCTGCTCCACGGCTTGCACTGGGGTCCTATGGAGAAAGGCAGTGCATGAGCACGACGCGAGAGGCTGTGCAGCGCTAGCCGGGTTGAGGCCGTATACAGCTGATAGTGGAACAGCTGCTAGGCCCTGAGAACCCCTGCCCCACGCATGTGGTGGGTGCATAACAGTGGTAGCTATGACAGATCAGCAAGGCCATGGCTGCCTCTACCACATACTCCAGCCACCTTATTGTGATGAATCCCAGCTGCACAGTGCCATGGCCTTCAAGCACTGTGACAATAGTAAGGCCGGCGTGGATATGCCCTGGCCAGGGAGCATGAGGGGTCCCGGCAGAGGCACAGGGATCGGACTGGCCCCTGGCCCACTGAGGTGCCTTGGGCCATCTCTGGCCCCATTACTGTCAGGCAGTCCGTGAGGAGGGGGAGGTTGTGCTGGCGGCCTGGTGCGGGGGGAATCCCTATTAGGTGTGCTGAACACACCCACGGTATGGCACCAATCGCTGGCCGCATAGCAATGCCTTCCAGAGTATATATGGGTGCAGGGTGCTGTGACCGGACATAGGGGGTAGATTGAGAGGTCGATCGGGCGTGTCGTATGGGAGGTGATAGTGACAGGGAGCGTCGGGACAACGTTGGTGGTGGTGGCCTGTACGGGGGCAGGGGTGGGAGGAGGCGGGTGTGGTGAGCGGCTCCCCCATCATAGCTGTACCAGGAACCCTGGGCCAGCCATGGGGTTGCAGGGGACGTGGAAGTCACAGTGCGGGTGTGGAGGGTGCACAGGTTTTTGGGGTTAAGGGCACCAATCACACGAGGGTGGTAGGTAGGTGCAGAGGCCATTGACAGGCCAGGTGGGGACAGGGGGCACTGGAACAGCTGAGCGGGTCTGGTTCACTTCCCCCCCCCCCAACGTACCGCCTAGTCAGGTAGCAGCTCGATGATCCTTCATGGGTACCGGTGGTGGGTTCCCCCTGGGCGGGCGTGCCATTGTTGGTACCATGCTGCCTATTGATGAGCCCCCGCAGGCGAGGTCCATCCTGTTAATGGTCCTGTCCACCTGCTTTGTGATTCTGGGGCTGGTGTTGCAGCAATGGGATTAGCTACTGCTGCTGGGTCACTGCTTCTATAACCATGGCGAATGGCGCAGGAGGGCTGCCAACCTGCGGCAAGCTGCATCGCTGCGTTGGGCACGGAGCGTAGCTCCCAGGCGACATTCCATCTTTAGGACAGCAGTGTTCCAGGACATGTGCCTTGTACTGTCCCGGTGGCTGCTCAACCTATACATGTACCGTGTCACTGTCCCAACACAGAGGCTGCATTGGATGCTGTCCCGAACAAATGAATGGTGAGAGAATATGCTGGCCACCTGGATGGACGAGGAGTGGACGGACCCCTTCCACATGAGCCAATCCCTTCTGGCCCAGATCGGAGAGCTCCTGAATTCCCATCTCCGGAGACGGGAGACCAACATGCGGTTTCTGCTGCCACCAAGGACGCACTTGGCCATGGCCATGTGGAGACTGGCCATCCCTGATTCCTGTCGGAGTGTTGGGGAGCAGGTCGGGGTGGGGACCACGACTTTTAACAGGGCGCTCCATGACGTGTGTGACCTGATCGTGGAGCTGCTGCTGGAGTGGGTCATCCAGCTCCGGGATCCAGAGGTGGTGAGCCGCGGCTTTGAAGACCTGGGTTTTCCCTATTACATAGGGGCAATAGACAGCACACACATCCCCATTATCTGCCCCCTACATGCCAAGATGGACTATCTGAACAGGAGGCACGCCTTCTCCATCAATCTCCAGGCCTTAGTGTATCACAGGGTCTTGTTTATGGACGTGTACACAGCCCAGTCAGGGAGGAGCCATAATGCGTGCATACTTCAGACGTCCCCCCCTTCTATGAACGCATGTTTGATGTGGAGATAGCCCCTAACCTCTACTGGGTCATCGAGGGGGTCTCCATGACTCCTGTGGTGATAGGGGACCCCGCCTACCTGCTGAACCCATGGTTCATGAGGACCTAACCCGTGACCCACACACCGGATCGCCGGCTCTTCAATGAACGCCTCTCATTGGCTCGGAGCATGGTGGAGCGGGCATTTGGGCTGCTCAAAGGGGCGTTGGTGCCTGCTCATGAACAGGAGCCAGTTCAATCTGGAGCACACCCCCATCCTTGTACTGGCAGCCTGCATCCTGCACAATGTATGCGAGACTGGGGGAGCCGCCTTGGAGTACTCCACCGGTGAAGAGCGGGCCCCGTACCCCTCTACTAACATGTCCAGGGTGGGGCGCTGCCTGCCATCCGGGCATTCCAGCCCAGATGGCAGGCAACTGACTACCCATGTTGATAGCCCCCCACCATTGCAGTAACCGTGTAATTTGTTCAAATAAATACAGATATGTCTGATCAGAAAACCGCATCTGTTCCGTTGTTTGGGTTGTAGGGGTTCCCCAGGCCTGTGTTGGCCATGTCCCATGCCACTGAGTCCCCCAGTGCTGTGACACCCTGGCAAGTGAGCCGCAGCAGGTCTTGGGCCCACACCGACTGTCTGTTGGCATGGCCGGCGCTCCACTGCTGTGACTGTGCTAACCTGTCCCCGGCCATGGGAGCTATGCTGTTGCCCACCCAGCTCCTTACCAACCAGAGACATTCGGTACTGGCACCTGTTGTGTGCATGTCCTTCCCCCTTCTCCATGTGAAGCGACCCCTACCTCCCATGGTGCCCCCATTGATACACAGAACATCAGAGTGGTACAGCATCACATAGTTTATTAGGGGTTATGTACAAGGGGGGGTTACTTTTTGCGGGGCCTTCCCCGTGCCCGTTTGATGCACCACCAGGGCTCGCTCCCCTGCAGCCCCTTGCAGCTTCTGCCATCTGGGAGCGTCGGCCAGATGGCCGGGCTCTCCTTTGTCCACAGGCCACTCCACTCTGGGCTCAGGTGCTGGGTCCTGCGACGATGGAAGATACAGTCTGTGTTACACTCTGTTGGTGGGAGTTACCCCTGCACAGCGGGCCTTGTACCTGGCCTCTTGTTGTTGTTGTTGTTGTTGTTAATTATTATTATTATTATTATTATTATTATTAATAAAAGCATTTATATAGCACCAGCGATGTACCTGGTGCTTTACAAAAAATAAGATAGACATGTTCCCTGCCCGAGAGCTTACAATCTAAAGACAGGGGGAGGCCAAACCCCTGTTCGATCACTCTTCTCCTCTTCCATCCCCTCCCTCACCCTCCCATGCCTCCCCTGCTCCCCCAACCACCTTTGTCCCTTCTCTCTTGCTGCCCCGCATGCCTGGAACTACCTCCCTGCCCTCGTCCGCCTTTCCCCCACCCTCCACACTTTCAAGTCCCTCCTCAAAACCCACCATTTCCGCTCCGCCCTTCTAAACTCCTGCTGATCATCCCCACCCACGATTATCCCCCACCTGTTATCTGTAAACTCCCAATTTATTTTAATCAAGCCAAGAAAGTGAGTTCTCACATCCTCATGAATGTCGCATCCCTTGTCTCCCCCTCCCCTCCCATTGCTGCCCCTGATGCATCCCCTCCTCCCTCACCCCTTTGCGACCAGATACGTGGTATGGCTTACCGGAGCTGGTGGGGTGGCCGACATGGGCAGTTGGTCACTTGGAGGTTCCGGGTTGATGGGGGAAGACAGCAGTTCCCAGAGGGGGGTCTCAGAGGCAGCTGTGGAGGAACTGGGAGGGGTGCAGGTCGGAATGGCAGCCCCAAGTGCTGTTGGTGAGGGGCTATGTGGGGGAGATGGACCCTGTCCACCAGGTCAGGGAAGGGGTGGTGCTGGGGAAACCAGGGTTGGCTGAAGTGCAGCGAGGGCACCAGCACCTGTTGGGGGGCACCCCAGTGGTGGTCGGCTTCCATCCCTCTACCCGGGCCTGAAGGGGGTGCATCCTGCTGGAGTTCCCTCCGCAGGTGCCCTACCGCCTCCCCAATGAGGTCGAGGGCTCATGCGGAGGTCCCCTCCAGTGCAACACATCCCCTCGCCCTCTTGGCTCTGTCAAGCCACATCTCCTAGTGGAGGGTGGTGGTCTGGCGCCTATTCCACTGGTACTCAGTGCAGGACCGGGTTAGCATGGCTACCAATATGTCCCAATCCCTCTCCTCCACCTCTCTTTGCACCTCTCTTGTGAGGGAGAGCTCATGGGCATGCACCTCGGCTAACCTTTTGGTTTCCTGCAGCAGTTTCCTCCCAAGGTCCTCTCTCCTCCGTTGGTTCTGGGCCCGCATCTTTCGATTCCTCTGTGTGCTGGCGGCGGCGGCTCCCCTCACTGGACCAGGGTGTCCATCTGTGGGAGGGATGAGAATGGATGGTGTGTTCCGGTGGTGTGTTCCATGACATGCCCGTACCCTGTGCCCATATTGGTGCATCCCTGTTGCCACAGGGGGTGCCACCCCCCTGCCCTGTCCATCCCTATGGTGCTCCGTACCAGTCAGGCAGGGTCCCATTATCCCTGTCCCCTCTGTCGGACCACTGTGCTGGGACCCTCTGCCAGCACTACCACCCGTGCCCATCCTGTCACCATGCTCCCTTGTGGGCATGTCCCATGGCCCTGCCCCCCATGGATCCCCCCCTTAGCAGTCCCCTCAGGGACCCGTAACCCATGTGGCTAGATTTGCAGCTGTGAGGGGCACTGCAAGGGGCTCTGTCATGTATGGGGGGCTGTTGTCTGCATGTCCTTGTGGGTGGCCTGATACCCCACCTCTCTGGCACATGCCGGGACCCGTCCCTTGTGCAATGTGGCCTACCATCGTGGTCCTGGCGCCCGGCTCCCAGGGGTGCTGCCAGTTCCTCCGCTACCACCTCCTCCTCCGCTAACTCCTCATGTACCTCCAAGGTGCCTTGAGCTGTAATGAGAATGTGGATCCATCTGTTGGTTCCTGCTGCCTGGCTATGGCTCTGGTCACCGTGGCTGGGTCACTGTGGCTGCAGCTACTGTGGATGCGGCCAACCCCCCCACCCAGGCCCCGGTTGTGTTCCTACCTGGATTGTCTTCCTCCACTTCCTGGGAGGAGTCCTGGGTCTCTGTCCATTCCGCGTTCACCCCGTTCCCATGGGCTGTCAGCCTGTGGGTTATGTGGGCGCACGCGGAGGGTGCTGTGTGTGTGAGTGGTTTCACGGGCCTCCTCCTCCCCCTGTGTAATGGGGCTGTCCCCTCCTGCATCCTGGCTGGCCTCACCTGGGGCAGTGGCCTCCCCCTGCTCCGGGAGGGGGGGGTTGGGCAGGGTGTGTGTGTTGTGGTCGCCCTCCGTCTGCCCCTGGTGAAGGCGGTGCCATGTATGCAGGGAGGCAACTATGTCCCCGTCCACACAGAGGAACCAGTCCAGCTCATCATGGAAGTCCATCGTGCACTTTGCATGGCTGGACTTCTCTTATCTAGCCCCAATCTAGCAACACTTTGTTCCAAGGCCTTTTATCTTCCACAAGTTCTGCAGTTAGCCCTGTCCACACAAGCAGACATTTCCCACATTAACCCTTTGGGATGGCTACGGGTGCCCTGTTGACAAGATCTGTAAGCATTACTGACAAAATATAATGACTCATATATTAAACTCCAGATTAATCCTATGTTTTTCCTGAACTCTGTGACAAAGGTCAGAACTGAAGGTTTCTTTGTTACAGCTTAAAGAAGAGCTCTGTGTAAGTAGATGTCCATTCCAGCAAGTAGTTGAGGATGAAAAAGAAGTCTTATGTGAGGTTAAACAGAAAAACCAGACTTTGAACTCAGGACTCCCAGTTCAAAAATCAACACCTTGCCCACTGCACCACACTTACTTATTGTATGTTGATTAATTAATTAATTAATTAATTAATTATACCCCACCCTTCTCATTAAGGCTCAGGGCAGCTTAAAACACATACAATAGCTATAAAACATATATAAAAACAATGTTTTTGAAAAAAAGCTCACTAGCTCAGCTCCTATCCTACCATGCATCATCCACTCACCCAACTCTATTCCTGCCTGCCAAACCCCTGGCCAAACAGAAAGGACTTGCATCGCTTCTGGAAGATGAGCAGCCATAGGCTTAGACAAATCTACGGTGAAAGTGAGGTTCCATAGTTGTGAGGTGGCCACTGAGAATTCCTCTCTGAATGTCCTTACTGTAGAAACTTCACAGGCAGATATGCAAGAGAGCACTCCTGGCCGGCCTCAGAGGCCACAACAGGATAGGAGGAGTAAAGCTGTCTTTCAGTTATTTGTGGCCAAAGTCATTTAGAGCTTTATAGGTCAAAACCAGCACCCTGAATTCTGCTCAGAAAACTATTGGTAAGTCAGTGCAGACTCTGGACCACTGGTATAATGTGCTTCCGGAAACCCAGGAGTACTTCCCTAATTTCTATTATAAAATTCATAGAGTATCATAAGGCTGAAAGAATTGATTTGATTCTTGTGAGAATGGAGAATCGTTAGATAACTAAAATCCTGCTGAAAGTTTGATAATGGTACAAGTTTCTTGCGAGACTCTCACTAAAAAAGAAAAAACTAACTGTGCATGTGCAAAATGGCTGCTGGGCCATTCTGCGCTTGCATAGTTCTTTTTCTTGTTTTTCCCCCCATTATGGAAAAGATGAGACGAGAAGAGAGTGGAGAAGAGAGGGTGGGGAGGGACAGACAGACAGATGCGGACAGGAGACCTAGGGTGGGAAAAGGTGCATAATGCTCTGGTGAGTAAATCAAGAAAAAAAAAACCTTACAAGAAAGTGTTGAGATTGGGGCTTTTCTCAATTCTGGTTTTTTTTTTTTTATTCTTATCAAGAACCTTGATTCTATGACAGAATAGAGAGACAAATGAGATTGAGTTTAAGCCCTACATAAGACTTCTGTTTTGACCTGTTGTGCACTTTTGTGAAGCAACCAAAGCTGATCACTATCGGAGACAGGCTCCTGGGATAGATGGACCATTTGTCTGACACATTATGGCACTCCTTATGTTATTAATTATTTATTAGTAGTATTATTATTATTACTATTAGCAAGCATTTATATAGCTCCAGCAAAGTACCTGGTGCTTTACACGGTAATTGAATAGACACGGTCCCTGCCCTAGGGCTTACAATCTGAGAGACCGGGGGCGGGGAGGAGATAGGAGACAAAGGAAGGGGAACAATGGGAGAGACAAGGAGTATTACATTCATGAGGATGTGAGGTCCCAGGTGCATGTGCTTGGCTTGGTTACATCAAGAATGATGGCTGGTTGGTCCATGTGATGAGGAAATGAGTACACAGACCTTAGGTAACAGATTGTACTGGATGGAGGGTATCAGCAGGAGTTAGGGGAGGGGAGAAAGAAGTCAGGGAGGGCAGAGTGGAAGAGGTGGGTCTTGAGGATGGATTTGAAGGTATGAAGGGAGGGGCAAGGTGGATGTGGGCAGGGAGGGAGTTCCAGGTGTTGGGGGCAGCTAGGGAGAAGGGACAAAGGCGGTTAGGGGAGCAGGGGAGGCGTGGGAGGGCGAGAGAGGCAACAGTGGAGGAGCGGAGTTTACGGACTGGAGTACGAAGGGAAATTAGTGCAGAGAGGTAGGGGGGGAGCAAGGTTGTGAAGTGCTTTATAGGTGAAGACTAGGAGCTTGTGCAGGATTCGTTCAGGAAGGGGGAGCCAGTGAAGTGAGGAGAGGAGGGGCTGCACATGGTCGAAGCGACGAGTGAGGTGGATGACCCTGGCAGCAGAGTTCTGGATGGAGATAAGGGGAGAAAGGGGAGAGCGGGGGAGGCCAGTGAGAAGGACGTTACAGTAGTTGAGGCAAGAGATGACCAGGGCATGAACAAGGGTTTTGGCAGAGGAAACAGAGAGAAAAGGGCGAATCTTAGCAATGTTATGGAGGGAGAAGTGACAGGATTTGGCGACAGAGTCGATGTAGGGTTTAAAGGAAAGGGGTGAGTCAAAGATGAANATGGTGACTCCATCAATAGTTATTGACAGTGAGGAAGGAGAGGAAGGATGAGGGGGGAAGATAAGTAGTTCAGTTTTAGCCATGTTGAGATTGAGTTGACATTGAGACATCCAGGTAGAGATGTCAAAGAGACAGCTGGTGAGGTGAGCTTGAATAGATGGAGAGAGAGAGAGGGAGTAGAAAGATAGTGTTGAGTGTCATCAGCATAGAGGTGGTATTGGAAGCCATGGGAGGCAATGAGTTTGCCTAGGGACAGGGTAGAGATAGAGAAGAGGAGCGAGCCAAGGAAAGAGTCTTGGGGAACACCAAACGAGAGGGGAAGGGAGGAAGAGGTGGAGTTGGCAAGAGACGCATTGAAGAACCAGTCAGAGAGGTAGGAGGAGAACCAGTCGAGGACTGAGCCACGGGAGTGAAGTGAATCCAGCAAGAGTGAGTGGTCAACAGTATTGAAGGCAGCAGAGAGGTCAAAGAGGACAAGAATGGAATAGAGGCGATTAGATTTAGTCACAAGAAGATCGTTGGTGATCCTAGCAAGAGCAGTTTCTGTAGAGTGAAGGGGGTGAAAGCCAGATTGGAGGGGGGTCAAGGGAGGCGTTGGTGGAGAGGAAGTCAAGGCAGCGGGAGTAGATAACACGTTCAAGAAGCTTGGAAGCAAAAGGAAGGAGTGAAACAGGATGATAGCTAGAAGGGTCAGAGGGGTCAAGAGTGGACTTTTTGAGGATAGGAGAGACTGTGGCGTGCTTGAAGGCAGATTGGAAGGAGCCAGTAGAGAGGGAGAGGTTGATGATGTACAGGAGGGAAGGGGTGACAGTGGGAACAATGGCGGTCAGAAGGCAGGAGGGGATGGGGTCAAGGGGGCATGTGGAAGGGCTGGAGGAGGAGAGCAGGGAGGAAATTTCCTCAAGGGAGGTGGGAAGGAAGGACAGGAGAGAAGGAGGGGGAGGAGGGAAGGGGGAGGGAGTAGTAGTAGGAGAGGAGTGGGAAGCGATGTCGAGGTCAATCTTGTCTATCTTGGAGGTGAAGAAGGACGCAAGATCCTGAGCAGAAAGGGAAGAGGCAGGAGGAGGATGGGGACTTGAGGAGGGAGTCAAAGGTGGAGAACAGGTGGCGAGGGTCCTGAGAAGAGGACTCAATGCGGGAGGTGTACTAATTCTGTCTAGCGAGGGAGACAGCAGAAGTAAGGGAGGAGAGAGAATCTGAAGTGAAGGAAGTCAGCATGAGAGTGGGATTTGCGCCAAAGGTGTTCAGCAGCACGGGTGCAGGAGCAGAGGTGGTGGATACTAGGGGTGAGCCACAGATGGATAGTAGCCATGGACGTGGTTGGGGGTGAGCCATGCATGGGGGTTGTGGGAGTGGGCAGGGCGGGAGGTGAAGGGGCCAAGGGAGTCAAGGGTGGTGGAGAGAGAGGCATTGAAAGCAGAAATGTCAGAGTCGGAGGAGGAGGAGAAGAGTGAGGGGTGAAGGGAGAGAGAGGAGGCAAAATCCAGGGGGTTAATGGCCTGCAGGTTAATGGCTTACTCCAATAGCACAAACCTTAAGAGTATGGTGCCATATGATACGAAGAAGGCTACCCTTATTGAACCATTCACCTGGACAACTAATTGTAATGGTGAGAAACATCCCACAAAGGAAAAACTCTGCTGTTTATTACAGGCACAGCACAATTGCAAGGACCTTGTAAATTACTGTGTGTGGCTTCGGAAACTACCACTTACCAGAAAGCGAGGCAGTATTATACCTACAGGGAAGCAATTACTAAATAACACCCATCTATATAAAGGTTGAGAAAAGCATCACTTAGAGAACAGCATGCCTGTGTTATCAAACCTTTTAACAAGAAGGTGGGATTCAACAGGAAAACACTTAGTGCTTAGCCTGCTGTGAAAGAGTAGCTGGTTACAGAGCTCTGGGAGGTCAAGTGCTTGGAGAACACTACTGTTTCCATAAGCTAGAACGTACTGTCCAGAATTCAGCATCCTCATCAGATTGTCAGTGAAACAAACAGAGTCCCCACCGGTGTTTGCTATTGTGTAGGCTGGTTATAAGGCATAAGAATGAATAGTATTGCTAGCTTTATGTTTGATTGCTTGTTTGTTGTGATTAGACATAGGAAAAACAATAGGGATGTGTCTGTCTAACCCTCTGAAAGCCAGTAAAATCATGCAAAGAAACAAAACTAAGAGGAATTAGTCTTATATAGCATACTATTGTTGAAATGTATTAGACAAAATTTTATAATCCACAATTCGTACACATGATATACAGTATTGTTATATAAAAGTCACATCAAATATTCAGATCCATAATTGATCCAATCACAAATGAAACCTACATCTTTACAAACAGTTTCTAATCACAAATAATGCACCTTCACAAACAGTTTCCAAAAGTAAGTCCATATCTTCTTGTTTATCCAAATAATTCAAACTTATTGTGTACCAACATTGACATGGTTCGACCCAAATGGTCATCTTCAGAACTTCTTATGAAACTTCAATAGTCTAAAAGTAAAATAAATATGAATATATCATATGTACTAAGCCCCTCTGGACAATTGTAATTGTATAATCTCAAAAAGTTTCTCTCATGAGTTCCATAACATTGAATAAGCCCTTCTCAAAATATTAATCCTCCAATGGTGAAGATCTCATATATATTTGATTTTTAAGTGTACATATGTAAAAATATAAATGTGATATTAGTAATAATAAATGATAAACCCCCAAAGTACCCCCCAAAAAAAGGGGAAAAGAAAGGAATCAAATTCAAACTGACCAGATTCCTGCATTGTGAAAACAATTCTCATTGGAAAAAAAACTCTCTCAACCACTAAAGCCAATACTAAATAGAAAATGAAAACGCTGGTAGCTGGAGCCTTCTACAATATTCAATCCAATACGCTAATATTGGGTTAGATTGTACCCACACTCTTGAAAAACTTTAAAAAATCCTCAAGAAAATAACTTTAAAAAATCCAAACAACCCACAATAAATTGTACCTTCATAGAACTGCACTCCTCCACAGTGAATCACTCAAGGTCATTACATGAAAATCCTACAAACAACAACAAAATCGCTATTCTAAAATAACATGTAGACAAGAGTAAATAGAAGCTGCTTTGTTGCCGCATCCCAGAAATGAGACAAGTACACAGGACTAGATTTTAATGACCACACTCTTTATTGCCAGATTACAATGATGAAAAACAGGAAGAGGGAGGAATACCCATCAACATCTAGGGTCTAGTTAACGTGACTTTATTAACAATAACCACCTTGGGCTGCCTGAGGAATCTCAGGTTTTCAGCCATTTAATTAACTAAAGTTCTGTCACCCTCTTCCCCACTGACAGCGTAAACCCCTGGGGGGAAGCAGGGTCATTTGGCCACTTTTGGAAACCTTATCCAAACTTTCTGTGGGGATGCCCTTGGTGTAATAACCCATTGGACCTACTGTCCCTCCACATCATGGGATGAATACCTGTACTGGCCGCACCCAACCCTTGCACAGGGTTCTATTCCCCATCTCTTAAGGAGATGCCTTACTAAATTCCTTACCCATACTTATAACATAGACAAATACCCCCTGGACCCATGCCACTAAAAACCGCTAGGCTGGTTCAATTCCCCTCCTATAACACCATTTGTACTGCCTCAACTAAACCTTTTAGGTATATCTGCATACCCAGGTTCCCAAGGTCAGATAAATGGACTCCATCCACCCAGTATAACTCAGTTTTAAAGTATCAAATTTAAGTACGAGTTATAACCTGATCACCCAGAGACAGCAACCACCTTTCCATTTATTTATTCACTTTCCTTCTACCCCTGTCCAACTTTCCTGGCTTATTAGCCCACTTCCATACTCGTCTTTCCATCAGCTGAGTCCAGAGAATCAACACCCTGGGAATAAGTTTTTAATCTTAGCAATATTCGCTTTCATCTATTTTAACAACTCCATTCCCTTAACACACTCTAAATTATTCTCCCCCAAATGAACATCAATCAATCATCATCATCAGGGTGCTGTGGAAATGGTCCAGCGTGCACCGTTGGCAACAGCTGCTCCCATAGCATTCCCCCCTTTCCACTCCAAACTAACTCGGACTTCTCGCTGAGTCCCAGCTGAGAACCCTGCTTCCGTCCTGCTGCTTTAGCTGCCCAGTGCACAAAGCTGTGCCCCATGATCCAAACCAATCGTCCCTGGACCATGGCTGTTGACCCTGTAAATATTCAGAATGAAACAGTTACAACATTAAACACCATAGCCAATAACAACTATATTTTGTGAGAGGTCTGATGTAAGTTCTAAACTCACTAGATCGCCAGTTCCTGATTCCCTTTATATTTTCCTCAGGGATCCCTTCAGTTGCCGCAACACTTGCAGCTCCAATTCTAAAAGAGTGAGAGCAAACCTTTTGGGATGCTAACCCTGCCTTTTTTGCACACTTGCATAGCACTGCGCTAAACTGATAATGCCTTACCAATGTACCATCCTCATGCACAAACAACATACTTTCCTTCCCCTTGTACTCATGAAAATACTCACCCAATGCTGAAACTGGGCAAGGATTGCCTTCTTTTGCCTTATGCAGAATAACCACTTGACCCTTCCCCTTCTGATCTGCTTTAGACCTTCGAATAACTACTCGCAAAACATTGCCTTTTAGTCCCACATTGTTTCTTGCCAACCTCTTGATAACAAGTCCCATTTGGACTCCATCACCAACTCCCCTACTCTAAATGCTCCCCAAAAAGCTAGCATAAAGATTGCCCTAAATAAACGGATTTCCCATTGACTAAAGCAAACCTTTTCCAACACATTACAAATGTTGCCCAGCACTGGGATAGTAATTGGTGCCCTTTCATCCACTTTTCTTGGATGCTGCCATGCCTAGCCTTTCAACATGCACTTGAAATAAAAACTCTGCTAAGTCACAACGAACCCAGCCAACCCACTCATAAATGATAGGACAGAATACTTGCTCACTATCATTCCAGGGGCAAGACCTTTGTGGTGAAGTGCTAGCCCAAGCTGGATCAAATGAGTCTCTGGGATAGGAAAATTAACATCCAGCTCTTTCCATGCCGGAAAGCCTGAAACTCCCTGAATGCCCCCTTGTAAGCCATCCTTGTCCTAGGGGCCAATGAATCCTGAACTGCTTCAAACCATTCTATGAGCCAAGGCTCCACAAGGGTGGAGCAGTGTCTGGCATGCTGCTGGAGCCAAAAGATGAAAATGGTTGATCTGGAATCGAGAGAGGCCATCTGCAATGCCATTATTTGATCCCCGCACATGCTTTGCTATAAAAAGAATGTTATTGTGCAAACATTTTAGCACAAACGCCCTCACTAGCCTCATTACCCTGTGGTTTTTGGACAACAAGGTGTTAACTAATAACTACATGAACTACCACCATGTTGTCGCACCAAAAATGGACTGTCTTGTTGGCAAACATCTTGCCCCAGATACCAACTGTGACCACTATTGGGAACAACACAAGAAATGTCAGATCTCTAGTTATCCCACTCAAGATCCAATCCTCAGACCTTTTCCCCTAAAGTACAGACCAAAGCTGAGGGCACCTTCTGCATCCGAATGAACTTGAAGCTCCTCTTCAAATAAAAGCTTCTATCTCCAAAATCATACTCCATTAAAAATGGATAGGAAGGAAGCCCACGTCAATAATTCTGCCCTCATTTCACTAGTTATCCTCAGATGAGACTAAGGAGGAAGGTTACTTGCCACCTTCTCATAGAGTCTAGACAAAAATGCCCATCCTGGCACCACTACCCGACAAGCAAAATTGAGACTCCCCAGTAGTGACTGCAATTGCTTAACAGTCACCTTGGGAACCCAAAGACAGGCATCGATCCTTCCCTAAAACCAGCTATCTTCTCAATCAGGGAGATGCAATCATTTTCTAACAGCATCAAGCTCTATACCCAAAATAGCGTTGCCAACCCCTCTGTTTTTTCCAGAGTCAATGGGACTCCTAGTTCCCTAGCTACATCCTGAAAAAGCCACAATAGTCGTTCACATTCCCCTGATCCAGCCTGTCCTACAAACAAATAATCATCCATAAAATGGATTACTTGCTGCAGTCCAGATCGCCTTCTGACCAGCCAATCCAGCATTGAACTTAACTTCTCAAAGGCCACGCAAGAAATGGAACAACCCATCGGCATGACCTTGTCAAAGTAAAATTTCCCCTGATAGGCAAAACCTAGCAGGTGAAAGTTGCTTGGATGGACTGCCAGGAGGCGAAAAACTGACTTCTTGTCAGCTGAGCCACCACCCTACACCTCCACACCATTTCGACTGCTGCATCAAGAGACATAATGAACTGAATACAATTCACCAGGGATGGCATCATTCACTGATGCCCCCCTGGGATAGGAGAGATGGCGAATAAGCAGAAATTCCCCTGGTGCCTTTTTAGGCACCAGTCCTAGTGGAGATATGTGGAAATCACCCATTGGGGGAGCCTCAAAAGGACTTGCTATATGCCTCTCAATGCACTCTTTAATGAGCTTGGCGTAAAGCATGTGCTCAAGACCTACCACAGATTTTAAATTCACTAACCCCTACAGCAGATATGCGAAACCCATCCCTGAAACCCTCAACTACATAACTCAGTGCTTCTTTATCAGGGTAATCCTGAAGTGCCACCATTAGTGCTTTGTATTTAACTGGGGCTGAGGCCTTGCCCTTCCCTCCCCCACTACCTGGGTTGCCATGCTGTGATGGACACTGCCCACCCTGTCTAAATTTATTAAACATTTTAAGCTTCGCACAGTTAGTGACCACATGGGACCACAGAAAGAGCAGGAGTGATGAAAGCGGCAAGGGGACTGCGTGCACCTCCCACAATTGAAATCCCAACAGGGGCCAATGCCTACATTCCCCCTGTGCCCGTTCACCATTGTAGGTTCGTTGACTGCTGCCACCCCCCTTTTACCAAAACATGGCCGCTATCAGTCCGTGGAGCACTGGTAGCATTGCTCATGCTCTCCGGCAACAAATCATTTGCGTTATCCCAACGCAAACCTGGAGTGATAGCAGCCCTGTGTCTAAATGCCTCCTTGTACACTAACCAAGCGCCAGGCCTACCTGTGTCATATGCCCTTTGTATTATGACCTGATATTTTACCAGGTCAGCAGCTCTCTCTGGGAATGCCTGAATCATCACTCCCAGATATATGGAATAGGCCGCAGTCTAATTGGACCAATTCCGGTCCACTTTAGAACACTTAAACCCTTCCTTATTCCTTCTTGTCCGCCTTGTCGTTGGAATCCGGTACAGGATCACTATATAGAAGTGCAAAAAGAGCCATACTCCCCCCTCCAAATCCTATCTATTGGACCAGACACATCTGCATATCCACCCCCCAATGGGGGCTGCTTCCTTGCTTGCCCAACACAACAGTTCACTGCTGTCCACACTTGTGCACTCAAATGCCTAGCCTGTAATTGCTCGGCATGACATGGACACATCAAGTGCTGCACCCCACAACCTTTGTGGGCTGCTGACAGCCCCACACAATGTGGCCTACCTATCACACCACCAACCTTGTTCTGACCAACACAAACCTGCCTTGCCGAGCAATTAGCTGGCACCCCCGAAACCTGCTCACAAGGTGGCAATGAAGAGTCAGGCTCCTGACCTGGCCAGGGTACCCACTTACCCTTCCATGCCATTCTCTGCTCCCCACCACCTAAACCATGTGCCTGTGACCCCTGAAGCGACCCACACATATGTGGTATTAGGTGCGATGAGGGGTGCGGGTGAACAGCCTTGGGCGGCAGGGACCTTGCTGACACTACTGTCTACATGCTATGACCACCAAGATCTTCTGTTAAGGAGAGTAAGGAGCACTTCTCCTGTGGATTTTTTTTTTTTTTTTTTATTGCTTTCTGTATTTAAACATGGACCTCCGTTGGTTTGTCAGTTTTTTGGGGAGCCCCACCTAGCTACTTCCGGTGTCAGGGCTATTAGACGAGCCTGCAGCAGCACCATAAGTGCATGCCGTGGTGCATTGCTCCTAAGGGCAGCGCGCGCAAGGGCATGCCCTTGTGCACGCGGCCTTAGGTGGTTGGCCTTGAGACGGCTAGCTCCCCCCCCCTTTTCTTTTTTTTCTAGCTTTATAAAGAGCGGGGTATATCTTTTTTAGAAACTGAGACCTGCTATAGCTAGCTCTGTAAAGAGAGAGACACTTACCCCCCAGGAGCCAAGCTTTGCCACAGTCAGCTCTGAAAAGAGCGAGGCATATAGTCCCAGGAGCCAAGTTTTGCCACAGTCAGCTCTGAAAAGAGTGAGGCATTTATCCCCAGGAGCCAAGCTTTGCCACAGTCAGCTCTGAAAAGAGTGAGGCATTTATCCCCAGGAGCCAAGCTTTGCCATAGTCAGTTCTGAAAAGAGTGAGGCATTTATCACTGTCTACCTTCCACCTACTGCCTCAAAGGGATATAGCATTGAACTTCGGTAACAATTGGAGGAATATATTGCGGGTCTTTTGCTCCAATTCCCTGAGGCTCATATGATCCTGACTGGTGATTTTAATGCCAGAATTGGTAACGATATTGAGGCTCTGTACAAATCATGTAAATGTAGGATGGACCAGGAGACCAACTGGTTGGCTGGCAGATGTTCCAAAGATTCAGGTATGAATTCAGCCGGTCTGATTTTTATAAAAATGCCTAACCATCTGAACCTTCAAACTTTAAACGGAATTGCTCAAGGGGACAGGTATGAGGAATTGACATATTTATCTGATGGGGGTGGGGGCAGTGATTGACTATTGCATCCTCTCTCCGGGTCTGATTTCCCAAGTAGAGGAATTTGCTGTTGGGTTGCACCAATTGAGTGATCATCAACTTTTGTTCCTGCAACTGCAAGCATGTTCCAGTGTTAGAATTTCTGATAGATATGCTCTATTATTAGATCAATCCATGTTTCTGGATAAATATACTTGCCCAAAATGGAATTCGGCTATGAATATGCAAATCCAAAAAATTTTTGTACTCCTTGATATCTCTGCTTTATGGGAATCATGTGTTACTGGTACCATTGCTGGGGAATTGATTAAAGCATTTGAGGATTTTTTCCTCAGGCTTAAACAGATATTAGAAGTTAACAAGACTAATAATGTGCATATGAATGGGCATGATCCTGGCTGGTTCAACAAAGAATGCTCTACTATGAAAATAAAAATAGCTAATATCTACTTGACATAAAGGTGCTCTAACCTCATTAAGGTCCCAAGGGAATTCTTTGAGTTAAAGAGAGATTATAGTAGGGGTGGGGAAGTTCGGTTCCCCCGGTATCCAATACCGTTGGTATTTTGCTGTACCGGCAGTATCTGATTAATCCGGTTATTGGGGGTAACGGTGCCAGTTCCCCCGTGCCGGATTTGTTTACATTGCAGCCATTGAAATCAATGGCCGCAATGTAAAAGAAAGGGGAAAAAAAATTCCCTCCCCCTGTCCAGGCTGCGCAGGTGGAAGGGGGGACACCCCTCACCCACCCTGCCCAGACTGGATTTTTAAAGAATTTTTTTTTACCCAAGTCCCTACTAGTGTGGGCTCCAGCCCGCCACCAGGCCAGCGGCGGCAACCGAAAGCCCACACCAGCAGGTACTAGGGTGATCCCTGGGGTAGGGGGTGGTTTAACACACCCCCATCCTAGGGATCACCCTACCCCCCCCACCCAGAGATCACCTACCTTTTGCGCTCTGGGCGGCAGCGGCTGCACAGTGGTCCGGCGGCTTCAGCGCTGGCGGCTTCAGCGCTTGACTAGGCCTTCCAGGGAACTTCTGGGTTTCCCCGGAAGGCCTAGTAGGGATGGGCGAACGCGGTTCGGAAAGTTTGGAGTTCGACCAGAACTTGGCCTGTTAGGATGACCGAACACGAACACAAACATGAACATGAACATGAACCCGAACGGCAAAATGGCCAAACAGTTCGGTCAGTTCAGATCACGTTCGGGTGAGTTCAGGTGGCAAAAAAAAGTTCACTGGAAGGTCAAACATGACAGGGAGGTGTCAGTCACTGAGGAGCAGACTTCCAGGCACCAGGGGTGGAGAGGCTTGCAAGAAACGAAACTAATTATCTGCCTCCCCCCTTCCCAACACCTTCTGAGCTAGTCACTGTTCCTGAACAGCAGGCGTTGAGTAGGATTTTTAGATTGCTTTAAGTTTCATTTCAGTTTTGTACTGAAATGAAACTTAAACCTTAAACTGAAACCTTGTGTTATGCATTGCACTGTACAGACTCATTGAGTATGTATGTATTTCACTACAGACTCCTCTTCTGTTTGTGATTCCCCCCATCCCATATATATGGGATGTATATATATCCATATATATATATCCATAACTAGATAGATAGATAGATAGATAGATAGATAGATAGATAGATAGATAGTAGAGAGTTGTAGGAGTTAGCTTAGTGATAGAGATAGCGTTAGTGATTTAGTTTTAGTGTTTGTAGGAGTAGGTCTGTGTACTTATTAAATAATCGATTTAGTTCATAGCATTTAGAATAATTAATAGCAGTTAGATTTAGTGTATAAAATATATATAAAATATTAGATAAAAATAATAATTAAAAAAACCCATATAAAAACAAAAAAAAACATATAAAAAACAAAAGAAAACCATATAAAACCCAATAAAAAACCAAAAAACCATATAAAAAACAAAAAAACACCCATAACAACATTTCCCAAATGGCCAAACAGCCGAGCCGAACAGCCTAACCGAACCGCTGAACAGAACGGCCAAACCCAACAGCCGAACCCGAACTCGGCGAACTAGCCGAACCAAATGGGCAAACCGAACGCAGCCGAACCGAACGGCCGAACCTGGACCGCAATCTGTTCGCCCATCCCTAAGGCCTAGTCAAGCGCTGAAGCGGCCAGCGCTGAAGCCGCTGGACCACCGTGCAACCGCAGCCGCCCGGAGCACAAAAGGTAGGCGATCTCTGGGTGGGGGGGTAGGGTGATCCTTGGGATGGGGGTGTGTTAAACCACCCCCACCCCAGGGATCACCCTAGTACCTGCTGGTGCGGGCTTCGGGTCACCAGAGCCCGCACTAGCAGGGACTTTGGCTAAATTTAAAAAAAAAAAAAAAAAAAAAAACAGGCTGGGCAGGATGGGTGGGGGGTGACCCCCCTTTCCACCTGTGCAGCCTGGACAGGGGAGGGAAAGTGTTTTTTTGGTTTTTTTCCATTTATTTCAATGGAGACAGTTCTTCATTGAAATCAATGGGAAAATACCAGTACAGGTATACCGGTTCTAATCCGGTAAACCGGATTTTTGGGAACTGGTATCGGGTTAAACCGGTATCCGTTTTTTTGGGTGAAGTCCCACCCCTAGATTATAGTAAACTCATCCATAATAAAAAGGTTTCTTATGTTAAGGCCTTCTGGAAAGAACTTGCTGTTAAAGCTGAGGGAAAAGATAGTGTTAGTTTTTGGAGGATTGTTAATGGTGTAATGGGGAGGTATAAGAACTTAACATATTACAATGTTCCCAAAACAATGTGGGAGCTATATTCTGACTCTATTTACAATCAGGTGATATTTGAGTCTGGGGATCCTATTTCTCTGACAGATCTTCCAGAATGGCCCTGAAATAAGGGACCTTATAGAGCATCTTAAACCTGGTAAGGGACCTGGTGAAGATCTGATTCCTCCAGAACTCCTGAGGGAGCATATATTATGCTAGACTCCCCTTTTGGCTACCCTGTTCTATATTGACAGGACAGGGAAAATCCCTCAAGGTTGGAAAGTAGCTATAATGGTTCCCATTTATAAAAAAGGCGACAGGGCGCAACCATGTAATTATAGACCCATCAGTCTTTTGAACATTATTGGGAAGTTGTACGCCAAGTATCTTCTGATTAATCTAGAACAATGGTTAAATGAGAAGCATATACTTTTTGATGAACAAGCAGGGTTCGGGAAGGGACGATTTACCTTGACCACTGCTTTATCCTCTCACACTTAATTAAGAAATATACTCAGTCTAGCAGTAAATTGTATGTCATGTTCCTGGATTTAAAATTGGCATTTGATTTAATACCCAGGTCTAAATTATGGACTAAACTAGGAAAAACTAATATCGATAGATGCCTTTTGTTTCTTATGAGATCGCTATGCAATGATACCACTCCTCGTGTTAAGCTACACCAACAGGGCTACTTAACTGACCCAATCAGTCTTACTCAGTAGTTGGACAGGGCTGTATTCTGTCCCCAGCTTTATTTAACTTTTATATAAATGACCTGATTCCTGCAGTTTCACAAATGGCGAATCATCCTCCCAAGTTGGGTAACAGACATTTGACATGTCTACTATATGCAGACGATGCTGCATTGATGTCAAGGACCCTAGTGGGAATGAGACGCACCATAGAACTGTGTTCCACCCATTGTAAGTCTGAAGGGCTAGTCATTAATCACGATAAAACTAAGGTGGTGATCTTTTCCAAACAGCTGCATAATCATGTCTGGAAAATTGATGGGGAAAAGATAGAACAGGTTTCCTCATTTTGTTATCCAGGCATGATTTTTCAATCAAGAGGAACATGGATGATGAAAGCGAATTCAGCAATTGTACAGGCTAGCAAGGGTGCTTTTGCAATCAATCATTGCTTTTGTGTGCAAAATTGCCAATTGATTATTCCAGTAATTATGGGTTTTTTTGCTAAAATAGGGGGACATTTGCTGTATGGGGCTTATCTTTGGGGTCTGGACAAAATCCTGGACATTGAAAGAGTGCAATCAACATTTCTGAAAAGATTACTGAGACTTCCTCCAGGTGCTTCTGATGCAGCACTTAGAAGAGAGACAGGTAGAGTTCCCCTGGCATATCTTATTTGGCATGCAGCAATTAATTATTGGCTTAGATTGTCCTTTCTAAACCCAGAGGGGCTTTTGCCATTGATTTTTCTGATAATTTTGCTTGTGTTTGGATAATAAGCTCTCGGGCAGGGACCGTGTCTATCTTACTCTTTGTAAAGCGTCAGGTACATCGCTGGCATTATATAAATGCTAATAAAATAATAATAATAATAATAATAATCATCATCATCATCAAGGTACAGGATAAGATCAAACAAATGGGGCTTTCTATACCTGGTCTAATATCGTAGAGATATGCAAGGACCAAAGTGGAACTTTTTCTATGTCTTTTAGACATCGAATACCGGAATGAAACGTCAGTGATATGAGAGGCAAGATCTCTGTCTGGCTACCTACCTCTAATGCCCAATCAGAAGTTCAGTGTAACGTATTGGTCGGTCTCCTTTCTCCCACGCAGAAAGCTATATTCCTCAGGGCAAAGCTAAACATTTTCCCATCAGCCCTATTAGAGAGTCAATATAAGGGTGTCCCATTTCATGTAAGAGTCTGCCCTTGTGGGTCAGGTGAGGTGGAAACATTCGCTCATATCCTAGTGTACTGTAGACTATATGATGATATCAGAGAGAGCCGTTACTTTTCCCTCTAATAAGATCATTAGCAGGAAGAGCACAGGAGGTTTATGTTTCATTCTTACTGGCTGATAGTACTCCGGACATAACTCTCACTGTTGCCAAATTTTTAGCATACGTGTGTAGAATTAGGACACAATATCTTAATAATCAGGGATTAAAATATGTCAGCTTATTTGAATTGTTCCTTTAGTTATGTATTCCCCAGGAGGATTGTTTTATTTTTGTTTTTATTTTTTGTATGATTCTATTTTGCTATCTTTGTATCTATTTGTTTGTGTATATGCCAAGACCTATGGTCAAGCATTCCAATAAATATTCATTCATATGCAGGGAACTACATAGCCCCCCAACCACACAACTGCACCCACACTCACCTGACATCATTCCTGAAGTCTCACCACTCTGAATACTTGCGGGTATAAGCTCCGGCTTTGGTAACTTTGCTGCCAGCTCTTTGATGGTCTTTATCCAGCGCTGCCACATGGTTGGCCAAATCCTGTGCTGGGTCAGTCTTCCCTTCAGCAATCTATCTCCTAGGTCTCATGGGTTCTGGAACATCTTCCCTAGAATGAGAGGAAGAAACCCTCTTCCTCCCTGTACCCTGATCCCCTACGTGGCCATCCCCCTGGTCATCCTCAGCTACAGGGAGGGAATCCTGTAACTGATATCGCCCTTCCTCACGCTGCTTCTCTGGTTGCACCAAGGCATCAGCAGTGCAAGAATCATCAATCCCCCCAGGTGCCAGAGACTCAACCAAACCCACCACAGCAGATGCAAGGTGCTGAATCATTTCCTCACAGCCACCCAGCTTGGCCTGTAGCGACAACAGCAGCGGGCTGTTATCATCCAGCCCAGGCTCACAATGCATGGGACCAGGCCGCTCACCATACCCCCCTCTTCCCTGAGGAGAACACCACAGGCCCAGGCCTCCCACCTGCTCACGCTTTCCCCTTTTGGGGGCCATCACCCTTGCTTTTGGGCATTACTAACCCAAATCCTATCCACTGTATCCAGATGGGGAAAACAAAAATGCCCCCACAACAATCCCCCACTCCAGAAATTGCAAAGGGATAATACTCCTTCCCTTAATCCTAAAGGGTTAAATAGTCAAACACTTTAAGAACTGGAGGGATGCAAAGCCACCTCTTTTGCTGATTACACCAGGAGGGATCCACCAAGCCAAACACCCTCCCCTTAACTACAAGTCACAATTTTTCCCATCTCTCACCTACCTGTCAGCACAGACTCACCCCTCCTCACTTGCAAGCACCTACTAATCAACACCTGATAAACTGTCAGCACGGTCCAGGTGGTGATCACTGCTTCTCCACCTCGCTTGCTTGAATTCAGAGCAGGGTGGTAAGTTTCACCCTTCCCACAGGGTGAAAGCTCATAGCACGACACTTACCTTGCGCTGAAAACCCCCGGTTGCTAGGCAATCACCTGGAGCTCTTTCCGCTGGCACAGAACTGCACAGGCTTCCTTTTTCTGCAGCCTGTTACTGTCCCTTGCTCTTTCTTCTCAGTGGAAGCAGGACAAATGCCTCCACCCGCTAGGTGCATACCTCTGCTCCCCCTCATACCAAGACTCCTACTGTCCAACTCCTCTGTCTGAAAACTCTTTCCAAATGGTTTTGGCAGCCATCTGTAAATCCTAGTATGGCCTTTATATACTTAAACACAATTAAGACTCCTGAAGCTATGGCTCACACCTGAAAAAAATTACTGACATCCAGAAATCTGTGTCAGTACCTTTATATTCTACATTCTCAAAAACCCAACTCCTAAACAATGCAAATAATTCTTACTAGTCATATAACCAGAAGATAACCATTCCACAAGAGACTAACGACCTAATTTTCAAACTATTTACTCAGTTCCTTAAATCCCTTATGAGTCTAATGTAATCATTAAGAGTCCTAGTAATAATATGCAATATATTTTCAGATTGGCTTATTCAATATTATGGAACTCATATGAGAAACTACTGGAGATTATATGATTACTATTGTCCAGAGAGGCTTAGTACATCTGATATAATAATATTTATTATATTTTAGACTATTGAAGTTTCATAAGAAGTTCTGAAAAAGACCTTTTGGGTCAAAACATGTCAACGTTGGTATACAATAAGTTTGAATTATTTGGATACACAACAAGATATGGTCCTTACTTTTGGAAATCGTGAAGGTGCATTATATGTGATTAGTAACTGTTTGTAAATATGTATGTTTCATTTGTGATTGGATCAACTACGGACCTGAACATTTGATGTGATTTTTATATATCAATACTGTTTATCATGTATATGAATTGTGGATTATAAAATTTTGTCTAATACATACTTTTCAACAATAGGATGCTATATAAGACTATTCCCTCTTGGTTTTGTGATTAGTTACAGTGTAACAAGCTGTGAAGCCTAGAGATGCATAGGAGCATACGTTTGGTTTGCTACTTGACATTGTTAGCCTGAAACCATGTCAAGAGAGAGTACTATAGGAGGAAGCTGTCAGAGTGTCAGCCATTAAGCAAGAGTCAAAAGCTGGAAAATAATTCCAACTGGTTAGAAGGAAAGATTTTACCTTATTTAGTTGAAACTGCTGTAAGATGGCCAGTTTAAGGAATAATAATTGAGGCTCACTCATATGTATTTCCGCTGGTACTATGGTCTATAAAATACCTTTGAACAGAAGCAAAGGCTAGCTGTGCAGCTCAGTAACCCCAAGGTCCTCAATGGCAGAACATTTCTCCTCCCATTTTTGTCTCCTCCAAGAGGATAAGCAGAACCACCTCATGAGGCTTGGCTATCCTTTTGAAGTCTGTTACTTAGTAGTGAGAGTTTCTTAGTAGTCAGAGAATCTCTTTTTTTAAGAAATTGAGGATTTATATGAGTATCTTAAGGAGACTCTATGAGTATCTTAATTTTCTGTCTTTCAGATAATAGTAGAAACCAAGTTAGTCAGTTTAATGCATTCTTGGATGTTATTTCTTATTTACTTTTCTTGTATGTATATTCTCTGTACTACTGCCAGCAATATTGCCAAATTTCCAAATTTATTTATTTATTTATTTGCGTGACCGTTGCATAGGTGAAAATCACAACATTAATGCCAATATTTAGTTATCCAGTCATATGTATAATATTAGTGCTGAAACTCGGTATTCAAAATTTCTCATTTTCAACAATTATCTCACTATTTGACTCAGTTTTACCGAGTAACCAAGGAATCAACTCAGTACTTGGAAGATCCTCAAATGAGGAACATTCAGGGCTTTTCCTGCCCCTATATAAGGGTAATAGGTACTCGGTATGTGGAAAATACCCAGTACTCGATTTTATTTTACCGAGTACCCAGGCCAAACACTCGGAAATATGGTTCTTGGAAAATTGGAAATACTCACAAATAAAGTTGTTACGATTTGGTTCAGCCCTAATAAAGCTTGTTTATTTTGATACTGTAGCAGGACCCCACTTGCCCATGGAGAGTGTATTCAGGATCAGGCCCAAAGTATAATGTCACTCAAGGGCTTCACATCAACACAGTTTATTCTTCTCACAGTCCATATTCCAGGCACCAAGCCTCTGGTCAGTCACAGTCCATGTGCTAGAGCCTAGCCAAACCACAACCAAAGTCCCAAGTTAGCTCTTTGGCAACTCATTTTCCTTGTTCTTCACATCAGGCTTCTCACTTCAAGGCCTTCTGGGTCAGCATCCATCCAGGCAGGCACTAGCAGAGACGTGCACTCCACAACAGCCAGGAGCAGACTTCCCTCTTCCTCCTAGCTGTCTCTGTTTTATATTGCAAGTCCCGGCCACCAACTTCCTCTTCCTGTTGGTGGCCATTTTAGGTAGTCCACATGGCAGGCACCATCTTGTGGCCTAGCCCTGCCACAGATATTTTGGGTGCTTTTAAAACAGATGGTACCCATGTCTTTGCTTTATTTCACACTTGGATGGCCTGCCATCCATGTAGAGTTGGAATGCCAGATGTGCAGGCAGGGCCTGCTCTGCTCCAATCCCACTTTCAGTACTCCAGAACATCCCACAGCACCACCAGCGAACTAGTGTACTGGCTGGAGGCACCAGCTGGAGGCAGAGATGAGGCCTATCTACTCAGTGGATGGCCGCTGCAGCTCTATTCCTGAGTGGGGGTTGCCCCGGGCAATGCCATAGAGATGCAGGCAGCAGCCTAGAGTGTCAGGCATCCATCTGCTGCTCTGTAGTGTGGGGGAGGGAGGCACCATGATGCCAGACTACAGGCTGCAGCAACTGCTCGGTATGTATTAACCCAGAGCAGGTGGGACTGCACTTGCGGGATGTAGGGCTGGCCATCTCTGGGTCTGTCTAAAGACACCCTTTGTGTCTGTGTCATTTTCCTGTGTGAGGGGAATTCAAAAAGGAACATTTGTCAGCTGAATCTAGATTGAGGCTATTGCCCCATGCTACCCTAACCTACACTAGGTTTCAAAGGTTAAAAATATATGTGCAGCCATCACTGTGGCTGCGTATCTGGGGGTAGGATGGCCTTCTCTGCCACCCCTGGCCGGGTCAGGTCAGGGGAAAGAACCAAACATTCCTTCAGCCTAACCTGGCCAGGGAGTTGGGTGGGGAGCGATGCATGGTTGGTTGGCTCTACCCCCACCCTGCAGCCAGCACCCCAGCCCTTCCATGACACACACACACACACGGCCAGGCTGAATGGGTGAAAAAACAGATGTGCCCACCCGGTTTGCCCAGTTCTGGCCCACTAACCTCCAACCCCACCAGGATTTGAACTGGGCCCACATCTCGTGAGCATGGAACAGACGCACGGGTTCAACACTGGCCCAGACAGGCCAGAGCCGAGTGAACCGGGCCAATGTCTCAGTTTTTAACACTCAATGTTAGAGGACGTTTTATTTTAAGAGTGTTTTATTTCCTATGTAGTAACTTAGCTTATACAGTGCTTTACAAACAAACGTGACAGGTTCACCAAAGAGTTTTGATATAAAGGGATTATGAGCCAGTGTCCCCACTTCAGCATTCTACAGATTTCATGCTCAGTGCTGGAAGTCACAAAGACTAGTCTGATAAAAAGCCAATGCTGTGGTAACATGAACTATGCAAAAATACAGCATTCCAAACATACAGCTATTGCCAGACTGTTAGTTCATTTGTCTATTCTGCTAGCTTTGTCATCTGAGTGTTACACTCGTATACAATAGTGGTGGGGAATTTATTTTATGTAATCTATTCATTATCTTGGGACCACGTTAGCAGTTTGAAAAATAGCCAGTGAGCCACACCAAAAGACAGTTCATCTGAAAACTTTCATGTTTCATAGTTGTGCTTAATCCTCAGAGTCTGAGTTATGACAGTGCCAAAATAGATCATTATCTGAGACAGCAATGAGAAGAAATTTGTATGGAATGATCTGGGGAAATATATGGGTGTAGCAAAGAGAGTCTAAGAGAGAATATTATTAATTACTACGCAATTGGCACCAACAATGTACATGGAATCGTGCAATCATTAATTAGAAACAGGTCCCTGACTCGAGAGGTTTACATATAGGAAAGACAAGGTCAGGGAGACAAGAGACAATATGGTCGGGTGCGAGAACACAGCAGGAGAAGGAAGACAGGGGTCCAAGTTATAGATCTAGTTGAGTTTTTATTCTTGAACATGCATCCTCATTACTGTTTCGTTCAGCAATGATTCCTTCCATGCACAAAAGTAGATGCTGGATCCAGGAATTGGAAAGGGGCCAAATAAGAATTAGGTATGTGCTGGATTTGGCCCACAGACTGGGAGTTCCGTGCCCCAGAACCACAGGGTTTTGTGAGGGAAGGGACATAAGTCAGAAGGCACTTTGAATTTGTGTCCAATTCAACCCCCTCCAAACCCCTCCTGTTTTCTTGCTGGTTTTTCAAATTTTGCAAACATTTATTTTTTTATTTTATTTTAAAATCAAGCATACTATGGAAACCATTTTCAGCTAGTGAAATATTTTGATGTTTCTGCTAAAAGAAACTCTCCTATAATTTGCTCCCATATGGTTAGACATAGCCTGTCAAATGTGTCAAGTTCTGCTATGGTAAGCATGCTCTACAGCTTAACTGAGGGGGTGTCATTTCAAGACAGTTCAGGAGGGGGATATAGCTGTGGCAGTGTGTGTGTGGTGGTGGGGGTAGTAGTGCGGGGTGGGGGGGACTAGAATTGGCTACTATAATGGTTGAGGGCTTATTTCTGTTCTTGCAGAAAAAATGACCAAGAAGCAAGATAAAGTAGCTGCTGGGAGGGAGTCAGTCCACACTAACACCTGGTCCATTGAAGCCCCTCCTTCCACAAGGGAGCATGTGACACAAACAACATCAGAAAGTCTGCTAGTCCTGGGCACATACAGAGGGGAGAAGGGCTACAGTTTATGCAAGCTGCTCTTCCTCTGCTCTTGAATCCAAGGCATGAACACAGGAGATGGTCTCGGAAACTGCAATGGGATGATGGGTACAAAATTCCAGCATAGCTGCTTCCACAAGACCATAACATTTGACAACTCTGTCAACCCATAGTGGCTAAAAGGGTAAGTAACTAGGAGATTAAATAAATAGACAAGCATATATTGTAAGACATGCAAGAGGGAATAAGGTACAGTACTACACAAATATGTTAAGATGTTCTTAACCTTTCAGCAGCATAAGTAGTACTAGCATACATTAAAATATGGCTATCAACATTCTTGTGCACTGTCTGCTAGAAATAGATGGTCCAATAAAAGATAGAGTCTGAACTATTTTGTATCTTTTCTTGTCTTACATTTGGGACCAGCACAGAAACTACACTTAGGGATGTGCAAACGCGGTTCAGGTGTTTGGCCCATTCGCGAATCGCAAACGCCCCGATTCCAAACTGCCCCCCACCCGAACTGGCAGAACAAAGTTCAGGTTCCAAACCCATTTGGGCGGGGGCAGGGAGGAACCTGGTTTTCCCACCCCCTTCCAGGCTGCGCAGGTGGAAGGGGCGCTTGAGAGCACCTCCCCCCCCCGCCCAGCCTCGTAAATAATTTTTTTTTACCCCCACCCCAGGGATTGCCCTACCTGGTGGTTCCAGGGCTCCAGCCTTGAGTCTGGTGGCGGTGGCGGCAGCAGGTCCGGCGGCGGCAGCGCTCCGGAGTGCTTCAGGCTGCTACTAGGCCTTCTGAGTCAAACCAGACGGCCTAGTAGTGGCCTGAAGCGCTCTGGAGTGCAGTTGCCACCGGACGCACCACCGCTGCCGCCACTGGATCTGGGGCCAAATCCCCGGCACCACTAGGTAGGTCAGGCTCCGGGACCAGCAGCGGCGGTGGCAGGTCCAGTGGCGGCAGCACTCCGGAGCACTTCAGGTCGCTACTAGACATTCCGGTTTGACACGGAAGGCCTAGTAGTGACCTGAAGCGCTCCGAAGCGCCGCAGCCGCTGGACCCACTGCCACCGGACCTACCACTGCTGGACCTGGGGCTGAAGCCCTGGAACTACTAGTAGGGCGATCCCTGGGATGGGGGTGTTAAAAAAAATGTTTTTACGAGGCTGGGGGGGAGGTGCTCCCTGGCGCCCCTTCCACCCACGCAGCCAGGAGGAGGGAGGGAAAACTGGGCCCCTCCCCGCCCGAATGGGTTCATCCCCCCTGAACCCATTTGGGCCAAACAGGCCAAACCTGAATGGTTTCAGGTTCGGCCTAACCCCAAACAGACCAAACACCGAACTCCCTGGTGTTCACACATCACTAACTACACTCTTTCTTGCTCAACACCATGTCAAATTTCTTAGATCGACCTTTTGCTTGAAGTGCATGGATAAGGCTTTTTAAAGTTATGTTTTGAATGAAAAAAAATAAAAGAAACCAAAAAAGCCCCAAGATTTGCAGGACAGTCCTCCACCATTAAATCCAATGGTAGATTTGGAGGAATGAACTCTGCAGGGGAACCTAACAAGAGATACCAAAGCTGCTCCTCTCCTCTTACTTTTTTCTTCTGCTCAAGTTTAAAGTGCACAATTTATTACTACCTCCACTCCCTCATTGGTAGGAGATCATCTCCCTTTGCTTCTTACTCTTCTAGGTCAAGTTCAAACTCCACAGCTTATGTATAGCCAGCAAGATAATCAGGCCAAAAATTTAGAGCATTTGAAGATCTTACAAACCCCCCCGTTGGGATGAGGCTGTATCTACATCCCTGGAAAGGTACATGGCTCAGCCCCATGTTGTTTCCCTCCGTGAGAAGTTGCTATCATCAGCTAGCAACTCAAAGATCATGGATTATTATACCCAGTTAACCACAGGCCTTTCCACTCACCTTCAGGGATTGGGGTGGGGTGCCCCCTTAGTGAGTGTTAGGTTTCATCAGCCGTGGTTTGATAAAGAATGTTGGGAGGCTCGCCTTATAATGAAGGAGATGTACTATTCCTATAGGAGGAGTGGGACAGCCATCTTGTCCCATGAATATATCACCTATAGGACAAAATATAGGCATCTCATCAACAGCAAAAAGAGGGGTTTGGGGGACACTCTTTGGAAGACCCTTCTTCAGGCAGCTGACGCTCGAGATGCCAAGAAGTTCTGGCAAGCGCTAAATGGATCTACTGGGGAGTCTCAGAAACTCAGGCCCTCCCCAGCAGTAGTACCATCAAAGTGGATGGCCTATTATGACAAGCTTTACAATTCTGGGAGGGAAGGACTTTACCATCAGGCTCCCCCAATCTCCAATTTGGACAAAATCCCCTCGTGGCACCCGGTTCAGGAGGAGAAGATTGAGGCGGTACGAGATTCTTTCTGTAATAACCGCGCTCCAGGGGTAGATCTAATTCGTGCTGAGTTTCTTGAGGCACACAAGGCCTGGTGGCTGCCTATCTTGGCAATTTTATTTACTGCTATAAATAACAGCGGGGCAATTCCCCGGGATTGGGACACTGTGGTCATTATTCCCGTCTACAAGAAGGGTGTTAAATCGGATCCAGCAAACTATAGGCCAATTAGCCTGTTGTCTGTGGTCTCCAAAGTCTTTCAACTGAGCAGGCAGGGTTCCAGCGAGGCCGCTCTACAATTGAGCAGCGCTATGTCCTTTATTATTTGGCATCTAAGTACAGGACGCACAATGGAGCCCTGTATGTTGCTTTTTTGGACCTCAGGGCAGCTTTTGATTCAGTGAACAGAGCCATCCTGTGGGGTAAATTGCAGGCTTCATCTATAGACAAACACCTCTTGGCCCTAATCCAGTCACTTCACGCGCATTCCTCCCTGATGGTCAAAGTCGATCAGCAAGGCCATCTTACCCCCCCCCGCCCCCCTTCCCCAGTGTCCACCTCAGTAGAGGTTAGGCAGGGATGCATTCTGGACCCAGCTCTATTTAATTATTTTATTAACGATGTCATACCTACTATGGTCGAACCCCGTTTTTTCCCTCCCAAATTAGCCGGTCGATCTATTGGCTGTTTAGGTTATGTAGATGATATCACCTTGCTTTCACAAACTCGAATAGGGCTTATCCGGCAGCTTCAAAGCTTTGCGACCTTTTGCCAGGACTAGATATTAACTACGATAAATCAAAGATTATGTTTTTTTCCTCCAAATCTAAGATTCAGTCTTGGTCGGTTGAGGGATTTCCCATTCAGCAAGTTACAGCCTTTCACTATCTAGGCGTTCTCTTCCACAAGTCAGGCAGTTGGCGAGAGCATGAAAGCAGGGCACTAAGAGCAGCTCAAGGCTCAGCTCAATCTATTACTGGTCTTTTTTGGAGGCAAGGAAGATCTGCGGTCCTTCCTTCAGGTATATACTAGTAAGATTTGGTCCCAATTGTTTTGCGGGGCCGAATTGTGGGCCCCTTTTTGCTCTACTTTGGTGGATAAAATACAATCTAGGTTCCTCAGGAAGCTTATGGGTGCTCACGGGGCACCTTATTGGCAGCAATTCGATCTGAACTGGGTCAGGTGCCCTGGTTTTAGGCTGCCAATGAGTCTGCCTTGAAATTCTGGCTTAAGGTTCAATATGGTCAGGCATCCCCACTTCTGAAGGATCTGGCGAAGGACCCTTTTGTCACTCAGTGGTCAGAGAAAATCGATTTGCAACTTAGGCAGTTGGGTCTCTCCCCAGAATATCTATCTCACAAGCATCCAGATTCACTAAATGGGGAGATTTTGACCCGTTCAAAGGACATGGGCTGGCAACTGGAGATTGAGGAGGTGGGCCTATTTCCTCATATCCAAGACTATCTTATGTGAATTCCGGACATGGGGCAAGTTGCAAATTACTTAGCATCTCCCATTTCTGGAAGGGCAAAGCAGCTGATTTGCTGTGCTAGATTAAATGCCTTCCCGTCTCGTGTTTATGAGGGGCGGATTGACGATACACCTTATGCCAATCGTTTATGCCCATTTGACAATCTGGAAGTAGAGTCTATAGTGCATATAATTCTCCGCTGCCATCTGTACGACCATTTGCGGACGGAATACCTGGCATCTATTATAGAGGCCCATCCAGGCAGATCTGACCATACTCTGCTGGCTTTGATTCTTAACAATGCTAAAAATGACGTTATCAAGAAACTTGCCACCTTTCTAATGCATGCCTTTCAAATACAGGAAGTCCTTTATTAGTTATCTCCCTTTACCCTCCTAATTACTCTGCCTGACATTGGGGGACTCCCCTCAGGTCACATATGTACCTCTCATTTACGGATGGTGTATGCTGTATTATGTCATATGTAAATGTTAGATATTCTTTGTACTCTTTTGGTTTTACAATGGTCTATGACCACGTAATAATAAATTTGATTTGATTTGATTTGACTACCTCCACAGATTCATTCAGTGCTTTTCTTCTTCAGGCTTTTTGACAGACACCTCCACCTTGGCCTTATGCCTTTCACAGCAGCATTCTTTTACACTAGTTTTCCAAAGTAAAGCTCAGTTTCATTCCACTTACTTATCCCATTCCAGCGGAGCTTTTATTATGTCTTCCAGTTTCAGCAGTGACATGAAACTTGCTAGTTAAGAGTGTTTGTAGGAGGATCTGTTTTGACAGTTGCCTATTCCTTTGTATTCCTATGAGTGTAAAGTATAAGTTCAGCAATTTTAGACTTCTACTGAATACTGTGTATTTATACATACACATTTTTATGCACTTATAGCAAAACCCAAGCCTATTTCAGTCAATGGTAGGCTCCCATTGGGCCTTACAGGCACAAGTCTGAAATATACACACACAGCGTTTACTTACGTGGCCATTTTCCATTCAGTAAGATTCAGAGATGATACATAAAGTTCCTTTCTACCTGTGCTTATGAGCATGTGAGTGGGCATAAAAATAGCCTAAATTGATTTAGCTTATGTGAAGGAACTGAATGAAGGTATAAAGTTATTATACCACAGAAATGCTTATTTGTAACTGCAGTTCATAAACAATGGGCGATAACTGAAGTGACAGTGCTTTCGCAGCAACCTGACACTGCATATTAAAATACTCCTGACTGTTTGTTAAAATCTTCACTCTTCTGAAGAATTTATATTCTGAAACTGATGCACTTTCCTAAGACCAATTATCATTTGTAGCACAAATCAGACAATGGATTTTATCTAGATGTTTAACTGGTTTACCAATTCAAATGTTAATCACATAACTCTTTAGCACTATCCACTTCAGGGGCTCACATTTCCAAGTATAATGTTATCCCAAAGGAGCTCAACTCTATTGTTTAAAAGCCCACTACTAATTTATAAGCCAGTCATTACTTATTCTCTTCTAGTTTGCATATCATCATCTCTTGTATAAGTGTTACATAAGCACATAATTATCTACTACCTTAAACTACTCTGGCTGAGTGTCATGTGTCTAAGCCATTACCTTTTAATACTGACATATAATTAGTTTTCTATTTTTATCTCCAGTATAAGGGATTGACAACTACTTACTAAATTTTCTAGCCTCCTTTTTTTGATCTCTCCAATACTTCCCTGCTTTTTAATCTACAGCAATTTGCTAACAGAGAAGACCCCAAATGAGATCTAACTTCCAATGAATCAACACATTCCATAATGTCATATTCGTCGTTGGAACTCCACCTAATAATGTCAAGATGCTAGCCTTAATTAAAAAAATAGCAAAGCTCAAATCAGGGCAAATTGGGTCCAGAACATATGCTCTGTTTCTACCCTCCCTCCCAATAATCTACCTTTTATGATAGGTTTTTCCTAGCTCTTCACCCTTGCAGACTGCTCACTGATACTCCTTCTGCTGTCCTGTCATTCAGAATTCCCCCTTTCTCCTTGCAACTAAGCTAAGCATGTGGACCTTGGACTGCTCAACTAGAGGTGTGCACTAGGGGCCCATGTCATCATATTTTTTGTTTTATACATTTTCATTATTTAAATCTGTCATTTTCATTTGTATAAATATCAAACTGTCGTTTTTGTTTTTTCTTTCATTTTCGTTTTCCATTTATTTCAATGGAAAACACATTTTCAGCTCTACCTTTTTGTTTTTCACTATATATGGCTGATTATTGGTGTACTTATACATCCAATGGAAGGCTTTATGTGTACCAAATTCCAAAAATATTGGATAAAGGAATCCAATTTTAGAAGCAGTTGAATTAATTTATTTTGCAAACATCTTTATATACATTCTTAGGTATAACTTCTTTTTCTCACATTTAATGTAGGTGAAACTTGGCAGGTTTCTAATATTTAGTATCTATGCCAAATTTCAGAAGGATTGGATAAATGGTCCTGGTGGTATAAGCAATTAACTCATAAATGTATGTCTTACTGTAACATCTTTGTAGTCCAACCAGTGTACATGACATTTTTCAGGGCTGTATAACACAATTTCCTAATTATCTCAGCCAAATATCAGAAAGATGTGATAAAGAGTCCCAATTTTATATGCCTTCACAGCATATGCAGAGAACGGGCCTATGCCAGGGATTCTCTTACGTGTCGCTGTGGTATAATATCGGTTTCTGATGCAAATTGGCCAGCATAAATGTCAACCAAATATCCTCATTCTGTTCTGTGACTATCCCAACATCTCTCCCCCCCACTTGTTACTGGGAAGTCAATAGCATCTGTTTAGGAAAGGGCCAATAGAGATTCTCTTATGTCCTCTGTCACAGTGCTACAGGATGTGATTGTGCTGATAATTGGCCAGCTTGGATGTGTAAACTATGTATCTTGATTGCTGGGATGCTATTACAAAAGTCCCAGTTATGTCCCTTCTATGCCTGCCTGAGGGCCACCCCCTATGCCCACCTCAAAGCCACCACCCATTGGTCCTGTAAAGCTGGAAGCACGCAGTAATTGGACAGTGAATGTGTATGTCAGTCTTTTGGGTTCCTCCACATCCTCCCTCCTACTGCCTCTCCCCCCCTGCAATGCCAGTTGCCTGCCTCTGACTGGACCTGCATGTGCTCCTATTTATCAGAATAATGGTCTTAAAGGGGACAACTTCAATTGCTTATAAAATTGTGTCCCTTTATCAAAGTGTCCTGTAGTTTGTCAGAGATGACAGGGAAGGTATGTGATATATGTCTACCAAATATCTTGTAAACAGGATGGAATATACAAATGTCACAGCTGGAAATGTATTTTCAAGTTAATGTCTTATACCATCAGGACCCTTAATCCAATCTTTCTGATAATAGACACTTTTGTGGAGGTACTTGACATTTACAGGTTTCATGTAAATTGGATGGAAGAAAAAGTAGTTGCAGTCATGAATGCATATGGAGCTTTTCTTAAAATTACAACATTTAATTGCTTTTAAAATCAGTTTGCTTCATCAAATAGTTTCATAAATTGGTACACATAATGCCCTCTATTGGGGATACATGCAGGCCAAATTTCATCACAAGTGAATAAGAAACAAAAACGTTATAGCTAAAAATATGTTTTTCAGTGTTATCCCTCTATTTATAAGACAAAATGTCGTTTTCATTTCTCTTTTCATTTTTTTCCCCATTTTTGTGAATGCAATAACAATAATGAAAATGACATTTTTTGTTACCAATATTGTAATAACGAAAATGACATGCAGCCCCCTATTCTGAACTTCATGAATATATCCTTTTTTCTTCTTATGTTTTACCTTGTCTGTCTTTGATTGTAAGCACCTTAAGACAGAGACCTATCTCTTAGGGGTGGGAATGGGCAAAAATTCTGTTTCAGTTTTATATCGGTTTCACTTTGCATTATATTGGTTCTTCTTTCGGTTCTCTTGGTATCAGATTTTTACCATTGCAGTTTTCCCCATTGACTTCAATGGGGAAAGCTGCAATGCTAAAAATCTGATTAAAAAAAAAAATTCAAAAGTTCCAATACCACTGATACCAAGAAAAAATAGAAATATTGGATCCGATATAGTCATTAATCATGTACTTTTGGTTCTTTCTGAAACCAAAAGTCCCATCCCTACTATCTCTAATTCATGGCTGTTCGGTGCCAGGGACCCCACCTTCTGAAGAAGGTGGGTCACAGAGAGCATTGCACTGGACCTCCAGAATCTGGAAAAATTCAAGGTGCTGGTTTTAACCTATAATACTGGAAACATCTCCAGAATCCACTTGAGAAACTGAGAATCAAGTTTCAACCTATTTCCAATCATGTTTCTTGACAAAAATCACACTTCTCGTCTCGTTCTTACAAACGAGAATGATATGAGAATCAGCTGGACTCTCGCCAAGAAAAGTGAGAACCTTGAAAAACAGAATCCTCAGTGCTGATGGGGGGAGGGAGAAGGAAGCCACACCTCAGAAAGCTTTCCCCACAGAGACAGCTGCCAGCCCCAGATGAACTAAGCAAGCTGGGCAGGGAACAGTGTGGCTTCCTTCCTCTTTAAATTTCTCCAAGCCCAGGCATCTGAGGTTGGGGGCAGGGGGAGTGAGAAATTTTATGAGAATCTGAATCCAGGTTGAGATGTCTACGAGATCTCAATCCTGATTCTCGCAAGATTTTTGCGAGAATAAAATCTATTCTTATTTCAGTCCTAATTGGAAATGTGGCAAGCATGGCTTGATTTTTTAAATTATTTTTTTAAATAACAAACTAAAAATAGAAAAGGAAATTGCTGATTAACTTCTGTCAGGGGCAGGGAAGGACTGGCTGAATGGGAGGAGTCTAAGTCACCTCTGAACAAGGACTGGCAGATAAAAGGACAATAGGCGAAAGTGGGGCTATATACAGGGTTAATTTCAGACATCTGCAAGTAGGGGAGGAGGGTAACGGAGCAGGGACTAGCAGGCCTGCTGGTGTGCTCTGCACTTGGATGACCCAGGGTCCACTCACCCACCAAGTGCTCAAGCAGACTTCACAGACCCTAACCTCTTATCCCCTGCCCCTCCACTAAGGTACTCTCTGTACTCCCTGGTCCCAGCATACCTACACCTGCCCACCCCATATGGCCCTGACCTTGCATGTCCCTACCATCCCTCTACCCCAGTGTGAAGAATACAGATTTCTGATTCCTGTTTTAAACACACAATTGTGTATCTAGCACTTGAACCTTTAACTTCCCAAATCTGAGAGAAGACACAGATTACACCAAGAGGCAGAGATGAAGGGAGCAGACCCAAAGCTGGAGATATGCAAAGATACTTCAAGGAGAGGTGTAGGAGTCTAGTTTGTTCTGCAGGCCAAGGCTGTTGTGGTGCTGGTAAAGAGGTGGACAGCAAAGGAGGAGACAAATATATGTATATTATTTAACTTCTTGAAAAAGTCACAATAGATGAACTAATGTAGAGGAAACCTTTGCACTTGTATCATTAACATATGTGCCATCTCAAAACTCACAGCACAGCCTCATCATAAATTATACACCTATTACCATGTTAATACTGAAGTCACTCAAAAATGTTATGACACCTAGTTTTCACTCTAAAATGCCTGAGATATAAAGAGGGTGATGCTAGAAGAGAACTTCTAGGTGCAGGGCAGAAACTAGTTTTATTAGGATTTTATTTATCTAGAATGCTGACAATACCAATCATGGAATTTCATGAATGCTCAGTCATGAAAGTCCATGAAATTTCATGATTGCCAAGAAGGTTACCCTCTGCACAATACCATGAAAATACTGTATGTGACACAGAAGTAACTGCATGCACAGAAGTTGCTTAGTTTGGTAGCCATCTTTATTTTACTGTTCTTAATGCTCAACTCCTCACACTTCATTCTTTTCTGACACAGAAATGGCCTAGCCTCAGGGAAGGTGAACTCATCCAACTCAGGTAGTTCCTAAGTTACCACACACAGTTTACTGAGAGCAACGTCAGCATGGCAGATCCTGGAGAGCGGTGGCGGTGGTAGTGGTGTGGATCTATTGACACTCCCAGAAACCAGCCACTTCTCTCCAGGACCTGCCACATTGCTGATGCTGTCCCCACGTTACAAAAGCTACCTGCAGCTTCTTAGGACATGGACCCACTCCACGAGTGAATATCGGGGGCCGGTACCCCAATATCCAAATGACCTCTTAAATTTAGGGGGAATTAGCCAAACCTATTCAAAGTAAAGGGTCCATGCATGTCCACTGGGATCAGTCAGAGGATGTGATACACTGCCAGCTGGCTGGAATTTCCCTCCCACACCCCAACACAGAAAGGGGATACTCCGATACAAAATGATGGAAATCTAATGACACAGAATTAACTATAATACATAACCAGTTCACTCACGGGCCAATTAGGATGCTACAAGTAATTTTCGATACCCTCACCCCAAGCACAGTTGATATATGTACGTACATAATAATTCACATAGAAAAACCCTCCGGTCTAGTCACCCTGGTGTAAGTGGATGTTGCAAGAGGGAGGGAGGGGGAAAAGAGGGAAATAATCAATATTACCTATCCAGTCCTGTTGGAAAGGGACAGGTGACCCTGTAGATCCAGAAATGTTCAGGGGGGAGGGGGGAGAAGCTGGACAGACCAGGGTGGTGGTGGTCTCGAAATCCTTGAGGCAAGCACTCACAGAGTAACCTGCTTGTGTCTGCATTCAAGAATAACCTAATTTTCTCATGGGCCAAGGGCAGTTATAGGGTCCTTAGAGGAGGAGCAGGAGGACTTTCACAAAAGGGGGTGTCAAAGGTGCCTAGGAACCTTTGCACAAAAGGGATCCCAGAGGTGCTCAGGAATGTTAGGGCTGAATGAGAAACCCTTGTATGATGTTTTGGAGAAAATAGAGCCTTGGAGAATTTCAATCGGAGGCATGGCAGGATGAACAAGAGGGCAAAAGGGAGTTTCCATAGACAGGGAAGAAGGCTATTCTTAAACAGGCGTGGATCTATCAGCCTAATAATCAATCTATTGCTTGCTCAGAGTTTTGGGTGGCTGTGGAGGGCTCATCTCAAAAGAGGGAGGCTGCCTGTTTTTGACTGCTCCATTGTTTACACAGTAGGGATGGGTGAACAGAACCAAGTTTGGAAATTAGGTTCAGTTCAGTTTGGAAATTTGGTTCGGTTCGGAAGTTCGGTTGACCAAACTATTTGAGTCCGGTCCGAACTCCGAACTTCTGAACAAAGTTCGGAAATTCAAACCCAATTGAACCAAAATGAATATTATCTTTTAAGGATGGGTGAACAGAGCTGAGTTCGGAAATTCAGTTCGGTTTGGTTCGAAAATCAAGTTCAGTTCAGAAGTTCGGTTCGGTCAACCGAACTGATCGAGTTCGGTCCAAACTCCAAACTTCTGAACCGCATTCGTCCATCCCTATTACCCAGGAGCCTCGCTTGTTCCATTCATTTATCCCTTCCAATCAGACTAGTTTTGCATGGGGCTTTCCTTTCCTTTTTCTTTTTCCTTTCACCCCTTTTGTTCCCCTGCACCCTTTGCCCTGTGTCTCATGCGGTGCTACCAAGGGGGGCTGGTTTATGGTTTTGGGGGGAAATGGTGTCGTTCTTAACAATTTCCCCCATTGGGGCATGACTATTCTCATGGCCACTGCCCCCACACATTCAATGTCTCCGGTATCCTTTATTGACACTGAGCCTTGCCATCTTTCACTTGATCCAGCATATGAGCCCTATCATGCAAAACATGAGTCCAATCTGAAAGATAATGATCACCATGATCAGGTGGAGCATCAGATTGAACACATCCATTGCCTGCGAGCTCCAGCCAAGCAATGTCTCATACCAGGCATGTTGGCTTGTCACCTTAATATCTGCCGTGATTTTGGAGATGGCCTGATTATTATGTTGTATTACAAGGGAGGTGGTTTTCCCGGAAGCTTGCATTTTCTGTAATTCCTGTTGCAAGGAGGGGTGACTGAGTAGGGCCTTAAGGAGGGACAGTCCCATACCTAAGGGGACTGAGTAAATGGATTGGTAGATGGAGGGGGGAAGCCTCATATGCTGTATGGTCCAGACCGGAGTTACATATTTAAAATCACAACCAATTATTCTAAAAACACTACAAAAATATCTATTAAAAAGGGAAATGATAGGTGAATATTCCTATCATTAATAATAACATTTTGTTCTAACAGACACACATCCTTTGCCTATGTAGACTATCACTGATTCACTTTCATTTCTAATATTAAATGTACAAACAAAATCATTACCGGGAACAGGGGAAAAACAAGAATAATGTATTTCTAAATTATTACTAAAACAAATCTATCCTAAGTTTTCTCTATACTCACACCCATGCGTATTTACAGTCTTAAAACTACCCTCCCAGGGAAAAGCAAATCAGTTGGGTTCCCAGGAATACAAAACCATATCATGGCCAATCTGCCATCCCAGAGGGACAACTGGGTACACCCACAAAGCTTCCACAGCTGCGACTGTCACAATAAATAATATCAATTGGTTTTGGGTGGAGTCATAACTCATATTTACTAACTTCCACCATTCCTGGAGCTCAATTTCTCCCTTAGTCACTTTAGCTCGAATCAAGTTCACTAATTCAATGGGGATATGTCCCTCTTTTGCTTGCCAAATCATCTCCAATGTTACACTTTGGACAAAACTTTGGGCTTGCACACAAGCTAAGGACAATGAAACATTATTCTGGAGAGACTGTATCAAGGGGTGTGGGTGTGTGTCTATGGTTTCAGAAGGAAATGGTGTCATTCCTAACAAACTCCATGCCCTATAACAGAGAGCCAAAATGCAATTTGGGCCCAGGACCCACTGTGTCGAACAAGTGAGCAGCCAACGTGTGGCCAGGTGCGAATAGATTTCACACCTGAAACTCACAGTTAGGGTTAAGCCTGATAATACCCTAATGCCACTATTACCAGTAAGTAAAGGGATCTTGGAGCCTTCGTGGGTAGTTCATTGAAAACATCACAATCCAATCTAGAATCTGCCAGATTTGTTGTTCTTCACTGTAATCGCTTCAACATGTTTCCTTACCAAATAAATGTTTAGATTTTCAGTCAAGCCTCAAGCAACATTTTGCTAGGCCAGTGCTGCAAACTCATGACACAGACACACACACACCCCGCCCCACCCCACCCCCATCTCACTCCATTCAGACACACTAATGAATAGTGGTGGGACCCCGGGCCCATTACCGGCTACCGGATTTACCGGTTACCGGTTCTACAAAAACCGGATTCCCGGATTAAATCCGGTATGCCGGTACCGGATTTAATTCATTGGTTTCAATGGGGCGCTGTGTCCCCATTGAAACCAATGAAATATCCCTCCCCCTCCCCCTCCCAGGCTGCG
>QEPC01012378.1:529280-567141 GCA_003113815.1 Sphenodon punctatus
TTTTTTTTAAAAAAACTTTTTAGCTGGGGCTTTAATTTTTTTTACATTGCAGCCATTTTTAAATGGCTGCAATGTAAAAAAAACCGGTACCCCGAAATCCGGTACCGGGTCCGGATTACCGGGCCGAATCCAATAATGGCGGTACGCCCGATACCGGCATTATCGGATACCGGATTCTACCGGTTTCCCACCCCTAATAACTAAGCTAACTCTATCTATCTATCTATACATACACACACACACACACACACAGGGACGGGAGGGGGGACACAGATAGCTCACAACAAACAACACAGAGAGGGGTACAAAACTGAAATGAAACCTAAATCAAACTAATCCTACTCTAAATAAATTGAAAAACAGGGAAAGGGAACCAGGGATGGAATATCTACAGGGAGGAGGGAAGGATTCAATGGAGGGTAAGGAGAAAGAACACAGGGAGGGCTAAAAAATAAAAATAACACCTAAATCTATCTAATCTAATCTAAATAAATGAAACTACAGAGATAAATGTGTGGGATGGGTGAAATAGGAGGAGGATGACAATGGATTGGGTGGTACACAAACTGCTGGGAGAGGGAGACTTCTGAAAACACCTGCTGACAGGGTCAGTGGCTAGCTCAGAAGGAGTTGGAAGGGGGGAGGGCAATGACTTTTGTTACTTGCTTCGCCCACGTTACCACAAGCCCCATTGGCTCCGTGCAGTCTAGCCCATGGCCAATGGCAGACTGCGGAGCCAGTGGTCTGAAGAAAAGAGGGATGGTGATTGGGCAGGCTGGCTGCTATTCCAAGCCTCTCCACCCCTGGCTCCAGGAAGTCTGCTCCTCAGCTGCGCCGCCCCCCCCTCCCTGGGCCTTCCAGTTCTGTTTTTTCTCGCCCAAACTCATCCGAACGCGGCCGAACTGTTCGGAGCTTTGGCCATTCGGTTCAGCCATCCGAATGGGCCGAGTTCAGGCCGAACACCGAACAGCCAAACTGCATTCACACATCCCTAATGACTAGATAATCATGATGCCAAGACTGGTATTGTGGCCAGGTCATACATGAACATGCTGGAATCTGATGGGGAGTTCCTCTACTTCTTATCCTTGTTCCACAGAATTATGCTGCACGTGGACATACTTTACAAAGAGCTCCCCCAAAAATATTGTCTCTGTAGGTATTCAAAGATATACTGCAGACTTCATAAGAGCCATCAATAAAGTGAGGGACTCCATTGGAATCCTGCACTCAGAGCTGCTGGAGAATGCTCAGATCGGCAGAAGTGCACCTAGCATGGACATGCTAAAGCAGATCACTGTGGAAGTGTGTAATATTATAATGTCTCATGCATGTGACAGATTTCAATTCATGAAACATCTAGAGTGTGCAACTTTGGTGCAGGGGACTTTGTTTCAAAGGCACAGTGAACGTTTTCCCATGCAAGCATTTAATGCAGCAACGGAAGCCTACCCAATGCTGGAGAGAGACCAACTAAGGAGTGAGCTTGGGACTTTGTATGACAGGTCAAAATTCTGTTCCGCCAAAGATGCCGCTATGCTACTTGCTGTGTTTACTGGGGACAATTTGGGCAAATCATTTTCAGAGATGGTTAAACTGCTGAAGATTATGATGACAACACCTCTCACAATTGTTGAAGCAGAACAAAGCTTCTCAGCTCTAAAAATAATTAAAACCTTTCTGAGAAGTACCATGACAGAGGACTGTCTGAATGCTCCAGCAATGCAGTCTATTGAACAAGCCATGATCAGGGAAATTCCAGACTTCAACAACAAAACAATAGATTTGTTTGCACGATGCAAGGAACGCCGAGCAAATTTCCAATACAAACCTGAAGATGATCTAGTCTGGACTCTCCATTGAATGAAGGCTAGAAGGAGGGGAGACCTGCACACCGAGAAGACCTGTTTTGCATTCATCCAGCTACAGCCTGCATGGTCTTTGTCCTGAAAGGGAGACCCATGCCAACACAGACACTGCACACAAGCAAACTAGTGGTGATCTGGACTCTCCATTGCATGAAGACTAGGAGGAAGGGAGACCTGCACAATGAGAAGACCTGTTTTGCATATATCCAGTTCCAGCCTGAATGGTCTTTGTTCTTAAAGGGAGACTCATGCCAACATGGATGCTGCACCTAAGTAAACAGAAAAAGAAGCAGTTGCTGCTGCTAGCTATTACATGAGGACTAGAAGGAGGGGAGACCACAAAGTAAGACAACTTGTTTTGGAGCCCTTCAAATTTGAGCCTGGGCTGCATGGTCTCAGTTCTGTTACAGGGATACAGATGCCAACACAGAGGCGGGACCACACAAACAGGAAAAGAAGGCACCGCCACCAACAGAACGGACAACACACAAGGCGGAGGAGACCACAGTTGCTGCTGCTTGCTTCAGCGAGTGCAACGAGGACAGCCTGCTACAGCTGCCCCGGGCTATGATGACAGAGCACAGAGAGGAAGACCAATGGCACTGCAGAACCACCACCATGAATAAACTAGCACCCAAAGGCACCACATGATGGTAATAGCAAGAGAGACATTTCTGGCAGCTGCAAGTGTGAGTATGAGAGCCAGCAGAGGACATCCTACATTTAAGTTAAGTGTGGTTCCTCTTAAGCTAAAAGGTTAAGTTAAAAAAAGTTGAGTTAAAAAGTTATGTCTCCAGTTACAGTTGTAAGTTGCAGGATTTTTTTTTTTCAATTTTTAAGATAAGTGTGGTTCCCTTCATGTCTTAAGTTAAAACGTTTTTTAAAAAAAGTTTAAAAGTTCAAGTAATGTCTTAAGTTAAACAGTTGTAAGTTAGATTTACAGTAGGCAGTTATTATATTTTAAACCCTGCCCCCAAGAAGAGGTATAGAGGGCATTGGGAGGGTGGAACCTCTTCTTGGGGGCAGGAGCAGGTCCACGGCCATGGGACACTGAGCAACAGAATGCATTAAAATAAGATAAAAGTTTAATGTCTTAAGTTAAACAGTTGTTAGGGTTTTTTAAAATTGCTGGTGCTACTGTTATTTAGAGGTATTTAGTTACAGTTAGATTTAGAGTAGGTGGTTTTTATATTTTAAACCAGCCACTTCCCCCAAGAAGAACTACAGAGGGCATTGGGAGGGTGGAACCTCTTCTTGGGGGCAAGGGCGGCCCCATGGCTGTGGGATGCCCTAAAGTCTTGGGGATTACCCAACAATTCATGTGGGCTCCAGAAGCCCAGCCATAGGCGCCTCTACAGCAACTGGCCTCCAGATACAGTGTTTGGCTTTGGGATTTAGTGGGGTTCTATAGGTCCACTGAATCCTGAAGTCACACTGTGTCTGGAGACTTCCAGAAGACCAGCCATAGGACCTGACCAGAGAACGATCTCATCAGTGATCCGCCCTCCTCCCCCCCCCCCCCCCCCCCGTGTCTCTAGACACAGTGAAACCTCACACTCCATTTGAGTTTTTTAGGTCAACAAGTGCATAGATCCCACTTTATCTGAGGCCTCCATAACACCAGCGGTGAGACCTCCACAGTGACAGAGCTCCACAGCAACATAAAGCAATTTTCAACTCACCACTACGCCTCCAGACGCATTGTAACCTCAGTCTACAGTGGAGTTCTGTGGATGTCTTCTACCTTCTGATGTCCCTCTGTGTCTGGAGACCTCCTGAACCAAAGCTATGGGACCTCAACAACAGCAACAGAATGCACTATCCCCACCACCAGTGCACTTCAAGATGCATTAGGACTTCAGATTTCACTGGGGGGTTCTTGAGACTTAAATCCTATTTTGTCTGGGGACTGGGACTGTGAGCCCAGCCTGCCCTAGAAAACTACAGGCAGCCAAGAAGAGCATGAAAATGAAGAGCTGTCTCTTATACACATCTAGATGTGTATAAGAGACAGGTCCTGGACCTCTTCTTTGGGGGAGAGGTGCACAAAGAAGCAAAATAAAAAATGTCATTCAAAATGCAAACATCTAAAGTAATTTGCTTCTTTTTTCTATCCAGTTTGTCTGAGATCTGGCATGATTCCACACCTCACCTCGGTCTCCTTGTGAACAGAGGAGAAAGTAGGTAGGAGCACGACAGAAGACTGCAGACAACAAGGAGACCCTTTTCCCCTGTCCCCCACTGAACCCATCTGTTCCCCTTCCTCTTCTCGTGCACCAAAACCAAAACCTTACCCTCCTACTTCTCCTCTGTCCTGTCCTTCTCTTCCCTTTCATTCTCTTCTGATTTGGCTTGTTGCAGGACAGGGAGCTAATTCAGTCCTCCCAGTTCTCCAAGCCAGAAGGAAGGCTTGTTCCAAAGTCTACAGCTTCAGAAGACCACAGGTGGCCGAGGATGCCATGAAAATCGAGAATTCAAGGGTTCAGGATAAAGGTAGGTGATGGCAACGTGATCTATTTTTTTTTACCTACTATGGTTAATTTGGATCCAGTGGGAAAGAGAGTGGACAGGACCCCAGTAAGAGGGCTCTCTATCCCTCGGTGGTAGTGCTTCACACAGAAGCATTTCCAGCATTAACTAATGGAATGCCCATCTAATGTTAACCCTGGGAACTCCATGCTGCTGTGTTATGCCACGCCACTGGCCTACTGTTGCCCTGGCTCTGCCTACCATTGCCCTGGCTCCGTCCCTAGGCCCACCGACCCTGAAATTTTGACCTCAAGTTATCTACTGTTCATGACTGCAAGCAAGACTGTTAGATGGTGAAGTTCACACATTCTTGAACTTATGAAAAATGAGAAGTCCTACTGATGTTCCTGTGCTCACTCAAAGTATTAAAAAAGTTGAGATAGTGCATAAGGTTCCAACTTGCCAAAAAAATTACGCAGCTATAAACTGGGCATTTTTACACACACCTTAAAGTGCTGGTCTTTCAATCTTCTGGGTTAACAAGTCCACAAGTAAGTTCCGGATGCATTCTTAAAACACACACTGCCCTGAGGCAGCCTAAAGTAGTCGCAGTTGTAGACATGAGGAGCTGTCATGGAAACCAAGTGACCACAGCTGCCTGGAGCAAAGCAGTTTACCAGGATAACTTTTTACACACAACTGTTCTAGGAGAAGTTCTATGCAGAAGTTCAAAGAGCCAGATGCTTAAGATCTGGGTGATCGATTTAGACACACAAAGTTCAGGATGTAACAACAAACATGCGGGAGAAATGTGTGTGTAAAAACTCCCTCTTTCTTTCATACATTGCCAAATTAACTGTGTGTGTGGTAGTAAAGTTAAGCACTCATATAAGTCTTTGCAGGACGAATATTAAGTATTTTTAGGGAGAGATTAAAATGGCTACCCTTGCAATACCTCCAAAACAAGCCTAATATTTTTTGAGACCATAAGGTTTACTTGCCAGCTTTTGCTTTGGAAACAAGCATAACCAAGTTCATCTATAAGCACTCCATCTTCTCAGCTTTTGGGCTACTAGCATGTTTCATAAGCTGACAGTAACACTGCATGTCCTGGCATTTCAGAAAGATTTATAGAGAGCCAGAGATTTATCATCTTTTTTGGTTCATTGATTTTGCTGTTCACATAGGTTTCTTTGTGGCCAGAAAGTAAATGTTTGGAAAGAAAGATAAAAGAAGAAAAACTAGGGAGACATGATTTAAGGAGAAGGAAGTACAGTCAGAACAAATATAATAGCTTTAAGTTTATTTAGTGCCTTTCATCCTGAGGCCAGTAAGTACTTTTCAAACTGATTATATAGTTATCATTCACCAAGGAAATGAAGTCACCTTATGGGTCAGACGTGATAAGTGATAGTACACACCAGACAATCCAATTCAGTGTCTGTCCTTCTAAAACTACTTTACTTCTCAGTTGTTTTAATAGGAGATTTCTGGTGCGATGTAATGAAAATGGCATTTGACAGTCTGCAGTAGTCAATGTCATGCAAGTGATTTTATTTCATTGTTTAATAGCCTCTCTCAGTTGGATATTGCTTTTTCTAAACATAATATTTAACATCTGCAGTCCCGGTTTTTATAGCTTTGCTATCTGATAAGAATGCCGTTTTTAAGGACTTAGGCTTGAACCGGTGTCCATGAGGCCCTGGAGGTAGCAGCTGATCCTACAGTGGCACTGGCCACACGGAGGTATTGCTTGGCATAATGTTTCTAGCAGAGGAATATGCTACGGTATGTAAATGCAATATGTGGTTGCTTTTGTAAATTTTATTATGTATGAATGTGAAATATTGCAATTCAGTGTCTTGGAAATATCCGTGCAACTGCTAACATACTCCAGATTTGCTTCTCTTCCTCCCCTCCCCGACTGGTGCTGCCAAATCATTTCATTGTCATGCACTGCATACTGAGGCAGCTGCATCTAGCTACCTCAATATGAAACCTCATCACTGAACGGTCATTAAGCAAAATATTAGGTCATATAAGCAAAATATTTGAATGACAATAGTGGGATAAAATCTGGAGGAAATACACAAATAATGCCAAGTGAAAGGCCAGTGATACAGGGCTAATTTATGTGTCTCAAGGAACTACAGCTCTGTTATTTTGCCTCTGGATGAGAATTTGCCCTCGTCCGCCTTGCCCCCACCCGCTACACCTTCAAGTCCCTCCTCAACTCCCACCTCTTCCGCTCCGCCCTTCCTAACTCCTGCTAATCATTCCCATCCAGGATTATCCCCATCCTGTTATCTGCAAACTCCAAATGTACTGTAACCAAGCCAAGAACATGTACCTGAGTTCTCGCATCCTCATGAACGTTGCATCCCTTTTCTCTTCCTCTGTTCCCCCTTCCCTGTCTCTAGATTGTAAGCTCTCAGGCAGGAACCATGTCTATTCCATTCTCTGTTAAGCACCAGGTACATCGCTGGTGCTATATAAAAGCTAATAATAAATAAAATAATAATAATAAAATAAATAATAATAATAATAATAATGTATGTAATTCTAACCATATTGATGTATCTCTAATTTATCACAAATCATTCATCCCCTCTACACTGCTAATTCAAATGTCACTTCAAAGCAGTGAAACTTCACAACATTTTTAAAAAGCCATCAATTTATAATTGAAATTATTTTTACTCAGACTATTTATTGTACGTCAAAATAAGGCTCGCTTTGTAATTTCACCCAAGCTGTATTTATCCTATTTTTGTAGCAACCAGATTCTGAAGGGGCTGCGGAATCATAATCTCTTGTGGAAGAGATGGGAGAGCACAAAGGATTTCTTTTTTTTCTAAAGAATACAATAGTAAATAATAATGAGCATGTAAAAATCCAATCAGCGTAAAATGCTTTTCTGTAATAACTTTGAAAGTCTCCCTGTAGTAACAATTTGAATTAACTGCTTTTTTAATAAGCAAACTCTTTATTATTCTTTGCCTTCTATAGCATAAAGGATAATTAAATAAAGCACCCATTCACTCTTGGGTCTCTCTGCAGTGGGTCTTCCTGCAGGGTATACTGACTAGGAGTGAAAACAGACATGACGCTAACCACCCTTTAACCACCCTTGGTGGTCATTTATGCATGTTACAGGGCTGCATAGGGCACCAATACAGCCCNCAGACATGACGCTAACCACCCTTTAACCACCCTTGGTGGTCATTTATGCATGTTACAGGGCTGCATAGGGCACCAATACAGCCCTGCAAGATGCATAAATAACCGCCAAGGGTGGTTAAGGGTGGTTAACATCATGTCTGTTTTCACCCTAGGTTGTAAATGGATGGTATATATGATGGAGGTTTCAGCAACTGGGACATTTTTCGCCACTAGAAACTGAATTGTAACCTAGATCTGAAAAGAAGAATGAATGTTGTTTTCATGGACAGCTAATCCAAGCATATTAATAATATCTTCTACCAAAATGGGGCCTTGTATGTTGGAGGGAGAGGAAGGTGGCTTTGTTGGGTAAGAGGCAAGGGAGTGGGGAGGAGGGACAGGGTGGTCTTGTATATGTATTGCTCATATATCTGGTCATTTCTGGTTGGAGGATTGGAGCTAGGGTTGGGGAAAAGTTAGATTTTTCTGGTTTTTAAACTGTATTTTAATGCTTTTTATGTGCAGTATGGGTTGTGGGAGTGTTATAAGGGAAGGTTGAGCTTGCAGGTGAAAATATCGTATGTTTTGATATTTAGTTTTATTTCCTGTAAGTTACACTGGTTCCTTTTTGTTTTGTGAAGAGGAGAATATTCTTCGTCGTCATCATCATCTTTCCTCATACTTCATAATATCTAACTAAATCATCTTCATAGACGTGTCACTCACTGATGCCACGTCTCCCATCCTTCACTCAGGGTCCCATTTATTCTCTGTTACAAAGGACGCTTTCCCAAGTGACAAAATGCTCCTAATTTTCCTTCAGGAAAAGCTCCAGGAGGCAAATCAGGTACAAATTTTGTCACATAGGTTAGTGAATTCGCACGGCTTTGGCAGCAATTCTGCAGGGGATGCAGAGCCAGTTAATCCACTCCTGGCTAGAGGCAGAAGCACCTTTCTCAGCCCCACTCTCTCTTCTGACAATGGGCATTTTTACACACACCTTAAAGTGATGGTCTTTCAATTTTCTGGGTTTACAAGTACACAAATAAATGCATTCTTCACACACACACTTCCCTGAGGCAGTTCCTGGATACAGTCTTCACACAAACACTTCCCTGAGGCAGCCTAAAGTAGCTGCAGCTGTAGACGTAAGGAGCTGTCATGGAAACCAAGTGACCACAGCTGCCTGGAGCAAAACAGTTTAGCAGGAGAACTTTTTACACACAAAAATTCTGGGAGACGTTCTATGCAGAAGTTCAAAGAGCCAGATGCTTAAGATCTGGGTGAGTGATTTAGACACACAGAAAGTTCCAGATGCAACAACAAACATGCAGGAGACGTGTGTGGGTAAAAACACCCAGTGTTGGAACTACTGTGGATGGGGGGGGGGGTGCTGCTACTGACAGTCATCAGCTTTTTGGGCAGGGCAATGTTTTGTCATCAAACCCACTGATTTTGTAATCAGTGACAGCATTGGGAGCCCTCACTACCCCATCTGCCATCAAAAATTAATCTAGTCTAGAGCAACAGTTGACAAAGCAGGGGGTAGGATCAAGAGGGACAGGGGATGAAGGAATTAGGGGGCCGGGCAAGGGAGCTCCACCAGCCCTTTGGAATTCCCCTATGCTTCTGAGGCCAAGGCTTCCAAAGCAGGTTTCAGGTCTGCTAACTCTTTTCCCCCTTTTATTTTTTAAACAAATGGAGCACAGGTTGTCTCCCCTTAGTGGTGGAGGAAGGCTAGTCTCCACCGAGACTCATGCATTTCAGTTCATATGGCAGCGGCTCATGCATTCAGATCCAGCAGGTCCCCAGTTCAGTCTCTGGTGTGGTCATCCCGAATAATGCTGCTGCACATGCACAGTTCCCAGTACCTCAAGAAGATTCTGTACAAATTCTGAATTCTGCCAACACAGATCTCATTACAGCTCAGGGCCTTAGAAAGCTTTCTGAGATAACAAAAAAATTTGCTGTCTTATAGATTTTTGTTTTTCTGCTTCCCAATCTCCACTTGCAGAGTCTTTATTTTTCAATGGCCTTGTGCCTTGTTGTTTTTCTTAAATTCTTGACAGATCCCCTCATTGCAATTCCTTTATTTATTCTCTAAGATCTTGGAAGAAACTCACAAGCCACTTTCTTGTTTGTGTGTATTCTCCACTCCCAGCTGCCCCTTGACATCATGAGTCAGCATTGCAAAACTCTGAAAAACGGATATAATTAGCCTACTTATGATATTCCCTCAAGATCCCAAAGAGTGAAGAAGAGATCCTTAGGTACAGTAATAAACAGTCACCCTCTATCAGCAGCTCAAACATTTATCTGCTGTCTCTATAACAACATGTTTTAAGCAACCATATTCCAGTCCAGAGAAAGCCTGAGACACGGTCCAGAAGCAGCATCCCACAACAATATGTTTTAGTGGGTACCATTTCTTATTAGAGTTCTAACCTGTGAAGACACCGTGCAACCAAGACCCAAGCACTCCAGGACACTGGGACAGAAAATAAGATGCAGGAAATGTCTGACTGGCCTCATTTTGCAAGAAGGATCTGCAAAATCACATGGGATGGGGGGGAAGAGACAAATGACCAGTGAGGAGGGAGGCTGAGAAGAAAGGAAAAGGTAGGTCATGAATGACTTCTTGGTGGTGGCACAAAGAGAGAATGGAAAGATTTGCTGTTTTGTAGAATATTGTTTTCCTGTTTCCCTATTTCCACTTGCAGCCAACACATGCAGCATCTTGACTTTTTAATGGCCTTGTGCTTTGTTGTTTTTCTTAAATACTTGACAGATCGCCTCATTGCAATTCCTTTATTTATTCTCTAAGATCTTGGAAGGAGCTCAGAAACTGCTTTCTTAAGTGTGACCCTTTTCACACAGACACCCTAACACTGAGAAAATGGGTGTTATGTTTGATTATACATGATGCAGGACACCCATAGATCACATCTGCAGCCCTGCAACATGTTTAATAAACTTTAACACCCATTTTATCAGTGTTAGGGTGTCTGTATGAAAAGGAGGAGTGACATCTGGGAAATGCAAAAGTGTAACAATGGTCCAAAGTATGGGGACAGTTCCACACCCTTGACTTTCCAAACCTTCTCATACTCCTGAAATTAAGGGACTGAAATTAATAAGGGGATTAAAATTAAGGAGGAGACAGCCCCTAAACTCCAAACAATACAAGTATCTGTTTTTACATTCCTGGGTTAGCATGTCCCAGGAGGCCATTAATACAACTAATGATGTCAGTATTTTATTTTTATACATCTCTCGCCAAATGGCTCTCTGAGCACTACAAAGGTAAAACAAATACAATAAAACAATATAAAAGCAATTTAAAAAAAGGAAGGTAGAGAGAGATGACAAAACATTAAGGGAAACCGGCAGTGGATCCTAAAAGCACCTGGAGAATAGACAAGTCCTCAGGTGCCCTTTAAAGGGGAGGAGAGAGGAAGTGGTCAAGGAAGGGAGGTTCTACTTTAGTAGGCATCTGGCCATCCAAATCCCATTCTGATGGGTAATCAGCAAGGGTGTTCATAAGCAACAGAAAGCATGGAAATTGAAAACGGGGAAGAGAGACAAGAAGGGAATACTAGACCATCTATATAGGCTCATGAAATTTGCAAGTTTCCTTTGCTTTAAAAAAGAAGAGAAAAATATTCATCTGGAGTAGATTTTTCCAAGTTCTCACATCTGCATTATACATGCAAAATATATGCAGGCATTATAACCTGTGGAAGACTGTGTTATCACTACCAGAGGGCTTTGCACACTCAGAAACTCGAGAGTCTAGTGTAATTTTCTCCCTGTCAAATGTGTATGGTTTTTTTAAGTCATTCTGAGCTGTGCACTGTGATTTTTAATTAAGAATTACTTAAATGCTTTGCCGGATCAGGACTTGGGTGTTCTCTCTTATTGCTTTCAATGCAAGCCGGGGTTGCATAACCTTGTCCAAAGTGACCCACTTGAGCTCATCTGAACAACGTGGTGAATGCTTACATATAACAATTGTGCTTGAAAAAAACGGGATTACTTAGAAATGAGCCGTGATTGGGGGGAGGGAGAGAGGGGAAGAGGAATGAAATTCACAGTGAATATTATTTGCAACAAACAAGGCAACCAGCTCTGCTTTTCAGTTCCCACCTCTGCACATTACAGCTGTGTGTTAGACTTTTAAAAACTACCATGCTGGCTCAGATGAATGGTCCCTCTATCCCCCAATCCAGTCTTCAACTGTGATCCAGGACTGGATTAACCATTAGGTTGACTATTCTATAGGGATGGGTGAATAGAACGGAATTCGGAAATTCAATTCGGTTTAAAATTTGAGTTCGGAAATTCGGTTAGGTTCGGTTTGAAATTCAAGTTTGGTTTGGAAGTTCAGTTCAGTCAACCGAACAGACCAAGTTCGGTCGAATTCCGAACTTCTGAACCAAGTTTGGCCATTCAAAACCAGGTTTTTTTGGTGTGTGTTGCCACTACGGATGGGTGAACAGACAGGAGTTCAGAAATTCAGTTTGGTTTTAAATTCGAGTTTGGTTCAGAATTTCAGTTCGGTCGAGTGAACAGACCGAGTTCGGTCTGAACTCCAAACTTCTGAACCGCGTTCGCCCATCCCTACTATACTACAGCATGAAATCTCCTAGCCTAGTGGAGCCTTCATACTTATGGAAAGGTCGCCATGTGTTTTCATCCAGTTAGCCATGCCCCACCCCCACCCCCCTGGTTCTGGCCACCACCACCGAACTTTGGCTACTGAGCAGAGAAACATCAGCACTGCACTGCAACATCAGCTCCACCTATTTTGTAGCCTTAGTGTGGCTGCTTCTCCCCACCCTGAATCTAGCTGGCTCCTTCCCCTTCATACACACAGCAGATATACAATCATAGAGTTGGAAGGAGCCCCAAAAGTTATCCAGTCCTCTCCACTGCCATTAAGCAAGATCAGCAGTACTTTCAACACCCCTGAGAGATGTCGGCCTCCAGTGACTGACCCTCCACAACCTCTCTTGGCAAATTATTCCACTAACTTTCCTGGTTGCTAGAAAATTATTCCTAATGTTTAACCCCAAATCTTTTCTCCTTTAAACTCCATGCCCCTAGCCCTACCACTGGTGACCAGAGAAGACAACTGGGCACCATTTTCCTTGTGGCAATCTGTGGTGGATTCTGGGTTGGAAAGGGAAGCAGCAACACACACTCCCATGAAATGGGTAGGGAAGGGGAAGTAGGTAACGATTCTACATTCTTTCCCTGCCCATAAAGGCCTTAATGGTACATAAGGGCTGTGGGGGAAGACTGAGGGAGTGTTAGGCGCCTGGCAGACAGTAGGACCCTTTTCACATGGACACGCTAACACTGATAAAATGGGTGTTACCTTTTATTATACGTGTTGCAGGGCACACGTAGAGCACACCTGCAGCCCTGCAACATGCATAATAAAAGGTAACACGCATTGTATCAGTGTTAGAATGTCTGTGTGAAAAAGGGCCTAGATGAAGAAGTGTTGCCTGCAAGATAAGCTATATGCTTGGTTGTCTTTTATGATAATATTTTGTTGGGTGTTTGTTGCAAAAGTAAAGGCTGAATATAAGGTACTGCAAATTTAGAGTGCGGACTGGGGCATTTGTTTGCCTCTAAAGCACCCTGCTGCCCTGCACAGCCTTTGGCATACTTGAAAGCTGTAATCATGCCCCACCCCCTTAATCTTTTTCCTAGGCTAGGCATTCCCAGCTATTTCAATCTCTCCTCATAGGTCTTTCCCTCTGTCCTTATCATCATCCTTGTTGATCTACTCTGAACCCCTCTCCAGTTTGATGTTATCTATCTTAAGTGGGTAACCTGGGTAGGGGCCAAAGTATGGATTACCACTGGGTCTTGCATTCCTTAATTTGGCCCCACAGTGGCCAATACTGTATGCATAAGCAGAAGGTTATGAAAGCAGAGCATGCAGACATTGATCTATACTCCCCACTAACATCCCCCAAGTGACTGTTTTAAAGACTGTTCAACTCTACTTTGTTTTGAAAAGCTATTGATTTGAAGAGACAGTGGAGCAGCACAGGGAGAGCAACAAAAGATGTATGTTTATCTTGTTAGCACCATTAATCACACCAGGCTTGCTTGTCTCTAATCCAACAGAAGAGCAAGTCTGTCGGAGATATAGATTAGAAACACTGAGTCTATTGGACTTCTTTGTGAAGTAGCAAACAGGAGCTCATTCTGCAAACCAGGCGTCGCACACTATGCCGTGAACTAGACATGGGTTGTGGCATCTCGGGACCTGTGGTCAAATGCAGCCTGTGGATAGTTTTATCTAGCCCATTGATTCAGTCCCTACCCTTCAAGCACTGAGAGTCTGAACTCAGGATAAAGGAGCAGAGATGAAGGCATGTGCCCAAAGGAAAGAAGGCAGATCCATGATCTGGACTCTCCTATTCCTGGGCACACGTTAGGGGTGTGTAGCAGGAACCAACTTTGTCTCCCAGTACCAATGTGACACTTGTCCCCCAGCCCCAGGACTGAATCCTACCGCTGTGCCTGTGCTGCCACCCTGTGCACCCACGCCAGTGCCCCTGAAATTCCCTTTATTGGCGACCGCAGACCCCGCTATTTGTTCAGCCTGTACCGGGACCCCTATACCTTGCGTATGACCCCCTATACCTATAGGGTCCCCTAGTGCCAACAACTGCGGGACCCGTGGACCCCTCAACTTGGTCAATGGGCCCCACCATCATCCCAGTCATCTCGAGTGTATCTGTTGAGGATGCTTGGTTCCCGCCTGATGAACCTCGGGCCGAGTTGGAACTGCTTCCCTTTTTTAGCTTGTCGCCGCTTTGGTGGAGGCGGGGCCCCCTCCTGCCCCGCCCGAGCTCTGGCCCTGCACCATCTGCAGTGCGATGGCTATCATCTTGGAGACGTCCTGCATGGTGTATCGGGGAGCGCTGTCCTGCTGCCCCTGGCCCCGTCTCGGTCCCATGGTGGTGGGAATGCCCGCCTGGGGAGGCTCAGTTTCCCCAGAAGGGGTTGAGACCCTAGCGGCCCGGCCTGCCTGTGCCCTTGTGGCCCAGCCAGCCTGGCCCGCCTAAGAACCCTTGCCACCCTGAGCAGACTTGACAGGTGCCATGACGACCCTGCAACTTGCACCGACAAACAAAGATGACTTTCCCCCACAGCTTTACTTGTGCTGTTCATGCACTGCTGTAATGCTGATAAATACCAGGTGCACTCTCTGTGTACCACTAGTTAACCCCCTTCTCTGCTTCACTCTCAACTGTTTGTGCCATCTCTTTACCCCACATCCTCCCAATCTGCCTCCTCCCCCCCTCGCTGCCCCTCACCCCTCTTTAGCTTGTCACCTCATTGTTTGACCAGTCTTCCCCCTTCTCTCCATCCTCTGAGGATCTGCTGGAACACCTCCACATCTGAATGCAGGACACATCCTAGTGACCCCCTCTGCTCCCCCCCCCCCCNCCCCCCCCCCCCCCCCCACCAGCTCCCTTGCATATTATTTCATATATTTTCCTTAGCAGTGTAAGGACTTTCAAACCGGCTTTTAACATTAAAACAGTTCTAACCCTTCATTTTAACCTACCCTAAAAATTTCCATCCAAAGAACCCAGTCTTAAATTTCCCTTTGTATAGCAGCAGGCCCCCCTCCAAACCTTAACACAGAACAAAACTTGCAAAAGGGCCTTGCCCGGGCAGTCATGCTGCTCAAAGTGCATTATTTATTATTATTATTATTATTATTATTATTATACATTTATAAAGCGCCAGTCGTATGACCTGGTGCTGTACAGAACAGAGAATTAGACGCGGTCCCTGCCTGTGGCTTACAATCTAATCTGCACCCTTGGAACTGCAGGAATGGACAGCAGGAAAGCTTCCAAATCCTCTGTGCTATCAAATATCTTCCTGCTCCCTCTGGATGTAATCATCATTTTTGCTGGGAAAATTAGCTGAGTTTTAAATTTCTCTCTATTAGAGTTCCAAAGTATTTATTCCATTTCATTCTCTTCTTGGTGGTTTCTGCTGTGTAGTCAGGGAAAATCTCCACAGCCTGTTGCTGGTATGTTAGCTTTCTTTTGAGTCTGGCTTTTTTTAGGAGCTTCTCTTTCATTTGATACTTTGCACATTTAACTATGATGGTGCGTGGCTGGCCATTTTCTTTTAGTCTTGGGCGCCCAGTTCTATGAGCCCTGTCAATTTCTGCACTGTGAAGATTTCTCTCTTCTGGGAAGTTTTCTTGTAACATTCCCCATATCAGTTCATTAATCATCTCTGCCCCGCTTGTCTCGATTGATCCCATTGATGCGTAGGTTGCCTCTACGGGATCTATTCTCCAGGTCTTCAGATTTGCTTTGAAGGAACTCTGCCTCTTTGCTTTGAAGGAACTCTGCCTCTTTTTTCAGCTTGTCAAGCTGTTCTACTACTGTGCTGGACTGATCTTCTAGAGAGGAGATCCTTCCCTCTGCCACCTCTATTCTCCTTGCTACTTGCTCCAGTTTTTTATTCCCTTCATCCACTGACAGCTTTATCTTCCTCATCTCTGCCTTCAATTCCTTTTTCATTGCCAAAAGTAATCTATGCAGGGAACTCTGCTCACCTTCTTCTCCCCCAGATTCAGATGAGGCCAGCTCTTCCTCCATTTTGCACTCCACTGCCACCATTTGCAGGCTGTTTCCCTTGCTCCCCATACCTCTGGGCCCCGTGGTGTTTTTCTTTTGGCAAAAGTGCTCCAGCGCATTGCTTTGCGAGAGTCTCTGCTTCGGTTTGTTTTTTCCCGTCATGACTGCACTATCTCAGTTTTTTTTTCTTTCTTTTAAACCTGTCTGCCAGCTTGAATTTAGAGCTGGGGGAGCAGAGCTCAGATGGGTCCCAGCTAGCCGCGCTGACGCATGCACAGATCCCCCGCAATCTAAGCAATTGGAGCATTCAGTTGGGTTAAACTGGATTCAGTTCACTAGAGCACGTGAATGCTTTCAACATGGCAAATGGAACAAATGTGATCTCGTGTGAGTGGTGCTTAGACGTTAATCCACGTCTTTAGCACGAGACTTTGGAAAATGCACATTCTGGAACCCTAAATATCTCCTGTCTTATGACTGTTGCCCCTCCGCTCTGAGTGCTTTGCAGCCTGCTAGCCATGCAGGACTGGGGGAAATGAATGTGCTCAAACAAATGTTGTTTTCTTTCACATGCATTTTAGTTACCTCTGTTACTAAAACAAATGTTGGGGCTTGTGCTAATTTTCAAACTAGCCCCTGGGATACCAGGGGTTCCCTACCCTTGACCTAGGGTTGCTGCAGCCACAGCCCCACGCACATACATGGACCTCGGATCAGGGCCTTGGGTTGACAGGAACACCTTTTGTTTTATTAGATTCTATGAATTCTGTTAACAAATATATATATATATATATAATGTTTCTGTAAAGCCTACTGGACAGAATGCATAATGATATGTACTCAGATGGAGTAGTCAGATAGTAGGACATTACTATTATTATTTATATAGCACAACAATGTGCCTGGTGCTGAAGGGTTGTGACTCAAGGCAGGTCCCTCCGCAATGCCTAGAGATTTACTCAATCATCATGTATGCACTGTCAAAATCCCTTCATCCAAACCATAACCCAGACCCTTAATTTAAGACATTTCTTATGTTTCTGACAAGTCTAAAACACACTACACCAATAATACAAAAGAACTCCCTTTATTCAGACACCTCTTGAATCTGGGCAAACCGAATGTCCCCCCACCCTCCCCTGCCCCTCACAAGATAGCAGATAAAGAGTTTTCTATGGTATGTACAATGTGCTTTGCGTCTAGAACTCTTCTACTCATAGGATAGAGTTATGGTGCTAGATTAAGTATGTGAATCTAAAAATATGAGACTCTTTTCCATCATTTCACCCAGAGTGGCTCTATAGTTAAGGCAGATTACACTTTGTTAAAATAATAAAAATTCTACTTGTTTTAAAATCCAAGTTGTTTTATCATACCACCATGGTATTTTGTAGGAAGGATTGCATTGGTGAGGGGTACAAGCCTTCGAAATTTGAGACAGATTGGTTGAGAGAGACAGCAGATGTATATAAGAAATTTGAATATTGGAGACAGAACTATTTTTTCTGTCTTTTGCGATGATATTTTGTTAACACAGAAAAGTTCTTTTTGAGTTATACATCTGGAGGTGCAGATATGCCAGAAAATTCAAGCATGCCATGTACTGTGTTCCTGAGTTTAGATTTTGAAAATATGTTGTGTAGTTGTTAAGTTATGATTTTCTGTACTTCCCATTTTATCCAAAGGAAAGAGTGAGATTGTTATGTCACACGCACTCAGAATGCTGGTAAAGGTTCATTGGCAGGATTAGGTCAGGATGGAAGTGAATTATGTGTCCCTCTCTGTCCAGGAGCACTGTAAAGACATGGCAGCAGCCACTTGCCCCTATAAAGCTTATAAGCAGCTTGGTTTGGGGTAGGAGGAGAGAGAAACTGATTTTTAAGTTATGTTGGGATGGACATGCATTTTATCTACATGGAGGTGACTCTGATGCACTTTTCCAACAGCTGCTGAGTCCCCAGCTCGTCTGCAGAGGGGGTGCTTCTCATATGAACCCTAATGGCGGTGCAAAGGGGTCAGGATGTGCTGAAAATTGACAAAAAGTGCTAGAAATTGATTAAAATTGCTGGAAATTGATAAAAAAAATTATGTGAACTGCCAAAAATACCAGAAATTGCATTACAGCAGCAACAGATTAGATTTAGTGGGATGTTCAGGAACTGGAGTGTAGGGTATTGGGTGGAGGGTTCATGGCCGTGAATGTGGCCATGGTGGGTAGGGAGGGTGGATGTTACACTCATCCCAAGTCTGGGCTTACCTCATTCAACCCCCTTAAATCCTCTTCCTCTGTAGGTTGGGGGCATCACGGGGTCAGGAGTCAGCTTGCTGCCCCCTCACCCCCTGGTTTTCCTATATGCTTTCATTTGGATTGGGGAGAATGGGACAGCAGAGAACTGTGGGGCTGTATGGGGGGGGGGGAGTAAAAAAGGTTACTGGATACAAGATTTGTACTGGGAGACAAGAATAGGGGTAGTCAGGAAGTGGGGAAAGTTTCTGTATGGGGAATGGGCAGCCAAGTGCTAGGGATGTGTTTACAGATGAGAAATGAGTAATGTGTATTCACGGACAAGGCTGAGGGGCAGACAAGCACAGGAAGGCATGTATATTGGGGGGACAAGCCTGAGAGATGGGTAATGTGTATCCATGGACAAGGCTGGAGTTAGCCAGAAGTGGGAAGCAGTATGTTTGTATGGGGAGTGGATACCCAGGTGCTGAGGGGTTTCTTATTGGAGATCACAGATCAACTTTCCCTGTTCAGAAGTCTGAAGTTGGTCTGTGATCTCCAATAACCAGACCAGGGGGGGGGGAAGAAGACAAAGAAAAGGGTTCGTCTGGCAGCACAGCTTCATAACCTTTGTGAGCTGCAGATATCTTGATCCCCTTGTGAGGGCTGTACCTGAGGGGAAAGCAGATGGCAACCAATCCTTAATCAGGAGCTACAGCCCTCAGACAGTCAAATCCCTTTCTAGGACAGTATAGTATTCCAATGCATGATAGACTAGGACAAATATTTGTCTGCCCTTAATCACCTGTGTAATAAAGCAGATGCACTTGAGCTACTGCCTGAGAGGGGAGCCATGAATGAAGGAGAAATTGTGGATTCAGTGGAGACAGGGATCAAGTCCATAGTATTGGGGTGGGGAGGAGCTTGCTGTCCCCAACTTCAGTGTTGCCCCCAACCTGCAGAGGAAGAGGATTGGGGCTGAAAGACTAAGGCAAAGTTTGGGTGCATGGAGCTTTTAGACCTGAAACAAAAAATCTCAGTGAATGTTGCTTCCATCGGAAACAGGGCATTCGCCGAAATTCATGTGAACATGTGATCTTACCAGCTTTTTCACGGTTTTGCCATTTTTCATTTTTAAACAAAAAACAAAAAACTTGTTTGTCCTGTGTACACCCCCGGGAACTGTGGAAATGAAAACTTGCTGACTAAGGGCGCAGTCAGACGTACGTTTAAATCGCACAGAAGCCCCGGCGGCATAGTGCGCTTTAAAGAACCCGGCACTTCCGGGTTAGTGTGAATGCAGAGAGCGCGCACATTTCCACTTAGCCCGACTGTTTGGAGTGCGGTTTGAAAAGCTGCGCGGAACAACTTTTCAAACCGCACTCCAAACATTCGGGCTAAGTGGAAATGTGCGCGCTCACCGCATTCACACTAACCCGGAAGTGCGGGGTTCTTTAAATCACACTATGCCGCCGGGGCTTCTGTGCGATTTAAATGCATGTGTGAATTCCCTCTAAGTTCCAGCACTTCCACTTGACTGTGGAAGTGCTGGAAACGGCCAAAAAATGCTCTAAAACTGCTGTAAAACTGTCATAAAATCCCTAGAAAGTGACTAAAAATGAGAAAAAGTCTCAGCGAGATGAAGTTTAAGCCCTATTAAGTTGTAAACAAGCACAATATGTGAGACTACAACATCTTTACTGCTTACATGGCATGCAAGTTAAGGTGGGAGTCTTAACTTACAATTTCTATGCTTTTTGGAGCATGGTTGAATTTGTAACAGCCTTAACTTCTCTCTTAAACCAAAAGGTTTTTTGATCCTAAAATCTTTATTACATTCTGGAACTAATGCATGATGGATCTGTCAAGAAAACCTGTACTTACATGCCTAAAAATGTATCATTTTAAAGAGTTTCTAACCAGATGCAATTGTGGCTGGTTTCGTATTTATGTGCCAGCTCCTGGCTTGATACAAGTGTCCATAACCCAAGCCAGCACAGGGTTCTACTCTGGGAATCTGACAGAAGCTGGTTGGAGATTCTTAATACCCTGGTACAATTCATCTAAATGAAATGCTGACAGGTTTAATGAAGCAAAAGCCGGAATGAAGGATCTTTTGAACTTCATTGCAAGGCAGTCATTTCTCTTTTATTTGATTTAGAACAATCTCCTGAAAGGCATTTGTTGGAATCCAGCCAATTAGGCAACGCTCCTTTGAATTTAATGATCAATAAAGTGGATTTTGGCTAAAGCAACTTTGATTAGGTTGCTTTAGAATGGCATGATATTATTTGACTGAGGCTGTAATGGCTGGAAAGTGCCATGTTCATTTCATTTACCTACTTGAGAGGGTAGCAGAATCTATTAATTAGAGTCTCCTAGAGGGAGAACTCAGGTGGTGTGGAGTCATCAGACAGAATTATTCCAGGATTGACAAGAACACAAGTCCAATCCATGCTGTCAGGTATGTCAAACAAATACCGCACAACCAGTTCTAATTTAGTATTTCAAGAAAGGAGGCAGAGCGACTGAAAAATGTATTTTGTTTTCTGAATGGAGCCAACAACTGATTTGAAACAATGAGAGTAAATCATCTTGAACCCATGCTCCATTCAGGGTTGCCTTTTAATTTCTTTTAACAAAGGGTCTATTGTATGTTAAACATTTTATTCTGAATCAGTGGGTGTTGGCATAAGCGGATTTTGTAGTAGTGGTTCCTTTTGATCATTCAGGTTAAATCGCTATTGGCCTGGTATGATATCCTGGGAAAGGTTTAAACATTATTTTGGCTGCTAATAAGATATTTAATCACTAATGGAGATGATTGAAGGGCATTTACTCTGGAGCATGTATTTGGGAATCACGGTCAATGATATACAAAGGGGAGAGAAGTGGATTTTCAAAACATTCAGTGCAAGTCTAAATTGGCTTCCACTGAATTCAATGGCAAAACTCTCATGGATTTCAGTGAAAGTGGAGTTGGGCTGCGGCTGGGTTCTGTAAAATCCCACCTGTATTATTGTATCTCTGGGTATTTCTCCATACATTCTCCACATCCATAAGAAGAGCACGGAGAGCAACACATGAGATCTCCCATAGGATGGGGTTCACACATACCAGTATATGTGGGGCTGTGCTCACACACTGCTGGGAGTGGCCTCAGTCTCTTCCCTGTTGGGACTGCTGTCAGCAGAGTACTCCTTCTCTGCAGCCTAAGCCAGATGAGACTGGGGATACTATCAACAGACCAGGACAGTCCCTCCTGCCTGCAACTGTCCTACTCCCTGTCAAAGAGCAGATGAGCATGGAGCAGGATAATTAATCCTTTCTGGTCCCATAACAGCTATGGACCAGGTATGCATGTTACTTTGTCTACATATGGACTAAAACCTGGGACTGATGTTCCATTTGTCTTTTTCAAAAGCAGCAGACCTGGGTTTATATGTGGCAATTCCTGCGTCTACCAGTTTGCATGCAAACATAGGAATTTGCATCGCTAATATAGCATATGTGTCTATTCATCTCATAAATACCTGCATCTAGATGCTTAAGTGGGATATGATGTGAGATTCCAAAGTATCAATGTAGCTACAAAGGAATATCTCATTTTCCTTCCTTGCAACAAAGTAGCTTTCAAATGAACTTTAAACACACAACTTTAAGACCTTTTCTTTTTAATCGAATTCTGATCTGACCACCATCGTCCATGCCTTCGCAACCTCGAGTCTAGACTACGGCAATGTACTCTACATGTAACTGCCCTTGATTACTGTTTGGAAGCTGCAGTTGGTGTAGAAGATAGCAACGCATCTCCTATCGGGGGCAGGTCAGCGTGAACACATTACACTGGTGTGGCAGAGTCCGCACTGGCTTCCAATAGCTTTCCAGCACAATTCAAGGTGCTGGTTTTAACCGATAATGCCCCAAATGACTTAGACCCCAGGTATATCTGATATACCTCTTATTTCCTTATGTTCTGTAGTGATGGGCGAACAGATAGTGGTTTGGGTTCAGCCGTTCGGTTTGGCTGCGTTTGGTTCGTATGCGTTCGGTTTGGCCGTTCTGTTAGCTTGCCTGGTTCGGGTTCGGCCGTTCTGTTCAGCCATTCGGCCGTTCTGTTCGGCAGTTCGGGAAATGTTATGGGTGGGGTTTTTGTTTTTTATATGGTTTTTTGTTTTTTTATTGGGTTTTATATGGTTTTCTTTTGTTTTTTATTTGGTTTTTTGGTTTTTATATGGATTTTTTAATTTATTTTTTAAATCTAATATTATATATATCTAACTACACTAAATCTAACTGCTATTAATTATTCTAAATGCTATGAACTAAATGGATTATCTAATAAGTACACAGGCCTACTCCTACAAACACTAAAACTAAATCACTAATGCTATCTCTATCACTAAGCTAGCTCCTACAACTACTATCCCTAACCTATCTATCTATCTATCTATCTATCTATCTCTATATATATGGGATGGGGGGGAATCACAAACACAAGGTTTCAGTTTAAGGTTTAAGTTTCATTTCAGTACAAAATTGAAATGAAACTTAAAGTAATCTAATAATCCTACTCAACGCCTGCTGTTCAGGAACAGCGACTAGCTCAGAAGGTGTTGGGAAGGGGGTAGGCAGATAGTTTCATTTCTTGCAAGCCTCTCCACCCCTGGTGCCTGGAAGTCTGCTCCTCAGTGACTAGTACTACCCCTCCCTGTCACGTTTGACCTTACAGTGAACATTTTTTTGCCACCCGAACTCACCCAAACGTGATCTGAACTGACCGAACTGTTCGGACGTTCAGATTGAGTTCACTTCAGCCAGTTCATGTTCGGAAGTTCGGTTCGGCTTGGTTGTCCGAACAGGCCGAGTTCGGGCCGGACTCCGAACTTCCGAACCGCGTTCGCCCATCCCTAATGTTCTATCATTGCCTCTGAAGTCAGCCAGGAGTGCCCTCTTGTAGGTGCACAAGAGGATCAGGAGCAGAGCAGCCTCCTGGGTTTCCCCTGCATGCTGCCTGTTGCGTCAGGCCATCTGCCTCTGCCGCTTCTCCTGACCCCAATCCTGTTGCCACTGCTGGTTAGCTCTGTGGATGGATCAGGGGCTAGGAGGGCTTAGGATCATCAGGGGGATGCCACAGTTCTTCTCAGCAGTGCTGCAGGCGCTCTTCTTGCCGGCTTATTGCTGGCTCTGCTCAGGGTGGTCCTGCTTATGCACCACCTCCTTCTCTGTGACTTGCCTATTTGCGAGCCAAACCAGATGGGATCAAAGGGGATGGGAGGCGAAAGAAGGATCCAGGGCAGCAGTGAATATTGCTGCCATCCCTGAAGCATGGAGCACATCCTCAGCGAGAGCGTGTGAAGCTTCGGGGCTGCGGGTCGTGAACTTTCCAGCCATGGCAGAGTGAGCAGGAGAGAGTCTCAGGTCCCACAGCTGCCACCTTCCCACTTCCACCACTGTGTCCTCTCTCTCCATAATGGATGTAACACACAATCATATTACATTTGACGCAGGAATTTTTGCCACTCAAGAATTGTCCACTTCTGGCCAATTCCATGATTTTTCCATGAATATTAGCAAAAATTACCATGCCAAAATTGTAGCCCTAATCATAAATAAGGTTATAAACTTTAATACATTAATATATATATATAGATACTAGGGGTGTGCATGTTGCTTTCATTATTACAATAACAATAATAAAAATTGTTGTTTTTGTTATTGTTATTGCAATAAAGATAATGACAAATAATAATAATGAAAATAGAAATGAAAACAACATTTTATTTTTGAAATAAAGGGAAAATACTGAAAAGCATATTTCTGGCTACAATATTTTTGTTTCTTACTAACATTTGATGGAAATTAGAGATATTGTACCCCCAGTGGAGGTCACTTTATGTACCATTTTTTAAAATGATTAGATAAAGGGAACCAATTTTAGAAGCAATTGAATGCTGTGATTTTAAGAAAAACTTCATACACTTTCATGGTTACAACTTCTTTATTTTCCATCCCCTTTTACGAAACCTACAAATATTGTGTTCCTCCACAATCTCAATATCCCTGCCAATTATCAGAAATATTAGATGAAGGGTCCTGATGGTATAAGACAATAATCTTAAAATACATTTCCAGCTGTAATATTTTTATATTCCATCCTTATTACAAGACATTTGGCAGGAATGTATCGCAATCCTTCCTTATCATCTCTTCCAAACTACAGTACAATTTGATAAAGGGACCCAATTTAATAAGCAATTTATGTTGTCCCCTTGAAAACCATTATTCAGATAAATAGAAGCACATGCAGTGCCAGTCACAGGCAGGCACCTGGCATGACAGGGGGAGGGAGACTGTAGGAGGAAGGATGGGGAGCAACCTAAAAAACTGACATACACATTTACTGGCCAATTACTGCATGTGTTCAGCTTTACAGGACCAATCGGTAATGGCTTTGAGGTGGGCATAGGGGGTGGCCCTCAGGTGGGCATAGAAGGAACATAACTGGGACTTTGAGGTAGCATCTCAGAAATCAGGATACATAGTTTACACATCCAGGCGGGCCAATTATCATCACAATCACATCCTGCAGCACTGTGACAGAGGACATAAGAGAATCTCTATTGGCTCTATTAAACAGATGCTTTTGACTTCCCAGTAACAAGTGGGGGAGAGATGTTGGGATGGCCACAGCACATAATGAGGATATTTGTTTGACATTTCTGCTGGAAAATTGGCATCACAAACTGATTTTATACCACAGTGACACGTAAGAGAATCCCTGGCATAGGCTCCTTCTCTGCATATGCTGTGCAGAAATATAAAATCAGGACCCTTTATAAAATCTTTCTGATATTTGGCAGAGATAATCATGAAATTGTGATATATAGCCCTGCCAAATGTCATGTACACTGGTTAGACTACAAAGATGTTACAGTCAGACATACATTTATAAGCTAATTGCTTATACCACCAAGACCCATTATCCAATCCTTCTGAAATTTGGCAGAGGTAGTAAACTTTGGAAGGGGTGTAAATGTGCAAAGCTTCATCTACATTAAATGTGAGACAAAGAAGTTACATCTTAAGAATGTATATGAAGATTTTTGCAAAATAATATAATTTGACTGCTTTTAAAATTAGATTCCTTTAACCAATTTTTTTGGAATTTGGTACACTTAATGCCTTCTATTGAAAGTACATGCCCTTCAGGTTTCAGCCAAATATAATGAAAAACGGAAAAGGTACAGCCAAAAATGTGTTTTCCATTGAAACCAATGGAAAACGAAAGCCTAAACGAAAACGACAATTTTATATTTATGAAAACAAAAACAACATATTTAAATAATGAAAACTAAAAATGAAAATGAAAATGACAGGGGCCCCTGGTGCACAACCCTTAGATACACAGGTTTTATAGACATTCATAAATGCCCATACCAGAATCAACCACCATATATAACCATACTCAAAGTGATCATGAAATGGACAATAAGACAATGGTCCAACGATTAGGCAATCACACAGTGATAATAAAACACGCAACATAAATCTGATCCTGGGATAGTCCAACAGCAGTCAGTTAATTTCCGAGTTCCTGAGTGATATCCTTGTTTTGTTAACCTTTTCCAAGACAGCAATTCAGTATGATGTCAGGGAATCTTCACCCTAAATTTATTGTTGTTCCAGTATAATATCAGGGAATCTTCACCCTTAAACTTGTTGCTATCATTATCAATTCATAAGGCTGTATCCGAACCATTCACCATCTGAATGCTCCAGGTATCTTGCTCTGAGAATTCTTAAAGGAGTCCAAGAGATCCAAAAGGATTTTAAAAAAACCAACACTCATGCAGTCTCCTCTGCAATGACCATCCCTGTTTCCACAGGCACTCCTTAAATAGCTATGTATTAATCACCTGTGGGAACCTCCACTAATTATTCAATCAAGGAATATACCAACCCAGACTAAAAATGTTTCCCCCATTCCTTAATGTATTGATTGATTGATTTCTCAATCAAAATAGCCATATTTGTAACATATTTATAATATATGTATAATCAACCGTATAGATATATACATTTGTCATAGTGAATGGAAGGATACACCCCTACCATAAGAGAAATTACTTCCTCAAATAGTATATTAACCAACTTATGTAAGCCATGATCCTTTCAGCGTCCAAATGGTATGCAGGCTCATGGAAACAGAAGTTATAACTCTATTATAAGCACTGCTCTCAATCTATTTATCAACCCCTTAAGTGCTAGTTGCAAAATATAAACTCCCAGGCCCAATGAAGGAATTAGGCTTTAAACCAGCATCTCCTATTCAAATAGTAGCACCCTCACCTGAAGACTAACTTGGCCCTACTGCAGGTAAGCTGACCCTAATGCATGCATCTGATTTGAAAAGGGATAAATTAAGAACTACTATATCCAAAATAATATAAACTCATGTAGCTTAACCCTAGTGCGTACATCTTGTGAAAGAAAAAATAACATGAGAACCAATATGTCCAAATATAATCCCTAAAGAGCCATGAGGGAACCAGACTTTGAAGCAGCATCTTCCAGATCCAAAGATAATGTCTTAACCATCGGGCCATGCCAACCCTTGCAAGTATTAACTGACTTGTGTTTGTATCTTGCTTGAACAGTGATAGCTAGCCCTTCTATTTGAATATACTAGTTGATGAAAACAGATACAATAATCCATTAAACAAATATTATCACTTATCCCCTTAATAATTCAGCTACTCAAACATTATGTGTCAGTTACAAAAAACAACAAAATTGATCTTATCATTTAACCCCTTCGGAGCTAAGGTACCCAAAGTGTGAATCCCAAAGGACTCATGCAGAGATAAAATCAAACTCCTATACTGTTCTTTCTGCAGGTGAGCCAAAACACGCTCTATAACAAACACTTTAAACCCCACAGCAGAATGATGTTTATCCATAAAATGGTTAACCAGAGGTGCCTCAGAGACTTGACCTCTAATTTTACTTTTGTGATGCAAAATCCTTTTCCTCAGTAACCTGGTAGTTTGTCCCACATACATATATCCACAGGGGCACACAATCATATTGATGACATATGATGAATTACAATTAGTGAATGGGTTCCAATAAATTATATTTCCATTAGTAGGATTCATAAATTGTTTACGCTCTAATGTCTGAGGGTATATAGAACAATGTCCACCTTTATAATGTCGTCAGACCTTATCTTTCTCTCTCCTACAGTCCCTAAGATCCAAGTGTACCACTTGGTCAGCTATATTCCAGGTTCTTCTATATGCGATGTATGGAGGAATACCACATCCTCTAACCTGGACAAGGTGCCAATGTTTAAAAATAATACGTTTAATGGCATAAGATGAGTAAAATCCATGGACCAAAAAATCCTACTTTTCTCTACTCAGTTTATCTTGTAACTAACTATGTCTAGAAATGGAGGAAGTCCATTGTCATGCCCTTGACATTACAGCATTAGGGAACCCCCTCAAAATAATTGTGCACTAAATTTATCTGCATGGTTTTTGTATTCTATAGGATTGATACAATTAATTTAACTGTAAAAATTGTCCAAAAGGTAGATTGTCCCTCAAGTGTTTAGGATGATTGCTGAAATAATGCAATATTAAATTTTTATCAGTCACTTTGGAATACTTCGTAACTACCAACTTATTATTCTCATAACTAACTCTAACATCAAGAAAAGGGACACTAAATCCAAATGACTGGTGAACTTGATGTAGTCACTGATGGTATTAATCCATCATGCAAAATCATCAACCCTAACATCTCCATTAGGGATGGTTGAACAGAACGCAGTTGGAAAGTTCGGATGTTCGATCGTTTAGTTCAAAACCCGAGTTCGGGTTCGATGGTTCGGTTCAGAAATAGCAAAATCGAAACTGAAACGAAATTGAAATTGAAACCTAATTTTTGGCCCTGGAAAGACATTTTTTCCTGCCCCCAAACTCATCCAAACACAACCGAACAGTTCGGTCATTTGAGAGTTCAGTTCGGACATTTGGTTCAGACGTCCGAACAGACCGAGTTTGGTCCAAACTCTGAACATCCAAACCACGTTTGCCCATCCCTAATCTCCATCCACAGTCACACAAATATCATCAATATAACGTCCATAATATAAAATGTGGTTGAAAAGGGGAAACAAAATAATATCTTCCTCCAACTTCCTCATATATAAATCATCAATACTTGGTGGCGCTGGATTTCCCATAGCTACCCCTTTGATCTGAAAATAACATTGATTTTGGAATCAGAAATAATTTTTATCTAATATCATATCCAAAAGATGCAATAAGAAGTGTGTGAGGGGATCCTGCTTAATACATTGAGACAAATAATGCTCCACAGCATTTATTAAACTGTTATTTGCAAACCAAGGACTAACATGCATGGGAAAACATCTTGTAACATATTCATTTAAAAAAATTAATAAAGACAAACTTTCCGTAATGTTTAAAGACACAATCTGTAATTTCTTTCCATGTTTTAGAACTGACTATTCTTTTTCACTGTCTTCCTAAACCAAGAGTATGTCAGCAGCTCACATAATAACCCAGTTCCTGAAGTAAACCCTGAACTACAAGTGAACCCAGTCTGTCTCTGACTTTTAGCACAGAGCTGTCACACACAACATGCTACAGGCACTGACATTTCGAAAACAATTTCAATCCTTCCAGTATAAGAGTCTGAGAACTCTCTGACAACACTTCTTTAGCTGTTAACACCTCTCTACAGAGATGGTGTCAGTAGTTCTTGTTTGTGTAGACCAGGAGTGGGGAACCGATTCCTTCCAGGAGCCATTTTGAAAATTAATACAAGCTTCTAGAGCTGCATAGAAGTGGGGATGGTCTTTCATTTTAAATTGTGGATTCAGATCCATATCAGATCTGTCTCTGCAATTTACTCATTTAATTACTGACCCGTATTATGGATCTGCATTTAAATCAATTTATTTTTTTAAAAAAATAATAAAAAATTAAAAATTACTGTGCATGTGCAAATTGGCCACCAGACTGTTCTGCACATGTGCACCCATTTCCTTTGTTGCTGCCATTTTGGAAAATGACATCCAGTCTTCACACGTACAGAATGGCTGCCCTTAAAATGGTTGCGGCAATGCCGCTGCCATTTTGAAAAATACACAGACCATTCTGCACATACGCAGAATGGTCCAGCGGCCATTTTTCACATGTACAGTCATTTTTTTAATTTTTAATTTTTATTTTAGAACCGACCTGAAATGTCTGATTCCATGCAGCTATGGATTTAATTCTAATCCAAATTTCCTACATAGAAGTTGGGGGCAGGGTATTTAAGGGGTATGCTCAAGAAAAGGAAGGTCCAGATCATATATTTATGCCATAGATTTATCCCCTATCCTTGAGTGCATGCCCTTATCTCTGCTCCCTTATTCTTAACTCCTTTTTTCAGTGTTTTTCGGTAGGTGCAGGATCCAGGGTCCAGATCCAAAAAGTGGAAAGGGGCCAAAAAGCAACTTGCCACAGGGTGCATTTGATCATCAGGCCTCAGCTTCTCCACCTCTAGTGTAGACTGTCCATGGTTATATCCAATGCATGTCACCTACTCACAAGGTGCTCAGCATCACAGCGTGTTCAGTATCACTGGGTGCTAAAAGTATGATCAGATAGAAGAGGATACCTCATCCTGGGTGAAACCAGTAGTAAAATTTGTCTAGTCTACTGTAAGGATTGGAGGTGCAGTAGTATCTGGGATGTGGGCAAGCAGCAGAATCAGGACACAGGGACCAATGCTCACTTAAATGCAGATGCAAGCAGGCCACTGGGAGAACAAGGTGACAGGAGCAAAGCCCAGGCAAGGGCTGAGACTGGAATTGGGGAGCAAGGCAGAGACAGGTCTGAGAAGGAGTAAGGCTAAGGGGGAGAAAGACAGGAATGAGGATACAGTGAGGAGCAAGGAGACAAAGCTGTGAAACAAGGCAGAAATGGGCAGCAAGGTTGGGTCCAACATAGGAAAGATTAGGCCAGAGAAAGAATGTGCATACACATAAACACAGCGGTGGCGGAAAACCCCAGCACATGCACCAGACATATGATGGGACTAGGAACAAGAGTGTTGTTCTTCCCAACTTTCTAGTACTACCAGCAAGCCTTATATACTGGCTGGCAGCCAACCAGGAAACTGGTAGGTGTGCAGGACTGGAGACAGACAGGAGGTGGGGAGTGGCTAGGGAAGACCAGGGAGGCCTCTTGTGGGGGAATGGTGTAGGCAAACTGGCCACTGCTCTGGAACTTCCTCAGGTGTGGGTTTGAAGCCATGCCCTGATAACTGCAATGGAGTCAAGATCCCCTACAAGTTAACTCCATATGGCACAAAAGGCAAAATGTCTGATCTTAACTTGCATTCTAATAAACATAGGGCATTTCCATACATTACCCTAACCACTCAGGCTTTCATGTTTAGGAATGGTTGTGGGCCAAACCCAGGTCTCTTGCAGCAGCAAAGAACATCAGCATGTGGAACCCAGTAATGGCCCAGCTATAGGGAACTATATGATTTAGTGATTCCCAAACTGAGTGGCGTGCTACCCGGAGGATTAGGTCCAGGCGTATTGCGATGCTGGGTAGAAGTTACACCCAGGAGAAAGCAGGCAAAGGTGTTCATATGCAGCTGTCTTTCTGTCAGTGCCCAGAAAGCTGCACATATGCAGTCTTTCTATACCTAGCTCTATTTTCCACTCTCCTAATTCCTCCTCACCCAGGAATGCCCATCCTGCACTGGTACCTGCTGCAAGAAGCAGCAAAAGAATGCTTGAGTCCTGCTGCTGCAATAGCACTAACAGTGCTGAAACAAAGTAACCCAAATGACCAACCCAAAATACATAAATAAAAGAAACAACCAAACCGCAATAACCAAAACGGATGTCCGACAAAGCAGAAGAAAATAGTCTCTCATATCCTCTTTGTCAGGCATGAATCAAAGCGGGCAACTTTGTTGGAGACGGTATATCCGCTGCCAACAGTCATTGCAGCTATACCTTTTTCTCTCCCCTCCTGTGAAAATGGCACCAGACTGGACTGCACGTGAGCCATATCACAGGAATATAGAGCAAAAACCAAACCTGAATATGAAGGTTTTGTAGACTAAGGCCAGGGCTGGATAATTTATATGGTCTATGTGACAGTTTCATAACACTAGAAATATTATCATGAGGAAACATGCCAGTGATCCTACTGTCCATGAGCCAGGCTTTCTGAGTTCAGAAGAGTCTACAGGGAATAGCTAGAACCAGAACACAAAATGTTCTCTCCTTCAGTTGGGCCTTTCTAGGCCTGGTTCTACATTTGGCCCTCTTTGGGCTCTTATAATAATCACTTGCTCCTATCAGAGCTTATAATAAAGTCTAATTTCTTTCTGGACCCATATAAACACTTGGTCCACTCAGGGATCAACACCACATTTGGTCCCGCTCTGGTCCCAGATACATCAGTCCAACTGGGGCAATTTGTTCGGGTCTCTCTGCACCCCTTACAGCCAGCCCATTCCAAGGGGTATGGGGCTTCTCTTGAACAAGGCGGGTTCCAAATAAACAAACAAAAGGTAAGCCTCCTTGGCTGCGGTAACAAGTCTCTGATTCTTATGAACCATGACAGTAACAATGTCCCGTATCAGGCCTCAGACTGTTTACAACAATGTATCAGACCTTTCCTAATTCACTCTGATTGGGATTCACAGTAAGGCAAAATTGATCACTTATAGTAGGGATGCACACAGTAACTCTCTTTTATTTTCGTTATTCATTTCGTTTTCATTCTTAAAACGCCACTCGTTTTTGTTATTCTTTGTTCCGTTTTCGTTTTTACTTTAGTTTTTGATGCCCATTGGTTTCAATGGAAAACACATTTTTGGCTGTAAGTTTTTTTATTTCTCATTCAACTTGGATGATAAATTGGCAGGGTTGTACCTCCCAAGGAGGCATTGTGTGTGCCAGACTTCAGAAAGAATAGGTAAAAGAATCCAATTTTATAAGCAGTTGAAATTTGTTATTGTACAAAATTAAGTCTACACATTCCTGGATGTAGCAACTTTGTATCCAATCTGATTTAGATTAAACATGGCAATATTATATCCCTCCCCATGGGCACTATCTCTGACAAATTTTACAAGTATTGCCTAAAGGGTCCTGGTTCTAGAAGCAATTTACTTGTAAATGCATTTCTGGCTGTAACGTCTTTGTATTCCAGTCTGTTTACATACAGTTTGGCAGGAATGTATCTTGGATCTTCAGGATTATTGTTGCCAAATATAGGAAAGCTCTGATAAAGGGATCCAAAGTTATGAGTCTATGTCAGGGATTCTCTTATGTTCATCACTGTTGTACAACTTGTGCTTGTGATGCCAATTGGCCAGCAGAAATGACCACCCATATACCATTTTCTGCTGTAATCACCCCAGCCACTCTCCCTCACTTGTTACTGGGAAATTGGAAGCATCTCCTTAGGAAAAAACCAATAAGGGATTCTCTTATGTCCTCTGCCACAGTAATGCAGGATGTGATTGTGATGACAATTGGCCAGCCTGGATGTGTGAACCATGTCTCCTGATTCCTGGGATGCTTTCCCCTGCCCTCTGCCTTGCTGCCTGAATTCCCAGTAATGTCCCTTCTATGCCCACCTCAGAGTCTCCCAGGATTGGTCCTGGAAAACTGGAAGCATGCAGTCAGAGAGGCAATCACATCTCTTTCCAAGCCAGGATGTCTCTGAAATGTCAAGCCAATTGGGCAGAGGATATCTCGCTCATCTCTGCTATTTGGAACAGGCTACAGTCTGGGTGGGCACCCTTGGCATGGGGTTGTTCATCAACTTAGAGAGAATGCCTCAGAAGGGGACAGGAGGGTGTTGGGCAGCATCCCAGGTGCATGGGGATTTGATTTATGTAGCTAGATGAAATCTTGCAATGAGCTCTAGTGCGCGTATGTGCCTGCGCACACAAACACAAAGGCACACACAGACACAGACAAAACCTGCCAGAAAAGTATGAGAAAATGCTCTGACCGAAGCCAGAACTAACCACAGGCAAAAAGCAGCCTCAAAGAACAGCAACTTATATCTACCCCCTATGTCCACTTGAAGCCACCACTGTAAAGGTGAAAGCATGCGGTAATTGGGCAGCGAATGTCTCTGTCAGTCTGTTGGGCTTCTCCCCTCCCTTCTACAGCCCTCCCCCACCCCCCTGCTATATCTGTCTCTGAATGGCACTGCATGTGCTATTTACCTGAATAACAAAAGTCTTCAGGAGGGAAACGTCAATTGCTTATAAATTTTGGACCCTTTATAAAATCTTACTTCAGTTTGTCAGTGATGATCTTGAAGGTCTGTGATACAATCCTTCCAAATCTCATGTAAAATGGACAGAGAAAAGAAATGTTACAGCCAGAAATGCATTTACAAGTAAATTATCATTGATACCCTTTATGTAACACTTATGAAATTTGGCAGAGATAGTACACTTGGGGAGGGGTATAACCTTCCTAAGTTTAATTCAAATCAGATGGGAAATAAAGACTATACAGCCAGGTATGTGTACACAGGTTTTTGTAATAACAAAGCATTTCAACTGCGTATATAATTGTATTTATCCAATCTCTCTGAAATGTGGCACACAGAATTCCCTCCCTTGGTAGTATACTACTACTAAGTTTCACAAAAATAAGATCTAAAACAAAAACGTTACAACTAAAAATGTTTTATTCCCCAGGTTTTTCCTATTGATTTGTAATATCAAAACATTTTTTTTTTCATTTTTTTGTTATTAAGTTCTTTCATTTTCTTTATTCAGTAACAAAAATAAAAATCCATATTTCATTTTTGTTATTATAATAACAAAAACAAAGTGCACACCCCTAGGCAGATCCCACCTGTGGCTCCCATGCTGTCAGCTTTGTTCAGGGGGTTGGAGGATTAGGCCTTCCCAGACCTTTGAAGAGGTTCTCTAGTTAGTTTAGCTTGGTGACCAAAATTGATCCTCTCTCCAGCAGCTCTCTCCTTCTCAGCTGCTAGCCTCTGGCCTTCTTATACTCCTCCTCCTTCTCTGATTGACTCTCCTATGTCAGGAGGGCAAACTTAGAGCTGAAACTCGGTCCTCAGAAAACTTTGGAATCCACCAGGGATTCGGGTCCTAGGTTCTGAATTTCCGAATACCAAAGTCCCAAGTGCTAAGACCGGTCCACAGAAAACTTCTGAAACCTCAATCGAGTGCTGGTGCCATTGTGCACTTGACTGGAGTGATCTGACGGTTAAAACACACACACACACACACACACACACACACACAGAGCTTCTCTGAGCTATGAAACAAAACTTAGTGCCATATTTGGTAGGAAGTGGGTATGGGAGGGGACAGTTGAGTGATGGACAAGCCAGATGGCAACTTTTGATTGGCTGGCAAGGGCAAAGTCAAAGTGGCTGTACAGCCATTTTCCATTATCTACTGAATTTGGCTGTGTGCACCACCCTGCTGATCTGTACGTAATCAGCTTGATGGGTGGGGAGGAGTGCCTGTCCTGACCTGTCTATAGGGGCAATGCTGGGGGGGTGAGGTTTAGTTGTTTCCACCATGCCATGATTTTTTTTAAAAAATAAGTGGGTGCCACACTGCTGCTGCCTGCTGCTTCTCACCATGGAGACCAGAGGGATCTCTGCCTTGCTCCACTTCCCCCAGCCTGGGCTGTTCAAGTTACCATTTTCATACCAATGCCATGCCATTTTTAAAAAATGAGTGGGTGTCACTGCTGCTTGCACTGTTTGTCACAATGGTGGCCAGAAGGATCCACTTCCCCTGGCCTGTCCATATACTAGGGGCAATGCCGGGGGTTGCCACCAGTGCCAAATATACTTAAAGTTTGGGTGCTGCTGTTGGCAGCACCCTAGAGTCCAGAGAGGGATCACTTTTGCTGTGGTTTTTGTGTGCACTGTGACTATATTTTGTCTATGGGTTCAAATTTGCCAAGGTATGACTGACCACTGAGGCACAGGGGAGATATACTTTCTTTCTGGTTAAAATAATTTGGTGTGTAAGGTAGGGAGCTTGCCTTGAATATGTGGGCACTGGGCAGACACAGCGGAGGTTTGTGGTGTGGAGGGTGAATGTCTGGTTTCTTACTTGTGTTATGTCTGCTGGGCTGGCTTTTTTATTATTATTATTTCTGCCTGCAGTTGCACTTTTGTGGGTTTGTCTTCTTGAGCAATTGAACCATGTTTGCTAGCCTGCTTTTCTGGGCACTGCTTGGTTGGTGGTATGATTTTAAAGTGGGTGCGCTGCTGATGGCGGGCCATGCTGTGGGTACACTACTGCTGGTTTTTGTTTTGGTTGTCTGCCCGCAGTTGGACTTTTGTGGGTTTGATTGTCTTCTTGACCAATTGTCCCACTTTTGCTAGCCTGCTTTTCTGGGCACTGCTTGGTTGGCATTATGATTTTAAAGTGGGTGCACTGCTGATGGCGGGCCATGCTGTGGGTACTGCTGACTTTTTTTGGCTTTCTGCACGCACATGCACTGTTTAGGTTTGTCTTACTGAATGATTGTCTCGCTCTTGCTAGCCTGCTTTTCTGGGCACTGCTTGGCATAATGATTTTAATGTGGGTGCACTTTAATATCATTAAAGGAAAGAGTTCCGAAGTTCCAAGTTCCAGGGATTTCCAAGCTCCAGAGTTCCAAATTCCAGGTTCTTGGACGAAGTTTGGCTGAGTACCCAGACAAGATACTCGGAACTTAGGAACTCATTCCAAGTACTTGGATGGCCTTTTTGGTGCAGCCCTAGTAAAACTACAGCCAGAGCCTGTGCTATCAATTAGCAATTAACTGGTGGTTCAGTAATGATGCAGGTGTGCATTGCTATAGCACAGCTCACTTGCAGGCTTCCTGCTAACTTAAACTGAATTCTCTAGCCAGTCTTCCACACATACATACAGACATATCAAAGATAGAAGGAATTTAACATTTCAGCTTTTCTCTGCAGAAGTGGATGGCTCTTATACAGGCCAAAAGCTGCCACAATGCCCTGAATTCAAAACTTCTTCTCTCAGCTCTTCGCCTTCTCTCCTTTTTGCCCAGTCTCTCTGTTATGATAGGCAGCTTTTTCTCACTCTACTCATCACAGCCACTACAGCAGCTGACTTAATGCAGGGGGAAATGTCTCAATCTTTCTTGCATTTCCAGAGTTATTCAGAGATCAGTTCCAAGAAAGCTTCACACACTGAGCTACCCCTTTCACTCTGCTGCTACCAAGATAATTGGAATGGTGCAGAACTACAACCATCACAATACTAGGCAAGTTATGGACAATGAGAGACTAAGGACAAAGTAATACTGAAAGTGAAAAACAGCAAGTGTCTTGGAGTATAACAGAACATGAAAGATCTTTTACCCTGATGGCCTTAAAACTGATGATGACTACTAGCTTCCCCAGCTGGAATGGAGACTGAATTTAACCTTGATCTTGGAATGAACAATTTCTAAGTCAACAATTATTTTAAATTTGGTTTTAGATAATACATTTGGTTTAAGACAGAGCAGGGTTCCAAAGCTTTTTGCCTTTGCATCCTCATTTTCAGACTTAATTTTTTCTGTCTGCAGAAAGCCATGGAGACGTGCAATATATATTGAATAACTGTCGGATTCATGACTAGAGGTGAAACAAATAATCAAAGTAAATATATCATCCATCAAATTTGACCACTTCAAACCAAAACCAACAAAGTGAATCCTTGGCCAACTTTGATTGGATATTCACTTTGAATATTTTTGGGAGTTTTTGTTGTTCATTTTACTTGGCAGCCGCGGTTCCCCCTGCAGGGCATTATGGGCAGCGCTGGAAGAGGGAGTGGGTCCCCGAAGGGACAAAAAGGTTCAGCTGCTCAGCCGCCCAAAGCATTTTCCTATGGAAAACGTGATTTGGGCGGCTGAACTCCTCCGTCCACAGCACGTATGGGACGTGCTGTGGAGGAAGGGGCTACAGCCTTCCATTGCGCTCAATGGGCACAATGGAAAATCTCGCCAGGGCGGTCGTGCTGACAGCCCTGGCGAGATAGCTTGGCTCGGAGGACTGAGGAAGGGGCAGCAGCATGCATGCGCACTTCCTCCCTGCCTCAGTCCCCCAAGAGAGAGTCATGCCGCGGCCGCACGCAAGTTGAATCCCAGAGCTGCAGCTCTCACTGAGAACAGGAGGAGCCCTGAGCAGCCAGGTAAGCTGACTGATCCTTCCCTCCCCCACCTGACTTGTACACAACCTCCCCACCCCCAGGAGGGGATGGGTGTGGAGGGGTCCCCCCTCCACCCATCCCCCCCAGGCTGAGTCTGTTTCCCCCCCACCCTGCATCCCACCCCTAGCCCTAGGCTGTCCCCACCCCTCACCACCCTGCACCCACCCCCACCGTACATCCCACCCCTAGGCTGTCCCCCAACCCGCACCCACCCCCACCCCTAG